>JAHLKC010000032.1:0-320807 GCA_025449115.1 Chytridium lagenaria
GAAAGATGATAGCACAGCCCACCAGGGGCTGGCCTGAATGTGCAAAGGGCTTAATCCTGGACTGCAGAGGTGTACGTAAATCTATTCAACTTTCTACAAATAATAAAACAATACATAAAGGGGAATCAAATAAAACAACAGGCATCTCGACCAACGTGGTAGCATGTCATAAGTTTGGCATCCACGTTGACCGCCCTTCCTTCTATAAAAACCTATCTTGTATCTATGGGGAAAAAGTATGAAAAACCCCCAGAGGGAAAAGAATGGAACGGGAACAAAATAAGAATAAGGGCACGACGTCTATATAAGCAACGCATTCATGCCTCTCAGTGAGGTTATCCAATAATCTCACACTTGTCGGGTTTTCATGCGCCGTTGAGCTTTAATCACTAATAAGATACGAAATGCGTTAAGGGACCCACTCGGGGACCAGGTTTTGGTGAAATCCACGCCTGGAATTTGGTGACAGCTGTAAGAGGATTACGTAAAATACGGTATGTTCGCTCTCGAAAATTATGACCATCGCATCACTATAGCCTACGAATCGACCCACAACCGCCTTGGTAAGTAGAGGACGGGGAGTACCACGTTGGAACACTAAAGCACCATAAGCAACACAACCCCACGGGCGTAAGTGTTTTACATTAGGAGCAACGCCAAGGAGAACTTCAAAGGGGGTCTTGCCAAGAGGGTGCGTATGACCGTTGATGATTCTATTGTAAAGATATATAAGTTAACGCAGCTTCACCCATAGGTTTGTAGGTGCATCAGCCCGAAGAAGCATGGCTCGAACCCTATCCCACATGGAACGAAAATCGTTCAACGCGACCGTTTTGTTGATGTTGGTCGGTATCCGCCAGATGAAGTTCGATACCAGATCTTGGCAAATAGCTTTGATAACCGAAGTAACGTTTTCTCCTCCTTTATCCATGCGAAAAGCTTTGATTTTTAACTCTGTTTGTCGTTGTACCATGCAGCAATCTCCTGCAAATGGGTGCTAAGGTCGGAGCGATATTTAACAGACAACTGGTAGCAAACGAAGAACCCGAATCGACAACAACCATAATGCATGTTGATCCTCCAAGGGTGGGTGTATTTTTGGTGGGAAAGAGATATCTAAATCTAATGTGCGCAGGAGATCGTGATGAACCGGAGCCGTAGACGTAAAGGCTGCTTGTGAATCTTGCATGAACGCAGGGATCACAAAATTGGCTCTTGGGATCCAGTTTTAAATCAGGTAGCCTCGAGCTGCATTATGTTTAATCGTGTCGGCGAGATAATGAAAGTTAATGTGACCATAGCGCTCGTGCCATTCTGGGCTTCAGTAGATTGGGTTGAGAAGTATGAAGATGCCAAGTTGGCCGTATGAACGAGGTAGGATCATCAATGTCGATATAGAAACCGGCAGCCGAACCCTTTTCACTAATCAGCGGTTTTTCACCCAAAGTACCAATATTAAGTCATAGTGGTATGGTCAAACCACACGTCAAGACCTTGGCACAGGAGACGATAAACAGACAGAAGGGATTCAGAACTCTGGTGAGATTTCCACTCCTTCAATTGTAATCCCCCAGTAATAGGTATGTTAACTGTTTCCCCCGTTGTGGATAGCGTATGATTACTTGCGCTAGTGTAGATGAGTGGCGGTTTCGACGGCCTGATATGGAATGAGGTAAGCGCTTCTTCATGATATGCCCTGTACACCCGAATCCACAGGCACGGTGGCGTGAACGATTCCTTCGAAGACAAGGCTTTGGCATCGCATCCAATGAGGGAGTTTAGGCGATGGGTACAGGATTCACAAAAGTGTAATGGGGAACAGACGATGAATAAAGGGCAGATGAGTAATCTTTATTATTGAAGTCCAAAAGTTCTTCACTAAAAACACTATCTCCAACATTAAACGTCAAACACTTGTTCGGTTGGCTTTGGGTTTGGTTTCAGCTTGTTTTACATCCTTAGCGAGTTTTTCGCTCAGATGTTTTGGAGCTCCTTGATACTTTTTGCATATTTCTTGAATCGCAGGTGAGCATCTTTGGAATGATGACCGTAATACTGACACTTGGTGCACTGAAGGCAATGGCGATCATTTTTGAGTTGGGGACATCGTTCTAGTACATGGGCATGGTGAATCAGGAATTAGCTCTAGGAGCCACATCGTCATTAGCTCCTGCGGGTCCAGGTCGAAGAAGCCTCATGGCGAGCTCGAGCAAGGTCCGCTTGAGCCGCCCTCTTCTTGAAGATGAAGAACAACCTCACTAATCTTTGTGAACTTGTTTTGCTTGAAAAGATTCTTGAGACCATTGTTAAACGGACTCATGGTGAGAGCTTGCGTAAAGTCTTTATAATAGGAAGTGTGGTAATCGTTGGATCCCCAAGAGAGAGCAGTTTGTTGCGGCGTTCTTCAAAGAATTCCGCTAAGTCAGGGGGGTACGACTTCCTTGAACAATCCGTTTTAATTCTCCTTGGATCGAGTCAAGTATGACCCGAGTCATGATGGAGGGACAACTCAAACGCACGAAAACGCCGATAGATCGAGGTATACGCCGTGGACGAATTGAACTTGAGGCGCATAGTTGAATCCATGTGTTCTGTCAACACATTATTGATAGTTGACTCGACCTCGTTCCACTGCCTTGCCTTTCAATAGCAGCTATCCTAACCGCCTCATTCATGACTGCACCATTCGCAACGACCTCTGCCGGCACCTGAGGAGCAACCACTTCATGACGGAGCTGGTCAGACATCTTGAGGACCGACATGGCGTAGTACTTGGTGGCAGCGACATCCCATCTATCCTGTTCAAGATCAGGAGCTTCCATTCTGGATAATATTCTTGTTTTTGCCAGGGTAAGAAGGCGATACGTTGACTTGGGATGCGATGGATGGGATGGGCTCGATGACGGCGACATGATGGGGGAGCTCAGAGTTCGATTTGAGCGGAGTTTCAAAATAGAAAACTCTCGTGATCAGCTCAACTCAAGACTTCCACCCTCCTCGTCTCCTGGGGCCCTACTCCGTCCTTAGCTTTCTTCCTGTCGTTAACGATCGCGTACGCGTAGCGTTCAGACTCTTAATCTGTAAGATTTGGTAAATAACCTCCGTTTATTCCAATAGCATTACTAACCTGTAAGATTTGGTAGATAACCTAAATCTTACAGTCGTACAAATAAGGCCTATTTATAGGCTCTTCAATGGGAACACTTAATGGACAAATAAAGAAGATTATACAATAACGAATACCCACGACAACTTGCTCTGCTGGAGCAACTCATTTACTCTTCTCCCCTACCCCCTAGTCGAAGCTAGGTAGGGAGGGATGGGTCAAGAGAAGATCACATAACCTTCTAACCCACAGGTCCTTATAGCACCATATATTGGAGGCGTTCAAGCCCTCTCCTTTGTATTAAGCGATGCTGGGGGCGGATTGCCGGGAATTAAGTACGCGCAATTGTGGCACCAGAGGTTCAGACACGCATCTTACAAAAATATCAAAAAAACGGTGAATGCAGTACGGCTAAAAAATCGCGGGGGAGATCCCAGAAGACGCTTTCTGTAAACTGGCCATTTCGATCCGCACCTGCGAACTTCACAGAAACTGGGCGTGACATCCTTGGATCTATTACCATCTCTGCGGAACAATGATTTCTTGGCGGAAATCGATATTCTCTCGGTGCTCGGTTCGCACGTCGGTTTTAAATTCGGATATGCTATTCCCAAGAAATTTGAAGTGACGCGACATTTGAGATTTGCTCAACTCTGGCTGGAGCGTCAAACTGGAGAGAAAGGAATGGAATGGCACGCTGACGGGGTGGGGAAAACAAGTCAAAAGTACTGGAAGAGACTTGTGAGGAGTTGGGAATTGTTCTGGACTATACGAATACTGAGCTCATCAACAAACGAGGGGATTGAAAGGTGGTTCCGCACTACGATGGATCGAGTAAGGGCAACCCTGATCGAAACCAAAGCCCCGTCAAGGTTTTAGATGGATGGGATTATGAAAGAATGATACGTTTACAACCGGCTGGTCCACGACTCATCAGAAAAGACTCCTTACGAAAAGACGAAAAGATGTTTGATAAGAAACCCACCGTAGCTGATTTACGAGTCCTGAATTTCTTGGCATATGCGCGGGTCCTTCCCAAGAATCGCAAAACAAGAAGCTAAATGCTAGAGCTGAACGAGGAAGATTTATTGGCTACGATTGTTATGACTGCCAAAAGAAGAAAGCAAAGGGCTACAAAATTCTTCGTGACGAGAATGATCCTGACTCCGTTGTCATCAGCCAGGATGTCTACTTTGTCGAAGCAATTCTATATTCGCAAGCCTGAACCACTTGCGAATCAATCAAATTACGCGCTGGGATGACCACCATGAAGACGACAAATTCGGAAGCGACATGCTTCATTTGAAAGATGAAGAGACGACAAGAAGATGACAATATCTTACTGCAGTTCCTCCACCGATCACATTAAAATTGATCACATTAAAATTGTACACCGTCAGATTTAATGCACCGCTAGAACCAACCTACTCAATGAAAATGACGTTCGAAACCCGCCTGCGTCAGAACTCGATTAAAAACAATAGTGCCTGCGTCGACCCGAAAGCTTTGGAGCCATGGACGTGTGTCAACAACTGTACAAGTCCACTGCATGCTTAGTCTCTGTTGTATGCAGCACACATTAATACATTTTCTATTCTGCATTAACTAGTTGCATACACTTCACCACCCACCGCGTTGATCATCATCGTGACACGGATAGTATTTCACTTCTCTCGTAGGTGTCGTCAACTTCCTCCGTTTCCTTTCAGTCGTGACATCCAGTGATGACTATGTTTTCAGTTCCACTGCAGAATGCAGATACGTTGACGTTGTGTCGTTGTTGCTCGCTCATCTGCTTTGAAACCCTGTGCAAATGTCAGACGTTGTGGTTAGCTGCAGTTAATGGGTAGGGAGGTGGACCCGGGGCATCGAAGATCATGCGGTGAGATATGGGGGCCGCAAATGGGTTTGGGATGTGGTGAGGGAGTTGAGTGGGATGGGGAGGGTGGATGTAAGGACGTCAGTTGATTTTACTTGGAAGAGGGCGGTGAAGGGAGGGCATTTGGAGCTTAGCCTCTTTATTTAAACTCCATATCAAACGACGAGGTGATGGCTGTGCTGGCTAGATATGTTCCGGAGTTGAATGTGCTGTTTTCGTTGTGACATGCGCTGCAGTGATGATTGTAGCATGCAACGTGAGCAATGACGACTATTCTTTTTAGAAAAGCATAACTTTAAAACAGCCCCCGGAGTATATGAATTCTATATATGAAAAGAATAAGCTTTTTAACAATACATATTATAAAGAAATAACCATAAATGATAAATAATAAGATAAGATTCCGCCCCCCTCGTTCTTTTTTACTATGCCCTGTTGAGATACAAAGGGATCCGTGTGACAACTGGGAAGTTGATTCGTCGATGCTGGGTTGCTGGGACTGCTGGGTTGCTAGGTTGGATGCTGTTGGTGCACAAAGCCAATTAAGGGGGTTAATTGGTTTTGGATTACTTTATTCTTGTTTGTTAGTGTTTACAGTATCTGAGTTTAAACTCAGATACTGTGCTTAGTTGATATTGAGTGCGGTATAAAATGGCGACTGTTTACGCCATAATAAACTACTTGAAAATCTTCTTAATTCTCAACAGATTAAGAGTCTGATCCGCTCCGCTATTCAAAACACTTACGAACAAAAACAAAACAAAAATGACTGCTAGGCCCTCAACTGTTAACTACGTCCTTCCCTTGACCATGACACCGATTACGGTACTTGGGAAACTCTCGTCATGGGTCTCATCGGCGCTGATAAGCCGCTCAAACTATTAACAGAGTTACATTGACAACACGATTAATCCTGGTGTCAATGATGCGGCGGCCGCTTTTGCACTTGCGACCCCCAACGGACTCGATGATTTCGTCGAGACTCGCGCTAATCGTCTTACACTTTCGCCGTGTACGACCGCACCCGCCAGAGTCCCTTCCCAGGAACGCGTCCCGACAATGACCTCGCCATGAAGGTTATTCGCCAATACGTTTCCCCTGGGGCTCAAAGCATTCTTGATAATGGTGGCCTTGTCTTTGCTTACGACGCTTTAAAGCGTTTGCGTGAACATTATGGTGTCAATACCATTGAGCAGCGACAAGCCATTATTGACAATTTCAGCAACTTGACCATGACTGACGGTGAACCCCTTGATAGTTATATTAACCGCTTCTATCAACTTTTGAGTAAGGTTCAACACGTTGTCAACAATCCTACACCTACCGGACCGCAGTATCAAGACTACCGCACCTTTGAAGCCGCCGTCCATGTTCTCTACCGCGGTCTTCCGGCGTCAATCTTCGGCCATATTCGCAACAATCACCGAAGCAGAACTGACATTAACACCATTCACAAGGCAATTAATGCATTGAGAAATGCGGCTCGAGACATCAATTACCATGGTACCCAATGATCAACAATCCAACGCCTTAATCGCTCTCGACGACACGGTTCGCAATAGGGGACCACGTGGGCCAGCCAATAACATCAGGGGCCGTGGTAGAGGTGGTGCCCGAGGAATACAGCGCCCTGGCATTCGTCCAGGACATCAACGTCATCCTACAAACCGCGACGTCAACAGGAATACTCCATACCAACGCCCTCAACCTCGCCAACCCCCTGTTCAAAAGGAGCAGCAGATTAATGAAACCGATGAAAAGGGAAAGGAACCATTGATTTGTTACCGGTGTGGGGGGCGAGGACACTTTGCCGGTGATTGCGCAACTCCCGATACACGTGAGCGAGTTCACGTTACTTTGGAGGACTCCGAAGGAGTCATGGATGTGGAACATCAGAATGATGATGAGAACAATGATGATCTTGAAGAATACGTTGATGATGCGGAAGAGGAGGATTTTTATTAAGCCCGGACACGAACCGGGCATTCCCATTTGCAATCAACGCTGACTTTGCTGGACTCACCATCTCATCCTCATCCCCTACCTCCATCTCGCATTCATTGCGACCTATTATTATTGATAGTGGTGCCAACGTCACCGTTTTCTGTGATAAGTCATTCTTTACCTCCCTCACTCCATGTAGTCTTCCTATTGGCACGTCGTCTATCCACTCCTCTTTGCAAGCCACTCATTCTGGTCCGCTTACCATTAAACTCCCTACTTCATCTTTACACATTCCCTTTGCTCGTTTTGCTCCACATGCCCCGCTCAATATCGTAGCACTAAACGACATTGAACGTGCAGGATATTATTTCTGCTCAGCCAAATTGAAGGCTGGCGCAATTTACTACCATCACACTCACCGCTCCCCAAATCCTACCATTGATCGTATATTAGTTCATTGCAACAAACGTTTTGGACTTCATTATCTTCCTTTCCGTCAAGAACGCAATTTTCCTCCCTCACCCCACCTTTCTCTTCTTGCTCATTTCTCCAATCTTTCTCTTCATACTCTCTCTCCTTCCCCCTCTTATGGCGCAGACCATGTTCTAGCGACCCTTGCATCTGACGCTGGACGTGACACGCATTTAATGCATCTACGTTTTGGACATGCATCACAAACGAAACTGGAAAATATGATACGGGCACGCACAACCGCTGATCTCCCTACAACACCTCTTGTCTTTAACCATCCTTGTGGCTCCTGTGCCATTGCAAAACGCACTCGTGCACCGCACCGAAAAGCCACGGAAGCAAAAGATAGTACTGCCCTGGATCGCACCTCTACATTGACGTTCTTCAAATCTCTCCTCTTTCTCGTGACGGTTACCAGTACGTTTTGCACGTCGTAGACTGGCATTCACGTTACTCTTGGGCATTCCCTTTGCGTACAAAAGATGAAGCCCTAATCTGGGCTATTCGATTAATTGAACGCCTTACCTTGCACGAAGGAAAAATCGTTAAAACTATTCGCATGGACCGTGGCGAATTATTCAGTAACGCTTTCGACCTCTACTGTGACTCCAAGACCATCACCATCGAACCTACTCCCCCACGAACTCCCGCCTTAAATGGACTCGCTGAACGACATCACCGTACCCTCCTCACCATCCTCACCTCTCTCCTTACCCACGCCTCTAACCTATCCCCTTGTGACTGGACCCTCGCACTTACCCTTGCTCTCCTCCTTAAAAACATCCTCCCCATCCCTTCCCGTGGCATTCTCTCCCCATTTGAATCTTTCTTTCACATTGCTCCATTTGCCTCTCACTTACGCGTCTTTGGTTGCAGCTGTACATACTTTTTACCCAAAGAAGAGCGGGACCACAAACTCGATGCCAAAAGCGCTCCCGCCTTGTATATTCATCCCGAAGGCAAATCACTCGTGCGTCTCCTGACCTCCGCACCAACCGTCTCATTACACGCCGTTTTCAAGACATTCTCTTTGATGAGTCTTCCTTCCTTCTCTTGCTCTTCGCCCCCTAATCCCTTCTTCTGCCCCTTCTCTTGCTCCTGCTTTGTACTCTCCTGATGACCTTCTGCCCTCCATCACACCACAACCACTTACCTCCAACACTTATCCCGCCTTCGTCCCCTTACCATCCCATCCCGTTTACCCCCTAAAGCACCATCCTCTTCTGTTCCTCCTTCCGTGTCCTCTTCTCCTCTTCCGACCACCCTTCCCATTTCTACCTTTACTTTCCCTAAACCTCGACACAACACCTCCAAACTTCCCAAAACATCAAAGCTTTCTAAGTCCAAAAAACCCGCCAACCTCCCTCTCCTCCTTCATCCTCCACTCCACTCCCTCCCTTCATCCATCCCTCTGCCTCTCCCTGCGCCTCCTCTTCCACCGCCCGTCCCTCACCCACCTGCTCTGGTTCAGGGGGAGCCTATGTCTTCAACTTCAACATCCCAATCCCAGCCGACAACTTCAACTTCAACATCCCAATCTCCGCCGACACCCCCACCACCACGTTCATTCGACGTCACTATGGCAGTACTACAGCTGGTCAGCAATATGCCACCGCTCTCCAGCATTTCCTCCCTCCCAAATCTACCTTCACCACCCCGCAATCATCATTACCAACGCAAATTGACGAAGTCCTTACAAATCTTAATGATGAATTTAAGGTAAGCATCACTAAACTTCTTTTATTTTTTACTTTATTTCTATATATTATTATTATATACCCTCCCCAATCCCATTAGTCTCAGACATTATGAACCACTCGCTCATGGGTTAGGGAATACCCATCGGAAGCGCTGGCTATAAGCCGATCTTAGATTAGGGCACGGTCTAAGATTACCCCCAAGCATAATTTATGTGCGCGGAGCGACATAATTATGAGTGATGTTCAGAGCATTCATTTAAAGGGGAGCTCCAATTGAGATAATGATGGCATATCAGACATGGTGTCTGGGGGGGGAAAAACATGTTCTAATCACCGTATCATTTCTATTGTTAGAATTCTACACCTACTCCCACGGTTCCACGGTCGTGGACTTTCCACAACATCAACCCATCATCAGCTGGTCACACTTTCGATGTCACGGTTGATGGAGTCTCCACCCGCACTATGGCTTACGCAGGTCTCACAGTCGATCCCAGTGATACAGACCCACCTTCACGAGAAGTAGCCATGGCATCGCCATACCAGAAGGAATGGCTTGAAGCGGAAGATAAAGAATGGAACAGCCTGTTGGACAACGGAACCTTCATTCTGGTGGATCGACCGGCAAACACCAACATAGTTGACAACAAGTGGGTGTATCGCATCAAATTAAAGCAAGACGGGACTGTCGATAAATTCAAAGCACGGCTGGTAGCGCGAGGTTTCACACAAGTCCACGGTGTTGACTTCTTTGAAACGTATTCCCCGGTTTTACGTGGTGCGAATTTCCGTTGGTTACTAGCAATGGCTGCTGTAATGAACTGGGAAACTCGACAAATAGATGTCAGCACCGCCTACCTGTACGGGGAACTTGACGAGGACATCTTCATGAAGCAACCCGCTGGTTTTGTATCCAAGGAATACCCGAGAAAAGTACTCAAACTGCTGAAGGGGCTTTACGGTTTGAAACAAGGAGGACGCTGTTGGTGGAAAACGTTGGGAAATCATTTGCGACGGAAAGGGTACAAACAATCTCGAGCGGATCCGTGTATCTTCTACACCTACATCAATGGTCGACTCCTCATCATCGCAATCTACGTGGACGACATTTCACTTTTTGGCCCTCTCGATATGATTACACAAGCCATTGCCGACATTCGTGAAGTATTCAAAATTACCGAGGCTGGGCCCATTACGTTCTGCATTGGAATCCAAGTCGACCGCACTGAAGAAGGAATATTGCTCCACCAATCAACATACATCAAGAAACTACTTCATCGATATAAGAAACATCTCGATGATAAGCGACCAAGGAGCATCCCATTACCTTCAACCCTCCGCTTACACACACGCCGAGAGAAAAGTGATCCGGATTTCGATTCAAGGGTTGACGAACCTATCCCCGTTAATCAATTTCTTGAGATCATCGGTTGTCTAAATTACGCCGCAATGAACACACGCCCGGATTTAAGTACGGCCGTAAGTTACTTGGCTGGTTACGCCAAGGCACCTGGAAAAGCACATTGGGAGGCTGCACTGGGTGTTTTGCAATATTTGAAAACGCAACCAAACCTCGGTATCTTCTTTTCGGCAACGGGTCCCAGAACACCAACGGCTTACGCTGACGCAGCCTACAACGTTCACCAGAACTCGCGATCACAATTGGGCTTTTGTATTCTACTCGGCGGCGGGCCTGTGGTCTGGAGATCAACCAAAACTACAGCTGTGGCTCTATCCGCAACAGAAGCCGAGTACATGGCACTCAGCGAACTTGGTCGTGAGGTTCAGGCTCTGGCTAATAATTACCTGGCACTGGGAATCAAACTGGATTTACCAATTCAAGTCTTCGAGGATAATCAAGGGGTGATAGCTATGTGTGTGAGCGACATTTACACACGACGGACGCGTCATATTAACTTACGACACCACTACATTCGAAGTCTCGTGGAGAACGGAGTCGTTACAGTTCATGATATTCGAAGTCAACACCAAATCGCGGATTTCTTCACCAAAGGACTGGTTAAACCGGTTTTTACCAACTTTCGCCAAAAATTGGGCATGCGAGCATGGTCAGGGGGAGTTACGGTGGATAAGATGGTGGCTACAACAGTCGAGGGGGAGTGTTGAGATACAAAGGGATCCGTGTGACAACTGGGAAGTTGATTCGTCGATGCTGGGTTGCTGGGACTGCTGGGTTGCTAGGTTGGATGCTGTTGGTGCACAAAGCCAATTAAGGGGGTTAATTGGTTTTAGGATTACTTTATTCTTGTTTGTTAGTGTTTACAGTATCTGAGTTTAAACTCAGATACTGTGCTTAGTTGATATTGAGTGCGGTATAAAATGGCGACTGTTTACGCCATAATAAACTACTTGAAAATCTTCTTAATTCTCAACATGCCCAGGGAGTTCAAGTACCAGGCTCTCAACCACCTGGGTACCTTATATCTATTTTTAGAATCTAAAAAAACAACGTTAACAAATATGAAAGACAAACACAGACACTGACAAACACTGACAAACCAAACAAAATAAAAATAAATTAAAGGTAAATGTCGTCATTTGAACACAAAAGTAATAAAATTTTAAGGTTTAAAGTCTTTTTTTATTTTAATTAATCATTAATTATAACCCCCTGGTCCAATGCTCTTTGACCAACCTTAACTTTGTATTTCAATGGAAAACCCAGTTTAGGATATATATAAGAGTAATAAATAAAGAGAGACTTGCCGCAGACCTTCCTTCCCTTCCATCTCCATCCCTCCAGTCAGTCAGTCAATTAGTTATGAAGGTCCTCTCAGTTCTCTCCGTCGCTGCCGCTGCAGCAGTTTCACTCACATCCGCACAACGTCTCCTCCCTCCGATGGCAAGATCTATTTGTAAGCATTTCATCCTCGTCGCTCCATGACCACAACCATACTCACACTAATATAGGGGTGCCTGGTACCAGCGTCTTGAAGGAGAACTCGCCAGAGACGTCAACACCCGTCTCGCTGGTATTCCTGGAGCCGGTCTCTCCTTTTTCCAAACAGACATTGACATCTCCATTGGAAAGGACCCAAGAACCGCTCTTAACATCACTGATGGGTATTTGCAGCAGTTGGAGGACACCGGAACGGATGCGATGGCTTATTTGACCATTTACCCGCACAAAGGGTATGAGGCCGTCACTTGGTGAGTTTTGTTCGTTTGTATCTATTTTTCATTCGTTGCTTATACCGTGATGCATAAAACGACCATATTATGTGTACAAACACACCACAAAAAACTAACTTCTCACTCCCCATAGACGCTGAACTCAACGAACTCGGTGAACGTCTCCTCCGCATCATCCAAGCCGGCCGCAAAATCTTCCTCCGTCTCTGGCCCGAAATGAACGGCACATGGTTCCCCTACGGCCAAAACCCTGCCGCTTCAAGCGTGCATGGCGTCGTGCCGTTGAGATCATTCTTCGCATCATTGGAGAAGAAAACAGAGATCAATTGGCTCTTGTCTGGGCTCCAAACTCTGGAAACGGGTACCCCTGGTTGAATGGAATGGCATCACCGAGGAGTGCAAGTGACCCCAGGATTCCGGACTTGGACACGAACGGAGATGGGATTTTGGATAACAGGGACAACCCTTACACACCTTTCTATCCTGGTGATGATGTTGTGGATTGGGTTGGAATTAGTGTTTACCACTGTAAGTCTTCTTTTCCACCCTTATAGTTTGGCCCATTTTTTTTCAATGTCTTTACTCATTCATTTTTCTGTAGACGGTTTCCAATGGCCCTGGATCCAAAACGTGATCCCCACCCCAACAAATTCGAAGGCATCATGGAAGCTTTCCCCAACACTGAAGAAGAACTGGTCCCGCTTCCCCTTCTACACCCCTTTCAGCGGTAACGCCGGCGAGTCCCCGGTCTCACGGCTGGCAACAAACCCTTCATGCTCGCCGAAAGGTGGTGCCGCCTACCACTCCGCCTTTAATGAGGACGGGCTTCCGCAATTTCACCGGCACCCCCGTTATGAAACGCTACCCGCCCGACATGAAACAAGCCTTCTGGCGTCAATTCCTCAACCCCACCTTCCTCGCCAAATACCCCAACTTCCGGTCCGTCTGCACGTTTGAGTTTATCAAGAGCGAAGAACTGACCATCCGTGATTTTACAAACTTTGGCGCTCCACCCATGAATTTGACCGGGCATGAGGACGCGAATTTGGTGACGCCTAGGTTTGTGGAGGATGCGAGGGGTTGGGACTTTGTTCAGTGGGCGTCAACTTGGACCAGGTCGCCGTTGGCGACCACCACCAGAGCTGCTACGACTGCACCGGCGCCAACTGGAGTGACGGTGACCACTGCGCCTGCTGCGCCGACGACGACAAAGTCTTCGGCTGTTGGATCTGGTAGCTGGATGTCGTGTCTGTTATGTCCTCGATGGCGGTGGTGTTGGGTGCTGCGTTATTTGCTTGAAAACATTTAATTTCCTTTGAATTTAATGTTGTTTTTTATAGACGTTTTGCTTCTTTGATGTTGCCCTTTATTGTTTTTTCTTGCATTACCAATCTTCGTTTCTCCATTTTTCTTGTCATGTCTGTAACTCTCAAATTTTCTATGGAACCCCTGCTTTTGGGTCTTGAGCTGTATTTATCAAAAAGTCTTGTACGTAAACACAGCTACTTTATTCTACACCGAAACGTCCACTCGAAACTTTCTGTTGTTGACGGTATGATATTTCTATACCATCACCTCCCTTGCCATAGTGACCATGGTAAAGAGTGTCTTTTGCTCTTTGCAGGAATCGATCCCAGGGCTTTAATTGTCACCAGTGGCTGCAGTCATCAGTGACCCATTGACCACAAGGAGTGACCACCCCTGAAGCTACTCGGTAATACAATCCATTTGCATAAAAGAAAAAAAAGTTTATAAGAATCAGGCCAGCTGTAACCCCTCCTTTCGCATCAAAGACCTCGTCCCTGTCATTTCAATTAACGGCCTCTTTTTAGCTCGTCTTTTTTATCTGTCGCTTAGATTTGCTATTAGATACCTAAAACACCATAGAAAATAATACATAGAAAAGAGTGATATTCCCCTAGCACCTGTTAGACACTACGATCTATACTCATCATGGTTCGCTTCACTGGTGCATTCATCGCTGTCCTTGTGGCGGCTGTCGCCAACATGGCTTCTGGCCAGGTCCTTGACAAGAACTCATTCACCGAGCGTCAGCTTTACGACCGTCACATGGCAACCCTTGATCGCGTGTACTCGAATGTGGTAAGTGTGATGGGCAGTTCATTTCTGTCAATTCCATCCTTGTGGTTTGGTGCATGTGGTGTGAACTTGCATGGAACACCTACCTTACTTGTTTGCTGTTGCTAATGTTGATGTGGTCTCCTTCTTTGCTCTCTGGGGTTTTAGATTTCGGCAAACAAGGGTAGGACTGTGTTGAGACAGACTAGGACCGTCCCCGAGGGCACCTTTGCTTCAAATGTCGTTGGCAGGATCCACCCCTTCGGCCGCATGAACAACCTGGACGATACCAGTAAGCATTCTGCTTTCCCTTTGTGTCATGAAAACACATACTTTGTTTCTATCAGCGCTAATGCTTTTTGCTTTCTCCACCTCTCTCTTCTAGTGGATTACTTCTGGGGTTTGTTTGGCTCCAACAACCCCTCCAACACCCTCCAACTCTTCCCCGAGGTGTTGAGCTATAAGATCTCTGCCTTTGCCAACACTGGACTTGCCGCTCATGCCTTTGTTGACCTTACCGTCTCGGACCTCAAGGGCGGCCAGGCCAGCATTCGTGCTCAGGCACAGTTCCTGTTCGAGGAACGTGCCTCGGGCTCTGTGATCACCAATACGACGTCTACTTCAACAACATGAACACCTTCTTCAAGCGCATCCACGGCTCCATGGAGAAGTTGGACATGGTTGGCAAGACTTGCAAGGCTCAGGTTAGTTTTTGTTTTTTTCTATTTCTTATGAATGACACAATGGAATGAAAGAAGCCATGGACGATTTGTTAACGTGCCACTCCTTTTTTTGTTTCTGTAGAGGGCTATTTGCGGTAAGGGCCTCAGCTCCCCATGGCCTCTTGCCAATTGTGAAATCGCTCTTGCCTTCAAGGGACTTGGTGAGGCTGCTATCTTTGGATCCGACAGCATTTTGGTGAGTGATCAAACCTCCTCAATCCGTCCGTTGTGCATGGCGATCCTTTTAAGTTGTACTGTGCATATTTCGTTTGTGACTCGGGAAGATTTTCCGTGTACTTTTGTACTCTCTTTTCCATCTTGGCCTAAACCCTGCCTCCTCTTCTCCTTTCAACACCTCGTTGACTCATGCTTCTTTTTCTTCTTATTCTTCATTCTGAAAAATAGTGCCGTGCTGGAGAAGTCAACCTTGCCTATCTCCGCAAGGATATTCACTGCAACAACCTTGGCCCTTCCGGTGGATCAAAGTGCGTTGACAGCGAGTACACCGACTACTTTGTTCCCATCGGAAGACCGTTTACCGACACTCCCTCTACCAAGGATGCCAGCAACGTGCAGCAAGTAAAGGACTTTGCCGAGGCCAAGTACACCGTCTTCAACGTTACAATAAGACCGTAAGTTTTCCAGAATTTTTAAAACGATCACAGCTTAATATTGGTTGTTTATAATTTGGTTCTAGATCTACCCTGGTAACCTTCAATGGGCAAAGTCGGGTATCGTCCCTCCAGGACTTTCTCTAACGATACCTCTGGACGTATCTGGCCCATTGGTATTTTCACCAACACGGAGGACACTGTTGAGTACCAGTTTGGTATCTTTGGCAGTGACAACCCCGAGGATCTTGCCTCTGGTCTCATCCCCGTCATCTCTGACTTCAAGATCAACGGATACGGTACGTGTTTTTATATCTTATTATATTTCCATGCAAAATAAAGTAATATAAACTCACGGCCTTCCCATTTCGCAGTCAACAACGGCAAGGTCGCTGCCACCTCCATCGACTACGTCATGATGAGTCTCATCACCAAGAAAACCTACCCCCTCCGTGTCCAAGGATTCTGGTTCCTCAACGACGCCTACGAGGTTTCCGGATACGACGTTCAGGTCCACAACTCTGGCCGTTTCAACGACGAGGTTGCCTTTAACGTTCCTGACTGGCTCTCCAAGCCTGCTCTCGCTGCTGCCATCTGTATCTCTCAATCTAGGGCTTGCAAGGGCAAAAACCAGGTTTACGGTGGTCCGGGTCAACCTGAGTGCTTTACTCACTTTATTGGAACCATCCCATTGGAGATGGTAGTCAGGTTGCTGCTGACAGTGTTCAGTGCAGGAGTATTCACGTCAACTTGGCCTTCTTCAGGCCTGAACATCACTGCGCTCACGGTGAGTTATAACCTTTTTACACATCTTTCCATTATATAAAACGTTGACCTGATCTATTTTCTTTTTCTTGTACAGTCTCTCCCTCTGGTGGTGGCAAGTGCGTCGACATCCCCTACGACGACTACTTCACCGTCCCTTTCAAGAACCCCTTCTTTGGTTACTAATCCCCTACAACCCTATAACCCTGAGAATGATATTCTATTTGACTTAGTTGCGGAACCTCGTTGGATCGTGCGTTCCCCCCTCTCCCTGTGTAGTTTTAAATCCATCTCATAATCGGAACTTTCCCTCTTCAAAGAAAACAAAGAAACGGCGATTCTTTTCAATCCTTCTGTTCAATCCCGTTCATATGCCGATTAAATAAATACGCTTTTACTCAATTCTTATTTGTCTCCCAATCTCCTACCTCCTTCATCTTGACTGCCTAGCCGACCGCTTCACCCTTCAACGCGTGTGTCGCGCATCGCAAGAGCTCCCCCCACCAACCTTTATTTGTCTCCCCATCTCCTACCCTCTCTCAAGTCACTTCCAGTCACTGTTAGTTATGAGGACTCACATAGCGAAAAAAGTCGGTTGTGAACGCTTCCTTTTTCGTCGTATCAGTGTTTCTGTTTAGCCGGGGTCGTGTTAGTATAGCGCGCTATGGCCATCTTACGTTTTGTTGTGTGTCGTTGCTCTTATTGGTCCTCTGGTGTTGGTTCTGAGGAGCAGCCGCTCATGACTACTCCAGTACTATATAATATTTTGATCATCATCTATGCACATGAATTAGCAAGTTGGAGGATCGAATGCGAGTACAAAATATTCCACTGACAGCAATCTCTACGACGTAAAGCCATTGGAAGTGATGTAATCCCATGACTTACGCGATGACAGCGTAAGGCAGGTTTTACTTGACCGCTCAGCTACGGCAAGATGACGTGGTTGGAGGTTTTTGCGACGTCTTTGCAGCCTTGAATTCCGTCATCGACGCATAACGGCACTCGCCCAATTGACGGAATCAAGTTTTTTGGAACGTGAATGTGTAAATATTGTCGTTATCGAGGTACATGATGTTGTAACAAGGGTCACGCCATGTCCAATTGTGCGTCACCAAAATTCCTGTTGGGTGATGTTGGTTTTCACACTCACACTTTCTTGCAAGGGCTTCAAGGCTCTTTGGGATCGAGACTCCGTCCTCCATCATCTGCATCATCACTTTAATCTTATACCGTAGTCCTCCATTGCGTTGCAAGAAGACTATACATAATGGATCTGCTACTGAACGTCAGCAATCACTTGGTGTTTGATAAACTCTACAGCAGTCTTCCCTCCCCCGTCCGTGAACATGTCATCGACAGAGATGCCATTCCCCGCCAGCTCATCTCCCTCTGGATAGTCCTCTTCCTCGGAGGAACCACAATCTACTTTCTAGGCGCAGGGATCAACTACCATTTTTTCTTTGACAAAGAAACGCTCAAACACCCAAAGTTTCTCCCAAACCAAATCCAACGAGAAATCTACCTTTCCGTCGCTTCACTCCCATGGACAGCGGTGGTCACTGTTCCATGGTTCTTTTTCGAATTGCAGGGATACTCAAAACTCTATGATGATTTGGAACATTGGTGGCATGTCCCGTTGCAAGTGTTGTGGTTTTTGGCGTTCACGGATTGTTTCGTGTATTGGATTCATCGGGGGTTCCATCATCCTTGGATGTATTCGTGGCTTCATAAGCCGCATCATACCTGGAAAGTGACGACCCCGTTCGCGGCGTTGGCGTTCCACTATTTGGTATGTACATTTGTTTATTCGTCGAACGCTGGGACTGATGATTTATTTATCTTTGTTTATCCGTCGAACGCTGAGACTGATGATTTTTTTTTTATAGGATGGATATGGACAGTCTATTCCTTATCATGTTTTCGTATACCTCTTCCCGATGTGGAAACCCCTGTACCTGTTCATGTTTGTTTTTGTGCAATTATGGACTATTAGCATTCATGACGGGTAAGTTGTATTGTTACATTTATGACCACAAAGTAATCCTCTGACTTATTTTCGAATCTAGTGTCTACCTCTCCGACGATGAGGTTCTTCTTTCCGCCGCTCACCACAACGTCCACCACCTCGAATTCAACTACAATTACGGCCAGTACACCACTCTTTGGTAAAACATTTTTTTTGTTACATCATCATACAAAGCTTGTTCTTACCATCATTATTATCAAGGGACCGTATCGGTGGCAGCTACAAGAAGCCCGAGAAGGAGTTTAGTAGCGAAATGTTCTTTGATAAGATGCGTACGCGGAAGGCGGCAGAGCAGAAGGAGGCGAAGGGCAAGAATGGGTCTGTGGGATTGAAGGAGGAGTAAAAAAACATTAACGACATTTATTCACAAATATAATATATTTCTTTTGGATTTTTTTTTGAACTATCATTTAAGTATAAGAATATTGGAGATAAAGGAAATGCGCTACCCATACGGTAGCACGTTATAGAATATTACAGAAAGGGAAAACTCTCGAAGAGACTAACCCCATTTCGCTATGCCAACTTTTCGTTTCCGACGATTCTTTCTAAGGAGAATGGCAATGAGGATGCCGAGGAAGAGGCCAAGAAGAAGCGCGCTGAATGCCGCGATGCCTATCACAAATTCCGGTCTAGTCATTAATGAAGACTTCGGAGCTTGTGAAACCCTTAGCGTCGCAGAGAGAGGGGATGGGGATTAACTGAGGGGACTGGGACAGGTCCCTTGCAAGAATATGTAATCATAAGGAACTGCCATCCGATATTGCATTTTCAATAGGTTTGAGTAAAGCGGTGTGTCAAGACGGGCGTTATGATTAACCTTTTAATATATTATGACCAATGGGGTAAACAGGCGTGACGTTGTTCATAGCGAGGAGAAGGTCTTCACGTTCTTCCCTTTTGCACCGGCGTATGAACTCGTCACTATCTTGAAGTTCTAAGCGAGGATGGCTAAGAACCAGCTCCAACATCGGCACAGACATTGCATATGGAACACGATGTACCGGAGGATTAATTGATAGCGTATTCTCCAGCTCTAGTAGCATCGTGACGATGTCAATCGTTCCAAAGTGCATCCCCGTCCTGACCGCCGTGTAGAAAAGCTTATCCATGTCGTTTGGTTGCCAACTTGCAAGTGTCTCTACAATAAACTGGATCATCTCCATCTCTCTGTACTGAATCGCTGTCCAAATGGCCAACTCAAGATCCTGAACAAATAGAGTCACTGTTTCTTCGTCCAAGGTTTCTGATTGAAGGCCTAGAACAAGGCCTTGAACAAGTATGTTTACTGAGTCTTTGAGACCGAAAGCCGCCAAAAGTTGAAATTGAAATGTGCCAAATGCGGCGAGGTCCATGGAATTTATGATCCCAACACCGTTACCGTCAGCGTCGTTTGCTTCAACGATGGCGCATGCTGATTTTATCCAAACGTGATGCTTGGGACAATGGTTGAGGAATTTATCGATATGGTTGCATATTCCACAAATGGGTTTAAAGTGGAGATGTCTAAGAGCGTTGACAAAGTCGGTGTGAGTGATAAGGGCGGCAAGATAGATGGGGTGAGTTGTTCCATCAAGGTACAGATTGCTGGTATCGTGTTTGCTGTAAGACACAAGGTTGCGAGTTGCAAATAGGAGTGATGTATGGATGAAGGAAAAGTGGGAGTGAAAATGCTTTGAAAGTAATGGGAGGAGAGAGGCCGACTTGGGTGGTAGAAAGAGTGCGATTACTTGACTGACTTCGATGGGAATGTCCTTCAAGGACGACGGCGTCTTTCTGGTGGACATCATACGTGCGGTATTAATAGTGAAAGGAGTTAGTAACACGATGCCTGAAGAAAGCTCTTGTAATACACATTTATCAACTTTCCCCTTTATATATTCAGATGTCTTCCATGAGTACATACCGAATATTGTAGAAAAACCACGACAGGACCGTTACCCACCGATAGTTGGCATTCATCATGTTATACTGACATTCGGTACTATCCGAACCTACCCTAAAATATACTTATACGGAAATGAACGAATGGTGCGCAAAGTGCACCGTTATTGACGCGAAACCTCACCATTAAGGACAGCCTCCACGAACGCCATGAACAACGCTCACAGTTATCGTTTAATTGGCGACGGTTACGGTAGATGACGAAAATTAACGAAAAATCTGAATCCAAGCGCACCCTAATTACTGATTTCATAATGCTCCTTGTCTGTCAAAGGGACGACGCATCAAGCTGACGCATCAAGCTGTCAACGCGACAACCTCAAAGACCAGGGTCAATCCATATAAAAACGCAAATGCCAAAACGTGACTCCCCATCACAACGAATCCTCAAAGAATTCCACTCATCTTCCTCTCAAAACATCAACCAAACGAAAAAGCCATGAACTTCAACTTCACCTTCCTCCTCGACTCGGCCTCGCAGCAATGGCAGTAGCAGACCCTGGTTTGGCTTCAGGTCCAAAATTGCCCGGCATCAACATCTCCATCACTGGACCTTCTCCATCCCCTGTTCCTAGGTTGAACGGGAGGTTTAGTTTGCAGTACTGGACGCTAGTATTGAAACCCAAGAAGGTTTTAAATAAGCGCCGTCATCACATTCGTCAAGGTCCCTCCCAAACCCGCAACGTCGCATTCAAGTCAAGATTAATTTGACCTATACTAGTTGCCCTATTCACTTTTTATATTCTTGTACTTTTTTCAGACCATCGTTTCTTATTTCACTTTCCCTACTTTTTATTACGATTCAGTTCGATGTTCTATCTACTTAATATATAGCATTTGAGAAGAAATAAGCTGCTCATATGGTCGGCTGCCTATCTATCATTAATCACTTTTTGTGTCTTGTTGGGAAAACTCAAGTTCACTCAAGGTTGCAATGGCGAGAGCGTTAGAGCCAGACTTACTCGTCCAGTCCTCTGACATCCTGTTTTTGGATACAAGACGGCCTTGGTCTCCAGAGGTGACGACACCGAAGTTGCCATCAACATAATTTTGACGAAGTGTCTGATAGCCCTTGACTGTCAAAGAATTAATAACACAAACCAGGGTCAGAGTTTTCCAGACCCCGGAACGTTATTTCTGACGTGTTCAAAGACTTTAAAAGAAAGCCCCTCTGAAAGAAAAACATTACTCCAAACACACAGTCTCAACGTCCTCGCAACAAATCACTCAAGCAGCATGCACTTCTTCAACATCTCCATGCTTCTCGCACTCGCACTCGCAGCAATGACAAACGCAGCTCCCTCGGGACTTTCATCAGCTTTACTGTTCCGTGGCCGTTTCCTCCTCCTACTCCCCCACAGACACCGGAGCGTCATTGATCAAGCTAGAGGGATCCCGGTCCATTCTCTAGCTGCTCTTTCCCCACCTCCCGCACAACAATCGCTCAAGATGAATCGTGATCGGTCCCCTCTTCTTTTCCCCGGCTCTCAACGGCATAATCGGCGTTGAAAGGTTCTCATGCCTAATCGCCAACAGGGCCATCCGTACCATCGTCCCCTGTCGGAAATACATTTTCGTATATTGCGCTACTCTACCTTTTTCCATTACTATTTACGTATTCCTTTTATGTATTTCTTTACCCATACTGCATCCATTCTACTTCTTTTCGTTCAGTATTTTTTTTTCATGCCGTAATCTAACTTCCTGTCATCATTCATCTTTTCATCTGTTCTTTCGTATCTACTTCACGTATTCATTCTTTTCCCGTATCTTTCCCTTTAATAAAGCGTCCTGGTCAGTTATTACTTTTCAAAAACACAGATCCGTATATCACGTATTGGCTCTCCACATATCTCTCATGATTATTTTTACACAAAGCCATTTGATACAAATCATGTCGTTCTGTAAGTCCGGCCACGTTAAATGACTTAATAAAAGCTGGTTGAAAACACCAATCGCGCTTCAATCAGAGAAAAAAAGATTATGACGTAATTGTTTATTTACAACCACAAAAAAAAAATACAAAATCATAGAATAAAAAGAAACGGATATGAAAAAGAACCGAACCAAAAGAATCTCAAGTGAGGTATTATTTCTACTGAATCTGTTGATCCTGTTTTCCAGCCGGGTCATTGATCACACGCTCCATTCGGTGTATCCGGCGGCGTCGGAACATATTCGGAAACGCCATCGGTTGATTCAAAAGATTCATCATCGGGAATGGAGGGTGATTAAACTGAGTGAAATCTGTTGAATAGGTTGGTAGAGCTGCGGTTGGAACGCCATAGGATTGGGAAACGGGTTGTGGATACGAGTTCAGTGGAGGATACGAGTTGGGTTGTGGGTACGAGACGGGTTGAGGTGCGAATTGGAGATTTTGGGGGGCAGTGTAGGGAGGGAATGCGGGTTGTTCGAGAAGGTGACAAAGTCATATTGTTGAGGGATGAAAGGAGGGAAAGATTGGAGGTCGAGCGTGTGGCCATAGATGCGAGGGATGCGTCGATAGAGTCGATAGTGATTTTAGGTCTGTGGGTCGGGGAGTTCGGTGAAGGAGGGAAGGAGTGTGGGAAGGGCGGATGGTGGAAATTTTGGGGTTGGAAGGAATTGCTAAGCATGGATGGCGGCGGTGTTGTGGTGATGGTTGTCGGGGGAGTCGCGGATGACTTGAGTGAAAGGTCCTAAACGACGTGAAAGAAAAGTCAGTTCAGGCTTGACAAATTTGACAAATCAATTGGGCTGATTTGACAATTTCATGACAATTTCATTTCAGGGTCACAGCCCAGTCGTAGTACAAACAAAATTGTCTGTGTTCCAACCGCGAGAATTTAAGGAGAAGGAGGAAAATAGAAGAAAAAAAAAGGTTGAACGCCAGACAGGAGGGACGCGCAACGATAACTCACCCGAGGTGTCTCAGCCGCCCCATTCTGCTGCTGCTGCACATTCAATCCAGAGGGTGAATCCAAGGGGATCACAGGGGTGAGAGGTACTTGGGGGATCAGCGGTGATGGATCCAGTGGTCGAACCTCCAGCTCCATCTCCACCTCCACGAACAGTCCACGTCGTTGTCCTGTTTTGTGGTTGTCTTGTCTCCATGCTTCTTCAAATCGTCGGCCTTTTGAAATAAATGTGATGAGCAAGATACGAAAATACAGGATAGATTTGAGATACTCACCACTTGAAACTTCTCTCACACTGCGCACACGTGTTTGGCCATAAATCCACATGCGCTCTACAATGGCTTACAATATGATTTCGCTTACTAAACGGTCTCGGTCCATGTTACATCCCAGCCATCTACAATACAAGTCGGATGGACCACCTCGAACCGTCTTCTTCCTAACATGAGCTTGAGTAATATGATTGTATAGGTCTGTCGCTGTTGGGAGCACAGTATTACAAATAACCATGTTGGAAGAGAACTTAGGTCGGCCATTGACGGAGGTGGACCAGGTGGACCAGGTTGAAGTATCCAAGAACAGCGATGGGTCTTTGAGGGAGCTAAGGGAGCGGGTTGAGTTTGGTTGGAAGGGGAAGGAGGGACCGAGGAAAGGATGTCGCTAGAGGCACCAGAGGTTGCCGGAGGATTGTTGGCAGACTGTAACAACATAGCGAGAGACTGGAGGTGCGCAGGAGATAAAGAGGATGATGAGGTCGAATTCAGGTTGAGGCTGTTGAGCATAGAAAAGTGAGGAGACCCAGCAAAGTCGTCATTACGATCCAAATCGGGTTCAGCAATATTGTCATCAAATTCATCGTCGCTGTCTTCAGCGGATGGACAGTAGGATGTGTAGGAGGTGCTGCTGCTGACACTGCTGCTGCTTGTTCTTGCTTCGGAGAATTGAAGATGAAGTTTTGCGGCGGGGAGCTTTTGGAGGGAGGGTGTTGCGGCCATGAGGGAGTTAAACGAGGCGGGGGTTGGGAAGCGAAGAGGGACGGGCTTGTCCTTGTTGTAATGGTGCATGAAGAGAGTGGTGGTGGCATAGATGTGGTTGCATCCAACAGAGAACTTCCGAAACTTGGAAGTAGAGTAGCATTGGAAGGAGAGGAAGCTATAGGAGATGCAACATCAGCAGAGGGCGGTAGTTGTTGATCCTTCAATGACGATAATAAAGATGCTCCTTCTTCTTCCTTCTTTTCATTCCCTACAGCAGTCTCCAGTAACGATAATGACGATGGTGGATTCATCGTGCCGTCTAACATTTCAATGTACAGGAATAAAGATGTCGATGCAGTCAAGACGAGATGTCGTTTCCAGCGTTAAAGTGATGAGAACCGTTAACGGCTAGTGTTCTTCGTATTTACGTATTTACGTAAGTGATATTTTTTGTCTACAAAAAGGTACTACAGAAAAGTTGACACGAAGGAAGGACAGAACTTTTTCAGAGATGAAAATTGAACCAAGGGACAAAAAGGCTCAACCCCACTTTCAATCCTGCTCAACCCAGTCCTCTCCAGGTCCAAACTCCAGTTTTTAATAACCCGGTCGCCAGGAGTCAAGGATATTGCCCAGAGCAGCATCGAACAACCAATTTAAATCTCTAATCTACGCTGCAGGTTTTTACATTATTATCATCATCAGACACCATTAGGTGCAGAAACTACCATAAAAGGTGAGCAGCGTGCAATGCCACAGCATCAATGGAATTCCTCATCTCATATTGGATCGGAAAAATTCAAATTAAACGTAAAGGTCAAGTAAACCAAAGATTTTCCGCTTATATCCCTCCATGATCAGTGCTCTCACGCTCCTCAGTCACGAAATCTCAAAACTTTATGAAATCATGGCGCATACACCAGACACATGGACCAGTCACATGCATTTGGGTTCATTTTCATCAAATCAACCCTTGCGGTGCTCGGTGCATGACTGGGACTTTTTCATTAAAAGGCTTTTGTATCATAAATACTTCCAAGTGGCAACTCCGTTTACTTCCACATTCTTCAATGCTTGGACATTGAATAAGTATTCATTCTAAGATGGCGAGTACAATTCGGCGAGACAAGACTTTCATTTTCCGCGTGCTTAATAACGTTGCTCACGCCGTCACGGTGTCAGCTTTGTTCTTACTTTCTGCTCACTTTTAAATCAACACCGCATTCTTATTTTCTTTTTCTTTTCCCAGAAAATGTTGGTAGAATACTTCCTTTCAGGTTATTGTGTTGACTATCACATTAACTCAATATTATATAAAAGAGCGCTCTACTCAGAAACTTAAAGAATGATACAGCTTCCTTTCTGCAGTTTGGACCACATGAAAAGAAGGTGATCAGTTACAGAAAATATGTGTAGAAATTTTATTGAAAAGGTCGAAAATGAACAGAAAAAGACGCATAGAACGTATTCGTTAAATAGGATTTCCTCCGGAATCAAAGAACGGCGAATCTCCACGCCCGATAAAGTTCCCCCAAGGATCGTAATGACCTAAACAAAAAAAAAAAACCGTAAGCATTCCAACACCGTCCACCAAAAAAAAAAGAAAAACTTACACACAACAACCTGACAATCAAACCCACTACTATAAAACGACGCGCACCCCAAATTCCTCACCGTCGACCAACTCAACTGACTAGCATGATTATACTCCCTCCCATAAAACCCTTCACTGATCCAATCTCCCGTAGCTCTCGCACACCAACCATCCGAGATAGCGCCTCTCAAGGCCCAAAGATTCTCTCCCTGTCGACCACCATGATCGAGCTCGCAGTTCCGGTTTGCAAGGGATCGCGCGATATCGTAGGCTTGGGCTTGGAGGGAGGTGTCCCAGTTGAGGAGACGGTCGCCGTTGGAGGAGTAGATGCGCATGCGGTGGTTGTTGTGGATGGAGAGACAGTTGTTTTCTTCACCCCCGATGGAGGGGACAGAGGGAGGGGGTGGCGGGGGAGGGGGTGGAGGGGGTGTTTCGGGTTCAGGTGGAGGGGGCGGGGATGGAGTAGATGTTGGGGAGGCGTCTCCGGGTGTTGTGGTTGTGGATGAATCCGTAGTGGTGGATTCTGAAGCTGTTGTGGTTGGACGGGAGGAAGTTGGTAGAGGGGTTTGGGTGAAACGACCGGCGCTTGATACGCAGACGGAGGAACCAATGTTATCGGTAAGTTGGGTACAGGTGAGGTTTGAGTTCAATGCGAAGAGAGTTTGAGGACGGATATTGGATTGTTCAGCAATGTTGTCGCAGGTGGAGTTGAGGAGAACCGTGACAGTGCGGTTACAATCCGCAATAGGGACAGGAACGGAACCACGAGGGATGACGGGATCCTTGTAATTCTCCGGGTTCAATGTCGATTTAACGCAAACGGACGTTCCGGAGGTGACGTTTCCACGAAAACACTCGAGACTTGGGTTAATTTTCACAAGATACACTAACGAAAAGACATTGTTCGAGTCCTTTATCTTTCGACAGCTTTCTTGACCGTTTGCGGTGACACTTTGGGTGCAAGTGAAGGTGGCGTTATCACCTGCACCGTATTCCTCATTATTCATATTCGTGAAGGCATTTGAGATGGGAGAGTCGACTGATTTCGAGAGACATAAGATATCATCTTTCTTCAACTGATTGCAATCCAGACCAGGGTTGTTTTTCGTCAAGAGCGTGGTATCCTTTTACACCATTCAGTTTTCATACAATGAAATGAGAGACTTAACTGTTCCCAATGCCAGGACGATGCTGCGACATGTATCCCCGTTCTTGACCTGCCATCTCCAAGGACACTGCTCGACAACTTGAACCTGATCCGCCGTCAGTTTCGGGCTCATATGTCTTAAGTAAGTTCCTTTAACGGTTGGCTTCGACAGAGGGTTGAGGGAAGCATCCGATGATGGTAGTAGGCAGGCTGCTAGCAGCAATGAAAGCGCTAAACCGTTCATCGTTCAGCTTGGGAGACGTCTATTAAGAAAAGGACAGAGGATGGATGGGAGGACGTCGAAGGGATCCAGCGATGCTCTTGGTCTCCTCTGTTCTATGGTGTACTATGCGGCAGTAAGAAAACTTGAAACAAGGTTGTGTTGTGGTAACCCCCCAACTCATCTCTGTACCAACCCCTCATTGGTTGCACACACAAAAAAGAAATGACGGCAACCCACACAGGGTACTAACTGTTTTCGATAAGTCCATAGCCAAAAAAGTCCCAATAACGCTCACGTCGTCTTCAATAAGTTACAAAAACGGGAGACTTAGTAATAAATTGAAGAAGTTAACGACGATCTCCCGCAACCATCATTTACAGCTCGGAATTCGATGTTTCATAGAGCGTTCATTTACAAAACCTCTAAATATCATTTATTGACTTTCGATACGATCAACGCATCAAAGAGAAAAATTACTACACTTTGCCAAAACTCGGGTTAGGGAGGGTGAATCCTCGTAAAGCAAACATCAAATAAAACAGTACAGCTATATGGATTAAAAGGAGACAAAAAAAACGCGACAAAGTACAAGTATGAAAAAGAAAACGAAAAGACTGCAAAAAGGGATACGAAAAAAGCGTCTTTCAAGAGCTCGGCACCCCCAACGCCGTCACCAACCCCGTCTGCTCATAATCCACAGTGGTGGTATAATCTCCAACTCTCGCAACAAGTGTAGAAGTAGCATCAACACGAAGTTCGCCCTTCATCCCATCCACAAGAGCGAGTAACGCCAAAATCGTAATCCTCAAATCCGCATCAATGCCAGGGGTCATCCTACGACTGTTTGGCGCAACCGTGATCCTTGGCTTGACAGATCGCGATCAATGACACCAATGACTTGGTTACGGTATCGGATGGATGCGCGGAGAGAGACGAGGGTGAAGGGGTTGCGAGGGGGTTGTTGAGGAGGAGATAGACGGGAGCGGTGGTGGAGGTGATGGATTGGAAGTTGAGGGAGGAGGAGATGATGAGTGGGGCGGTTTGACCGGGAGATCGGCGTTGATGGAGAGGGCGGAGAAGGCGGGGATGAGGGATTTGTAGGGGGTTGAGGCGGCACTTCCAACGATGGACTATCATCAAAAATATAGAGTTAAAAATTTAGAGCATATGAATGAGGATATAAAATAAGATATGTGGATAACAAAAATCGAACGGATGAAGGATGAATAAAGAGAAATAGAATCACTCACCACCCCATTACGCCTCCCAGCCAAGAAATCCGACAACAGCTTTCTTCCAGCCGTCACAGCACTATCCCCTTTGGCTCAAACAACTCCTTGCCAACACCACATTCCTACCTGGCGTCACCGTCAAATTCGGCAACACAACCGTTCCCACCTCCTCTCCACTGAATCTCAACACCATCCCAACATCCGCATTCGCAAACAAACTCAAGTTGGACGGGTTCTCAATAACGGTCCGAATCTCAAGTTGCATCGACGACGCGGATCCACCACGAACTTGAACGTCTTCAATGGAAACAGATTTAAGACCGTTGAAACCTTTAAAGGTAAGGGTGTCGGTGAGGGAGACATCGCGGATCGTCACGTCTCCAGCGGCAGTGGAGGCTTCCGTTGATACAAGACCGCGAATTGGGACTTTGAGTTCATCACCGATAGTCAAGCTTTTAAAGAACTCGCCAAAGGCAGTCTCCTGGCCTTTCACGACGTTAAGATCGGCGTTGGTGAAGTTGGTAAGGAGGGTGTTTTTGTATTGGTCGCCGGTGGCGGGGACCAAGGGGACGATGACGTTCGCATAGGCTTGGGAGGTGATCGGGTCAACGAAGGAGAGGTTTGGGAGGCTGTGCGGATTGTGATGGGGAAGTCAAAAGGTGAGAAGAAACGGGCGTTGATAGTGGGAGCCGTGGTTTTAAGGGAGTAGCCGTCCGGGTCGCGGGGGTCGAACGAGACGGAGATGGAGGGGATCTATTTAAAAAAGAAAAAAGGCGCAATCAGAGGCTGGATAGAAAAGAACAAAGTAAAAAGGTGGGGATTATTACATACCTGAATGTTTGAAACAAGCTGCTGCTGGTTGCTAGGTGGGGCAAGGCTGACCTCCATTTGAAGACCAACAAACCCAGCACTCAACCACGAAACCTCTCCCAAAGGAGGGACAACCCTAGTACCCTGAACAACAAGCTTTGACGACCTTCCACCAACAAAGAACGAGAACACCTCAGACAAGCTGTCCGTGTCGTCAATAGGCTTGAGACGTCCAGTAAGCGTAAGGTTGTTGGCACCGGGGTTCGAGCTTGATGCCCACACCATTAAGGTCACCGAGTTTTTGGCCCTTGAAGTAAGAGTCAAAGTAGAGGTCACCGAGCTCCATAGTAATTTGAGCGGGGTTGACGAGAGTGGTGTTAGTGATAAGACGGATACCACGGGTGGGGTCAGAGTCAGGAAGGTTAAATTCCTTAATGGTGACTTCTTTGAGACCGCTAAATCCTTTCATCGTCACAACCTTGTTCATCTTCAAGTTTTTAAAGGTCAATCCCAAGGCCGTAGCCTGAGGAACACCGACAAGACGCCAAGAGAATTCGGCACCTGCAATCAAGAATTTTGAAAACTCGCCCATTCCGTCGACGTTGGTGATGGAGACGACAGCATCGTTAAGAGTGAGGGGACCGGACTTTCGGAATAGATCCAGAGACGGATATGGGGGTGAGGATAAGAGAGCCGAGAGCGAGATCGGGTTGAGAGTTGGGACGGTTGGTCCAGTAGATCGTGACGGGGTCGGGGAAGCTGATGGCGGCGTCGAGGAAACCGGCGTTGCTGATGGATCCGGTGGAAGAGAGCGCAAAGGAGGTGTTTTGCGCCTTGCCGATAGTGACTGAGGTGAATGCAAGGTTTGACTTTTCAATTGAGTCTATATGATGTGGTTAGGCTACAGGTTGTAGATGGCGATAAGGGTGAAAAGTCACTGCTGAAAGAAAACCTACCCTGAGCAATCTTTGGACCGATAACAAAGATCAAGAGGGGAATCATGATGGCTGTCAACAAGAGGCCGACACCGGCACACCAGTATAACATGAGCCTTCTCCTCCTGGTGAGAACAATGCCGCATACTCTTGGATCCTTTTTGGATGGAGACGCATTGTCAACAGGGTCATCCTTCATGTCGACGATGGCAGTATTGCTATCAGCAGCATCCTTCTTCTTTAAGGCATTGACAGGAGGTGAGCCTGAAGTGGATGACGCCTCTCTAAGATAATGGTCCGAGGCAGTCTCTGGAGATACTGCAGCCATTCTATGAATCTAAATCTAGCTTGAAGGGAAGGGAGGGATGCACAAGGAATGAATGGATGAATGTACGAATGAATTCAATGACGGACTCCTCTGAGACGGGGGTGGATGGTGAGAAAGTATAGAAATAATCCTTCTTCCTCTATCTAAATAGAAATGGTCTAATGTATGGGTGATAAATAACGCCTGCTCTTGTGACAAAAAAAAACCCTTGTGATCCTTCTCACTAATAGTAAATTTAAGATGAAGGTGCTTGACAAATTTGTCACTTTAATATGGTCACACAAACACTAGCATCTTGTGCAACACTTGCTCGTGTGATGTCATTGTGCGATGCCTGCACCTAGTTTAGAAAAAAACCTTTACTTATGACAAACCAAATTCGTGAGTGGATTTTTACTTATCATAAATCCTAATCCAAATGAAATGAAATGAAACGCGGATTAACTTGCCCCATCTTCCCCCTCCAAAAAATTAAGGGTGGCCGTCTTGACGGCGTTCTAGTCCTCTCGCACCCTCCCTTCCTCCCAACAACTGATCCACATCCACCCATCCTCCTGTCAGCCTCGCTCCATCCACCCATCCACCCATGCATCCATCCATCCATCCATCCTCATCCACCCATCCATCCACCCACCCATCCACCCATCCATCCATCCATCCACCCATCCATCTACAAATGCTCTCCCCCTGGTATAAATACATAGCGCTTGATGAGGGGTTTGAACCCTCTCTCAAGCTTGCAGCGCTTCCTTGCGGCGAGCAAAATTGCTGGCATTGAGAGAATCATTGCTTCATCCTCCGTCCCTCCATCCATCCATCCATCGCTCTATTCCCGTCCGACCATCCTTCCCTCCCTATCTCCATCCCTCCACTCTCCATACAGTATTACATCATCCACCTGTCCGTCGCTCTATGTTGTTTTCTCTAATTGATATCGTTCATAAGTTTGATGAGGGGTTTAATCCCTCTCTCAAGCAGTCAACTGTTCCTTGAAAGAAATTTCTCTTAGCGCAATGAGACCGCCTTCCCGAACAACGTCCTTGCGGCGAATCACAACGCAACCAAATCGCCTTCATCGAGGGAAGTCGGCCATCATCAGTGACCCCATCAGGATGTTGCATAAGGGGAGGAGGATTGAGATAAAGTATTCCCAAAGACAGCCTCCCGATCCCCTACCAAAGGAGTCTGAAGCATTGATTCAGAGTGATGTTGAAGTTGGTGAGGGCGTAGGGAGTCGAATATCCAGAGCAGAGATCAATCGAAGGGAAAGGGAGCGTGAAGAGAGGCTCTATGGGGATTTGTTATCTCAGGAAAGGGAGTTGTTGGGTGAACCTGATTATAATTGTGGGGACGACGACGGCCAGCAAAATGGGTGGATCGGGGAGGAGGATATTAGAGCCGGTGCACCGATTATAGATGGTGTGCAGAGGATAAGAATGAGGTGGATGTCTACAGTACCTCAGTCAAAAACCATGAAAGCTCGTCTGTATGCTGAAAAACAGCGAGCCGAGCTTCAAGCATTTGAGCCGATACGCGATGATATGATTAGAGAAATACTTCAGCATTTGGTGGATAAGGAAATTCACCTCAAGTTTCCATTTGGGGTAGGGGACATAGAATGCGGATGTGAGAAGGAAAAACCGTCCGTTCAAACGATTCAAGTCGATGTTATGAGCAGCCTTGAGACGGTGCAAATTGTCGTGCAGTTTTGTGATGTGCATACTGCCGCCTTAACTCTTCTTCATTACGGCTTAATGCCATCTTCAGCGATGAACCCAAGTAAGTCTACATTTCTTTTTTGATTCTCGTACTTACTAGATGATAATTTAGAGGTCGCGTTTCATCTTGCCAATTTAAAAAAAGTCGCGCGCTATCGGGAAAAAGGGGGGAGTTCGTTTCAAGCAGCATATGAGGCTGAATTCTTCGATTATAACTCAAGTTTTCTTCTTGAGAATGAACGGCCTGCTTATTACCCCGAATTTCTCGTGGCCATGAGGGAATACCTAACGTTACGTCACCTTATCTTTCATGGAAGACTACTACCTTCCATTGTGTCGAAATATGGAACTGGAAGAAGTCAGTGTCCTTGCCTGGGAGCAAAGGACAGCAAAGGGATATTAATTCAGGTTTGTCGAGAGAAATACTTCGTTTTTAAATTCAAGGATAGATGTGTGATGGCTATTTTTCTGCTCGCAAACTGGATACTGCACATGGTGGAGGCGGCAACTATGGAATACCCGGAATCTCCACTGCATTCTTTAAGGTATATTATATATTAGGTCGCTGACTTACCACTGACTAATAATTAAGGAAGCAAACGCGAGTTATCAATTAGAGGGCAATAAAAAGTTGGCACCTCAAGAGAAAGTTTGTACATCACGATTTGTAGCTGGTGAAAACGATAATAAATCTGGAGGACGCACTGAAGTTGCCGCTATTTTTGGAACTTTTTGTCGACATGAGGTTTCAGGAAATATTTACGGTTGGTGTTATTATACCATTTTTTATTTTTTTTACTTATAAAAATCAGATATCGACGTTGGGGAAAAGCTGATGTACGCAACAACGGCACTCCTCGACATCAGGAAGCAGTACCCAAATCGCAAAATCGCCTTGAGCTACGACATTTGCTGCAAGTTGGCTGCTCACCTAAAAATTCACGAAGTTCCGCCACCCTATATAATGATGCTACCAAAGTTGCATTCGTACTGTCACGACCACGGCTGTCAATCGATGTTTGCGCCACAACTGCTGCTGGGCCTAGGACATTTTGATGGAGAGGGGTGTGAGCGTCAGTGGTCTATTCTCTCAAAAATAATTGGAAGCACTCACCATCAAACGTTCGGAAATAGGAGACTCACTATTGCGCTAGCCATGGATTATGCCAGTATTCGAAAAATAGCAAGGTAACTTTTTGTTTTAGGCAAACACTTACTTTTTCATTTTTCAATTTATTATAGTGCACCAAGAGTTATCGCGAAAAATGTAGGCGATGCGCTGGCCCAGCTCAATCTACTCTTCCATCAAGGGGTTCTTACCGTGATTCAAGACAAGAAAATCACCTACAAAGACGCTCTCAAATCTAGCAGGGAGCATCGTGACAATATTTTCCTGGATCCATGCGGCAAGGAAGAAGAAGCCAGCAATTGTTGAGCAAATTCGCTTAGCCTTAACCATTGAGGCGAGATCCATCGTTGGTATTAGACGTCAAATAAAGTCACGAAGAGGTAAGAGGTTTTGTTTTCTTCATTCTTTTTTTGTCTTTCAATCAACCCACATATTTTTTAGGAACAACACTTACATCAAAGCTTCGGGTTAAGCTCAAGCGTCATGTCTACGAATTATCGCGGTTACTGAAAGAGTATAACGATGGGAACGGTAGAGAGCCACAAACACGCACTAGAAGACCGCTCACTTTCAACACGTGAGGCTGAGCTGGCGGCGATCAAGGAAGAAGATGGAGGTGGAGTGGGTTAGGATGACGTTGATGAAAGCTTCGGCGCTTTGGAGGCTGAAAGCAACCCTCAAGATGAAGACATTGTTGACGAAACTATCAGCATCGGGGTTTCTGACAAGCTTACCGCCAAGGAGATTTTCGATGAACTCAAGCTTCGACACGAAAACAATGACGTTCTGGAGTACTGGAGGTGTCTGGAGGATCTCGTTTTGCATCAAGCTGACCTAGAAAATGCGGCGGATCACTTTGCAGAGCGAAGAGCATTTTGGGCTGATGTCTCTGGATTTGTTGATGCAGCTGGAGCTTGTGAAGTTGACCCCCTCCCAGACTACTTTTTGATTTCTGCGAAAAAATTAATAAGACAGAGGTCCGAAGATGAGCAAAAGGTGGAAAGAGCTTGGTTGGAGGTTTTAAAAGGTTATGATGGGTTCAAAACTATTCGGACTTTTCAAATCAAATGGGTATCCATTTTCTTTTAGATAGGCAGATGGTTCCTCTTACTTTGAATTGAATATTTTATTAAATACAATATATTATATTTTATATGTTATTCCCTTTATAAATTCTTTCTTTAGTTCGTCGCGTGTTTTCGTTGCGGGCGCTCTATTTTCCCGCCTTTGTCTCTCTTTTTCAGGATTTTTGATTGGTTGACACGTAGGAATTCTTTTTTAATACTCTACAAGATTTTAACATCAGTCCTATACTAATTAAGTATCGTTCCAAATTAGAAAGACAAGAATAGTTTTATAATTAACTATAGGATGACTGTCAGTATTCACTTCGCAACACAACACTGACGGAATTATTAATTAAATCAGCAAAAAACTCCGCAAAATATGCAATAGCATCCCGAATTTTGATTGCATACGCGTCATATTCATTTCCACATTAATTGACGTACTTGTAATAGGTGACCGAAGTTTGAGAGGAAATGGTTTCAAACTGAGACCGCAAAATTGAATATACTACAAAAACTTCAACACATTCGTATACATTAAAATAGACTTTTCGCCGCAGGAACGAAACGCAACGAACCTCAAACTTTGGACTTAAGCTTTCCTATTAAATACAAATTGAACGATATAGTTTTTAACACAAATGGAGAGGTTTATCATCTTCTCAAGTTTCGGTGGTGGAAGTTCTGGCAGGCATACGTTCCCAAATCAGAAAACCATGTTGCGTCAGGGCGGGGTCGTGAAGATGTCCTGTTTTTTTTGTAATATCTTCATTTCATATAAGATATTACTCTGTGAAAGTTTCTGACCTAAAACGTGACGGCAAACACTTCTTTCTATAATGATGACGTTCATCGAGCTTTTTTTTAGTGTGTTCACCGCGTCGTTTTGCAATGGTTATTGATGCTTTTTGATACCCACTTTAAGAATAATGCACAAAGTATGTAAATTAATAGTTTAGAGTTATTTTATAAATGAAAGGTAAGTGTGGACATTATAACCTCACTTTCAACACGCTGAAACGCGTAATATTTTAATATATAAAACTAAAGGTTTTACAGTTCGGGAAGTATACAAGAGAAGCAAAACCTCTCTCAACATCACTTTATAGATGTTTTCCCCATCTTCATATTGATATATATGAAGGCATGGAGGGACCCATGATTAGTTGAAAAAGTCTGTAACGAAAGTAACAATTGATAGCTTCGAGATTCTCAAATCTTGCGGGGCACTTCGTCAAGAAAAAAATTATCCAAATAAAAAAGATGTTCGGACAGCCTCTGAATAGGCAGATGAACCTTCAGAATGTTAATAACCATCATCGTATTGCCAGCCCAATTGTCCCAATCACCTTAACAAGGCAGCAAACCTCACTGGGGTATGCCCATATCTATGAGCAACAAACCCCAAGCCCTTTGCCCCCGCCAACTCAAATACCATCACGTTGCTCATCAACCACAACCCCCTCAAACTCCTTGGCTTGCAAACACTTTCCACACTCATCACACTCATCCTCTTAACAACGTTCCTTGTGAGATTTTGCACTTCTTGGTGCATCTCACTAAGTTCACGTTACTTATGTAAAGTGAATACTTAGACGCGTTTACGCGTTTATCCCTCGTAAGTCCTCTTCTTTTCCCTTCTAGTGGTTTTCTACTTTTTCCCACGCGTTGTTTATAAGGGTTTTTGTCGAAGAGGGAAGGCACTCGTGCCTTGGTTGCGTTTTGTTCTTGTTTGTTTGTTATTTATTTTGGTTTGTCTCCAGTATAAAATGGAGACATTTTGTGTTTTGAATAAATTTGATAATTCTTTCCTCTTGATTTTGGCCCAGTTCCTAGCCTTTCTCCAGTTGGAGCCAACTCCCTGTCCTTGGGGTTGGCTCGGATTATCCCCATCTCTTATCATTGACGATCTGCCCTAGCCTCTGTAGTGACCGCCGGACTGAGCCTCTCGCAGCCCCACTTACGGGTCGGAGACCCGAGGACGCGACGCCTTGGGAGCCGGATCTACCCCACTATTGCAGTCTGGGTCCCGGGAACCCCTCCCCCTTGGTAAGTCAACTCCCGAGCCCCGATTATCACGTCGCTGGCCACAGTGTGGGCGGGCCAGTCGTCACTCCCTTTCCCAACTCCCTATGATTCCGACTTTTGCTGAGGTAGCGAGGGCGAGCAGCCTCCCGTCGGATGAGGCTTAGTAGGATTGGTGCACACGCCAACGGTGAAAAGGTCGCGTACGCAGGGCCGGACTATTGTGATCGTCACCGACGTCTCTCGCCTGGAGCGTCGTGGATGCAGGACATTAGGTAAGTGTTGTGATTGTTTATTGACGTTAGTCTATTCAAAATACAGGTTATTCCCCTCTTTATTACGATGGTGCGAAGGAAAAACGATACGCTCCGGTTGGTCCGTTCTAACTGCCGTCTGGTGCCAAGAGTACCTCTTGAGCCAGGTAGCGAGCAGAGGACTTCAATGAACACTGATTAAAGAATGTAAGTTAGTATTTGAACTCCTTAAGACCTCCCTCGGGTCTACTATCATTCGAAGATGGTAGGTGAACCCTTAGACAAGAGGGAGAGAAAGTCACAGTGGGGGCCCAACCAAAGCGGGAACCACCGGAGGTCAGTGAGTCGTTTTTCCCCGTTTACCTCGGGTCTTTTATTTTCACCTCCCTTCCCCTTTGTTTCCTACAACCTAGGTCTTCTCTTTCAGACCTCACCATCATCACGAGTGCAACGGCGTTCTCTGTCACGCCGTCACTCACTTGATCAGGCTCCGACCCTTTCAATCAGGGTCGTTGAGACAATATACAGACCTTTCCCAGCTTCTCTTAGCTGGTGCTGGTCCTCCTTGAACCCCTAGCGCTGCTGCGCTCCCCATCCTCTTGGCGCCTTGTGGCCGTCACCTACGCTTGCTGCTGGACTACTTACCCCTTCCCTTGTTGACGGCTTTCCGTCCTCAACTCTGGGGCCGTCCATGGCATGCCTGGATCCCTTCCCATCCATCCTGGGTCCGTTTCCCTTCGAATCGAACTATAAACCTACCTGTTGTAATGCTTTTCCAAGGTTCTCCTGATGCTATCGTCGGCATCCTCGGTGCCGACTTTTTACATCCCAGCTTCCCTGGCCTCCTGTCCATGACGGTCTCCTCCGAGTCCGTCTTTCCACCCCTAAAAATCCCCCTGATCGGCGTCAAGGTAGTACAGTATCACCATGTACCACGTTACCTGACGCCGACGTCACTCGCTATCCTGTCTGTAAGTTGAAAATGGACGACTCTTACCGGCATACTTTTCTTCAACCCCTTCTCTTCACTCTGAAACGGTGATATCTATGAAGGTAGTTGAAAATGAAATTAGTCTCGTCGCACCATATTTTGCCTTAGAAAAATTTATAAGCTTTCAATCAACACTAGTACGGGGTCTAATTGATGCCTACCGCAACAAACGAATCATGGTTTGAAACTTCATTTATTTATGGTGTTTCGATTACAGCTCCATGCTATTCTTCATACCTCACCAGTCAACATAGAGGAGTTCAAGTCTCCTCTGTTGAAGTCCAAAGCCGCCACGTTTCCAATCTCCTCGAGGGGTTTGGAAACGAGACCTTTCCCAGAAGATAAAATAACAAAGGTACAGGACATCTCTACACCCTTCCCTCTGCCCTATCCAACCGCATCAGCTCATCTTTTGCTAACGACTTACCTCGCCGCACCACTCTCTCATTCGATCATCCGTTCAATCAAGTGAGTGTTCCTTTTGGTTCTTCCTGCTCTCCAGTGGTCTTCTCCTTCAGACCCTTCATCACGCGCTGGGTTCTCCTTCCACCCTCGCTCCCTAGCCACGTTCTTATCGAGGCTAACCACTCGCCTCCTTCTCTAGTGCATTCCAGCACGCTCAGGAAGCCCTACCTCGACCACGGTTCTGTCCTCCATAAGAAGACCGGCGGTAAACGCGATAAACGTCGCTCCCTTCGCCGTCCTAACGGTCTCCCTACTACTTTTAACCCCAACGTTGTGGGTCAGAAGCAGTTCAACGCCTCCCTCGCCAGCTCTCACTCGGTGTCTGGTCGGCTCTACGCTTTCTTCCAACACTCCAGTTTCCCTTACTGTGACCACAACGTCGGTGAGTTCCTCAAGACTGAGTCCAATCCCACCTACTCTGGGCGTTACCTCCCACCGAGGACTGTCAGCGCCGCAAAATCACCCTCCTCGACATTGGAAAAACTCGAGGCCAAAGCTTCTCCTTCCAAACAGCCTACCCCTCCGGCTACCTCGTCTGAAGACACCTACACCGACGCATCTGAGCCATCGGAAGTAATCACTGTTGACGATAACGACTCTGACAACGAGGAAGCCAACGCTCTTCAAGTTGACGACCTCAACCACGGTCCCTCCTTCTCTGACGGTTCCGTCTTCCGCAAAGCTCTTGGTCCAAACCGAAAACCCAACTCGGTTTCCTCCCAGGTCGCCACTATTGAAGTTTGGCTCCAGGCTCTCTCCCTCCTTGATCCAGACTCTCCTAAGCCCAACATCCCTAGGACCATCGATATTCAGAAAAAGAAAGACGTCCGCTTAGCCGTCATCGTCGAACTGAAACAGCGCCATCTTGCGGTCCGTAAACGCATCTACCAGCAGCTCAAGGAGCTTCTGGCCTCTTGCCCTCCCGGTTCTTTTGTCTCGCCTCTTGAACCTCTTCACCTCATCACCGATCGACGTCTCCTCGCTCTCGTTGAACTCGTTCGATCCCTTGACACGCCATTTGCTCGTGCTAAACGAGAATCAGTTCAACGCCTTGAGGGTCTTACTTCTAATACTCACGGGCTCCACCGCCTCCTCCCCTCCAGTGGTCTCTGCTCCGGCTCCACTGATCAGTCCCTGCTGCTGCCGTTGACGCTGTCGTCGTCGCCACGCCTGCTTTGAACCCTTCTGTTCCAGCTCCCTCAGCTTCCCCGGCTATCATCGCCTCGTCGGTTCCTCCTGTTGCTTCCTCTTCCTCTTCGAAGACTCGTAACAAAAAGTACCCCGTTAAATTGAAGCCTCCTCCCATCAAGGTTGCTTCTGAATCCTCTTCCTCTAGCACCCCTATGGATGTGGACCTTCCCATCGAAAAGAAATAAACATCTGTTAACCATTTATCTTTGTTTTTTATTAACTCTTAATAAACCAAATAATGCCTACAACCGTAGACATTTTCTATGCCAGAATGATGATCCTCTTCTACGACGAAGAGGTTTACAAACCTTACTGGTTCCAGATAACGCGTGAAACCAATCCAGGTGGGATTTCTTTACGTCCTTACGTCCACCTCTCAATCTCAGTCGTTTCTTGTGTCTATAATAACCACATCACCTGTTTTACGCAGAAGTACAGCCCTTCCGACTTCAACGTCGGTACCTCCTTCCTAGACGCACCGCCGCCGTTGCCTTCATGTCTCACCTTGAGTCCATCCTGATGTACTTCTCACTGGCAATGATTTAATAAAGGCTTACTCACCTGACGGCGATTCTTTCTCTTTCCCTGAGCCGCCGATCCCTACCTTTGAAGGCTCTTTCGTCTCCTTTGATGACGTACTGGACCCTACGCCTCAGTACGAATTAGTGGATGATGCATTCCGGTTGATCACCGACATGTTTCACCAACCTGAAACTCCGCAGATCCTAACAGCGATCTAATACTTGATCCCAATGTCCCTTCAATCTATTTATTGTCTCCTCCCGATCAAGGAGTCGTGAGGAGCCCCACGTCACCACTTCCTGTGGCTCCCATCACCCCTGGAAAAGTCGAAGGTAACAAAAACGGCCTCTTGATACGGTCGCGTAAAGTGTTGAACTCTTCCATGACTTTTGTGTTGCAGGATGATCCTCCTAGTTATCGCGACTATGTCAATCAGCTTACTTCCAGGCTTGCTCTTGCCAAGAGTATACTCCTTCGAGAGTCTATGAAGCGGCGCGAAAGTACCTCTGAGAAAACAAATAAGTCTCGACATCGTTTCGAAATTGGTGACCTTGTTTGGTTATCCCGTACCTCTACGCACTGAAGCGGCAACCAAAGATAAAGAATCTACGATAAAGAAGTTTCAATTTCGGTGGGCCGGTCCCATGCGTGTTATTGGTCATTCCCCCAGATAACTTTAGGTTCAACCTCGTTGAGACCCTGCCTGATGGAAGGCTTCTGGCTAGAACCGCTAACTCCGCGAGGATGCGTCCCTACCATCCCTCTCCCCCAAAGACTCGGCAAACACTGCCGCCAACCGTGTTCTCACAGATGACTTTGAGGCCGAGATTGAGGCCTGGAAAAGCCTCCGCATCGTTCAACGGCGCCCCAAAACTAAGGTTGCTGTGGGGCGTTAATCGTGAATTATTCCGACGCTTTGATGCTGACGTGCTTGAAGCTGACATCGACGACCCTGAGTTCTATGTCGAGAAAATTGATAACCATACTTTCCATAAAAAAGGATGTCTTATGAGTACCATATTAAGTGGCTCGGCCAAGGTACTTCCCATAACCTCTGGCTTGGAGGAGGTTGAAATCCCAGCATTATTGGTTCAAGATTATTGGAACCAGATGGCTACTAAAGACCCTCATGAGTATCGTGATCGTCTACGCTTCACATCTAAAAAGGGTATCCCTAAGCGAACCAAAACCATCCTGGATATACTGTTGCCGCTGATAACGATGGATACGAAAGTGACCACGGTGATAATCAGGTCCATGACTTACCACCACCAGTTGTTACCACTCGGCAGATGTTCCTCTAGCCTTGGAAGATTTCATGGACAATGATTCCGAAAATATATCCTCCCCTTGAAAAATAGGCCAATGTGAGATTTTGCACTTCTTGGTGCATCTCACTAAGTTCACGTTACTTAGTAAAGTGAATACTTAGACGCGTTTACGCGTTTACCCCTCGTAAGTCCTCTTCTTTTCCCTTCTAGTGGTTTTCTACTTTTTCCCACGCGTTGTTTATAAGGGTTTTTGTCGAAGAGGGAAGGCACTCGTGCCTTGGTTGCGTTTTGTTCTTGTTTGTTTGTTATTTATTTTGGTTTGTCTCCAGTATAAAATGGAGACATTTTGTGTTTTGAATAAATTTGATAATTCTTTCCTCTTGATTTTGGCCCAGTTCCTAGCCTTTCTCCAGTTGGAGCCAACTCCCTGTCCTTGGGGTTGGCTCGGATTATCCCCATCTCTTATCATTGACGATCTGCCCTAGCCTCTGTAGTGACCGCCGGACTGAGCCTCTCGCAGCCCCACTTACGGGTCGGAGACCCGAGGACGCGACGCCTTGGGAGCCGGATCTACCCCACTATTGCAGTCTGGGTCCCGGGAACCCCTCCCCCTTGGTAAGTCAACTCCCGAGCCCCGATTATCACGTCGCTGGCCACAGTGTGGGCGGGCCAGTCGTCACTCCCTTTCCCAACTCCCTATGATTCCGACTTTTGCTGAGGTAGCGAGGGCGAGCAGCCTCCCGTCGGATGAGGCTTAGTAGGATTGGTGCACACGCCAACGGTGAAAAGGTCGCGTACGCAGGGCCGGACTATTGTGATCGTCACCGACGTCTCTCGCCTGGAGCGTCGTGGATGCAGGACATTAGGTAAGTGTTGTGATTGTTTATTGACGTTAGTCTATTCAAAATACAGGTTATTCCCCTCTTTATTACGATGGTGCGAAGGAAAAACGATACGCTCCGGTTGGTCCGTTCTAACTGCCGTCTGGTGCCAAGAGTACCTCTTGAGCCAGGTAGCGAGCAGAGGACTTCAATGAACACTGATTAAAGAATGTAAGTTAGTATTTGAACTCCTTAAGACCTCCCTCGGGTCTACTATCATTCGAAGATGGTAGGTGAACCCTTAGACAAGAGGGAGAGAAAGTCACATCCTTCCAACGGGATATTTCAACATCAGCAACATTCGAGGTCATCTGAGCAGCTTCAAAACGCTCTTCGTCAATCGTTTGGACCTTTGGCCCCACAGCAGCATGAGCAAAACTCAAAATTCGATACGCGCACCTAATTTTACGGGCCTTTATCCCCCTCCTCAGTCATCAATCGCGATTTCCGGACCGATTCGGAGTGTTTTTCCTTCTCATTCCCTTCATGTGAATGCACAAGCTCCCAAAATACACCATCAGCCTCAACTATATCATCTTCCTTACCATTGGCAGAGATTAGGGAAGAGGTAAGGACTGAAGAACTCCCGAAAACGTGTTCGGCCCAGTGATGTATGTAATTTATTTATAATGTAGATTTATCACAGTCAACTACTCAACTTAAAGCTTTGGTTTTTTTGCCTTTCTTCTTTTTTTCTTTCATTAAAACAATAAACAAATAATAGATCACAACCGACTCACAATTAACGAAAAAGAAGAAGGGCAAAAAGGCGGAATTTACGCAACAGCAAGCTTGAAATCTTGGTGGCCGAATATAACCGCGGGATCCGAGCCCGAATTTCCTTTTGTAAGGCTCACCAAGACATCGCGAAAAGGCTTGGTTCTGGATACACAGAACAGAACGTGACGGTTAGTCTCTATTCAATGTGATTTAATTTTGACCTTTGCCTTGTTCAGGTCTGGCTAAAGAATCACGCACGAAACGAAAAGAATAAGATTAAGGAGAGGAGTGTCAATGCGGATGTTTTAGAGGTCATCGCTGAAAGGGAAGAGTCTCCGTCTGCTTTAGAGATACGTGAGACGGAGCTTATTGAAAACACAAAGGATAACTGTGTAGCTACTTTTTCTGCTTTAAACAACTTTTATTTTTAATTTTCGTTTCCCCAACTAATCTTTAATCTAGTCATCAACTCTGTATTCTGCTCTACTGAAGCTAAGAAAGGGCGAAACAGTGGGATTTGCCTTATTTCGTTGGGAGCACTTTAGTAAACGTCAAGAAAAAAGAAAGGTTTGGACATTAATGTATTTGGCAATAACAACACATAGAAAATGAATCGTTTAATCCGAAGGACGTGAAGGCGAATCTGAAAGGAAACACGGTGCATAAGGATTGGAAAGATTTTACCGCCAAAGAACAGGAGGAATTGAAAACAGGGCCGCATCTTTGTTGATGAAGTATAAAATCGGTGAGTTACATCCTTCGAAGGCTGCGGTTTCCAGTGTATACCGGAAAGCATTACAAAAAATAGACGAGGCCAAAACCTTTTGTGGTGAGATTCCCCTTTCGTAATATGAAATTAAAAACTAACCCTTTACAATAGCTGCTGCGAATATATCCTTTCTAGCTATGTCATGGGATCAAAAGGACGATAATTCGGACTTGGTTATGCATAGCTCAGGTAGCATGGTGAAAAATCAGTCTGATTAAGATTTAGATGAACTTAGTGAATATACCTTTGAGCGGCTTAATGGGATGAACGGAACGTGCAAGTTAGCATGGCTGGCATGCAAGGAAGAACTGGGTCTTCAGCGCGCGGAAAATCTACGGAAAACAGCGCTAGCAACGAAAACGTCGGAAAAGCTCGAGGTGCGCGTCAGACGTTAAAACGAAAATTCCTGGAGATGTTGAAAGTGCTCGAACCTTCAAGAAAATCGATTCCTTGGAGTGATATCCGAAAGGGAACCACACCATTGCTGTTAAGTCTTGTTTCACTTGAAAGTCTTACCACCAACCGTTTCATCAAGATTCTTTTGCAGTCACAATCATGGAATGACCGGGATACCTCGTTTCTCGAAAGGCATTGGTCTAGCTTCGATTGAGACTTCGTGACGATGTTGAAGCAAATCGGCAGATTTCAGAAGAATTTATTGATACTAGTGATGACGAAGACAACACGTTGTTAGATGTGGAGGGTGTTATATCGTTCCCTGGGGAGATTGAGGTCGATGCTGGCAAAGCTGAGCCTAAGGCAACAGAAGAGGAGGGGGGTAGCAATAGTGGTGAAGAAAAGGCAGCAGAAGAGGAGGGGTTGGGGGTTGAAGAGAATTAATGTTTTTTCTTTTTCGATTGTTGCTACTAAATAGAATTGATTGATCGCTTTGTTTCGAAAATCTTAATGAAGGAGGAGGTGCGGGATGGGGGTTGGAGCGGAGGAGGAAGGGCAGGTTCGTCGCCGCCTACCAATGGGGTTTGGTAGGTTGAGTTATTAGGGGGCTCCCTCAATAAAGTTAGGCAACGATCTTGCGACGCACCAAGGCGATTTTGTGGCCGTCGCAAGGTCATTGCCTTAAGAGAAATTTCTTTCGAGGAAAAGATGAATGCTTGAGAGAGGGATTAAACCCCTCATCAAACTGTACGAACGACATTAATGAGAGAAAACAACACAGAATGACGGACTGGTGTTTGATGGAATACTGTAGGAAGAGTGGAGGAGGGAGGGAGGGAGGGAGGGAGGGAAGGAAGGATGGTCGGACGGGAATAGAGCGACGGATGGGTGGACGGAAGGAGGGACGGAGCGCTAAAGCAATGGATGCAGAAAAATGATTCTTTCGATAAAAGGTTGAGTTGTATTCGCCGCAAGGACTGCAAGCTCGAGAGCGGGTTCAAAACCCCTCATCAAGCTGGGAGAACATAGGATGATAGACAATTGGAGATGGCATGTTGTGGGAGAGCGGATGGATGGAGGAGGAGTGGGAGGGATGGATGAATAGACAGGCGGATGGAGCGATGGATGGAGGACTTGACGAGCGGATGGATGGAGCGATGGATGGCGTAGCGAGGATGGGTAGCGATGGATGCTTCTGTCAATGCAGTCCATTCGGCTTGGTTGAGATTCGACGCAAGAAGCACTGCAAGCTCGAGAGAGGGTTTAAACCCCTCATCAAGCTAGGAGAATATAGGATGATAGACAAGTGGATGATGGCGTAGTGGGGTAAGGATGGATGGAGGGAAGGAGGGAGGAAGAGTGGAGGGATGGAGAGGGAGGTTCAATGGAACGATGGATGGATGTATGGACCGAGGGAGATATGGATTGACGTACGGATTGATAAAAGAATGGATCAAGCAATGATGCCTGGATTCTCTCAATGCCAGCAATTTTGCTCGCCGCAAGGAAGCGCTGCAAGCTTGAGAGAGGGTTCAAACCCCTCATCAAGCGCTATGTATTTATACCAGGGGAGAGCATTTGTAGATGGATGGTGGATGGATGGATGGATGGGTGGATGGGTGGGTGATGGATGGGTGGATGAGGATGGATGGATGGATGGATGCATGGGTGGATGGGTGGATGGAGCGAGGCTGACAGGAGGATGGGTGGATGTGGATCAGTTGTTGGGAGGAAGGGAGGGTGCGAGAGGACTAGAACGCCGTCAAGACGGCCATCCGAGGCCACTTTCCCTATGTAGATAGAAGGGTGAAATCTCAAAAATCGCTCACCCTTAATTTTTTGGAGGGGGAAGACGGGGCAAGTTAATCCGCGTTTCATTTCATTTCATTTGGATTAGGATTTATGATAAGTAAAAATCCACTCACGAATTTGGTTTGTCATAAGTAAAGGTTTTTTCTAAACTAGGTGGATGCCTGTTATTAAGTAAAGCAGGATTAAATATTTACAAGATATGGAGATTGATTCTCATCCAGGTTAGAACGCGCGTATGAGCATCAAAAACGCGTCAAACGCGTCTTCACTTTTGCATTGAAAAGAACAATAAACCAACTCATCGGACAAAAATATATTTTTCCATCAACCCTTTAATTCAATCTTGTAATTCCATATAAATACTCACACCACTCCCAAAACACTTCTTTACGGCAGTGACTCCAACATCTCTCTCACTCCTCCATCTCCTGGCCTCCTAATGCAATGACAAAATAGTTGAAAGCTCATGACGGAGACGCATGTCTCTGTCATCGGGTTCAAAAATATGAGATGAATGTTGCAACAGCCAGGGTCAAAGAGCGAGAGGAACGATAAAGGCCACCGTCCAGAGAAAGTCCGCGCATCCCAGTATTGGAAACAGACACAACCGTCCTTAATTAGCTGTTCAACTTAGGATGTGTTTAGCTTTATCTACACAGTCTCTACGCCGGGCTTCTGTGCAAAGCATCCATAAGGTTCGCCAGACGACGCTGATGGGTATTGAGACAAATTTGATGCGACGCGCAACAATTGGGGGCTGTCAAAAGCTGTGAGTACTGATAGATATTAAGATATTTAAGTAACTGTGAAAAGGCTGAGTAAATAATCATGCCTTTTTTAGAGTACATGGTGGGCGGGATATCTGGTTAGATCGACTTTGTGACCCTGTTTAAGCCAAATCATAATAATTATTGTCCCAAAACTACCAGCGCAGGATACAACAAAGTCTTGAGAAACCCCACTTACATTGAAAAAAGTTACATTAAGTTTACCAAAGATGAAGTTGTTGCGGTGAGGGAGAGAGTTCTAGCTGTCGGGAAGTGCGGTGTTGATCAAGGATGAGATGTAGTATGAGGCGACGAGGTTGGGCCGCCGCCGGTGAGTTCAACAAAGTTGCGAAAGACGATGATATTAAAAAAGGCAGAGTTTGAAACCGTTCGACGACGTTTATTATCAGGATTAAAGAATGATAATAAAAAATGGGTAGGCGGCGAGAAAAATATTTAAAGTAGCTAATATTTGAGAGACAGCTAAAACAACTTCATTTTCTCAAACTACTCCAACACCTACCTATATCTCCACAAACTGTTTTGATAACAGAAAGGTCAACAACAAGTCAAGCAAGTCATATGTAACAACCTTGAGCACATGCCCATATAAAACGATACCATTTATGTAGCAAAGTGCGACGACAAAAGTCCGTGATCCGACCAAATCTTCACGCTCTTTTGCAGACGCTCTAAACAGTAGGACTATATGGGCCTTCGAGAATAGGGAGTTAAGGATATCCTGACCAAAGTCTTCCACAATATGAGAACAGGTTGAAGGATTTCGTCGAATGGCTGAAACTGCCTATACTCAGGCGGATTACAGAAAGTACCAACAAGTTCAAGGAATGTGTTAGAAAGCTGCCAAACACCTCGACAGGAACTGACGGTCCATATCTTTGATTCTGATGTTGATTCCATTAATGCTGATTTACTTGTTAAGAAACTTCTACGGTATTCGGAAAACTTGAACAAGATGAAGTACCAATGGCTCGTTGTAATGAAGATTCTGGATAACCGTTGAGATCACGGAAGGGGCCATCTTCCGAGGACATTCATTCTATCCATCCCCACCTTCATACATGTTTGTCAAAAAAAAGTTCAAAGTCTTCGCATGCGTCCGTTCATAATGCCCTCAAAGCCCATCATGCGGGTCATCCGGGCATCCCCGCTATTCATTCGAGATATCTCGACACCCTACCACATGCGCATACCACTCCTCCGATTCAATTCCTCGTCATCAGGTAAAGAGACTAGCAGACAAAGTGACATGCTAATTGGATTTATAGCCTCATCCTCCGCACATGCCTTCCCACTCGTTTCCACAGACTGGCTCCACAACGAACTCTCGCAGCCTCAGCACCGGATCGTTCCTATCGACTGTTCTTGGTTTAAACCTGTGCGGTTGAGACGGAGCTCCACAAGATCGAAACGAGCCCAATGGAAAGAGATGGCAATGGATGAGGAGGACTTGAAGTATTTTCCTGCATATAGACGGAGTCTTGAACAAGGGGACGAGGAGGTGGCATGGGAGGATGAACAAAGGGACGTTAAGCAAGAGTTTATGGATTTGAGAATACCGGTAGGTTTATCGTTCACTTTTTGTGAAAGATGGGTTTTTGGGTTTGTGTACGCTGACGGTGGTTCGACAGGGCGCAAAGTTTTTCGATATCAATGAGATCCGAGACCCTCTCAGTAGTCTACCGAATATCTTCCTCTCCCAAACGAGTTTGCCGAACATATGAGTAGGTTTTAAACGCGATGTTTTCTGTTCTTCATTATTCCTTTACATCTTAATCTACTAGCCTTTTCTCATGTCCCTCTCACTTCGATTTAATATTCTCTCTCTATTTATTTTTCGCTTTTATGAAGATAGTATGGGTGTATCCGATCAAGACCATGTTGTGCTCTACGATTCTGCTGGTATTATGACCTCACCCCGCGCTTGGTGGATGTTCAAGGTACAGCTTTATTTCTCATCCCCGTCTTCATGGCTTCCTTGCATTTTATGCACATTTTTTTAATTAATCTTTTGGTAGGCCATGGGTCATAAACGCGCATCTGTTCTTGATGGCGGACTCCCTAAATGGGTGAGCGAAAATCGAGCCCTGGCGAACGCGGATACCGAGAAAGGAAAAGAAGTTTCAACAAAAACAGAGTATACACCGGATGCGGATCCAAAGATTGCGGTATCGTACTCGGATATGTTAGTGCATGCGGTGGACTTTTTATATCCAGAACATCCTGTAATTGTGGATTGCAGACCAAGTGGACGGTTAGTTGAAGACTCTATGGATATAAGAGTTCTATTATTTTTTTTTGCGTTATCTCTTTTCTCCGCTTTTGCTATAATTAAACCTTTCCTTTTCTTGCGTTTCGCGTCACTGCATTCCTCTTTTCACGCTTCTTATGTACTCTATTTCAACTAGCTTTGAAGCTGCCGACGCTGAACTTATTCCCGGTCTCTCCAACGGCCGGATCCCAGGCTCCGTCAATCTTGACTGGCGCCATCTCGTCAACCTTGAAACCGGAACACTCCGTCATCCGCTCGATATTATACGGTTTTTAAAACCCGCGGTATTGATCTCGATAGGGACATTGTGTGTATGGGGCGTGAGTATACAGTTTTTCTTTCATATGGAATCTGATCTTTTTTTTATGGAAGACGATGGAATTAAAGCTTCGATTGTGTTTTTGGCGTTGCGAGTGCTTGGGAAAGATACGGGTGTCGTTGTATGATGGAGGGTGGATTGAGTGGGCTGGGAAGAAGAAGAGTCCTATTGCGGTGTTTTAAGGTGTTTGGGTGCTGTCCTTGACGGAAAGGGCGGTAGCAACATCAGTTTTCGTAGACGGTAATAAATGATAATGTTATTGATAATGAGCTATCCACTCCTTTTGCGTTTTGGATTTTTGTGAGGAGATGATATCCGCCTTATGAAACCTTTTTATACCTTTGGAAATATGCTTTCGTTTGGAACGAGTTGTTTGTATGTCAAATTTTGACGGGTTGAATGCTGTAAACAAAGAATTTATTGCACAGGCGAGATAGGATGAGACACACAGGCGATCTCAAGTTGCCATAGAGCAAACACTTCAAAAAAAAGGTAGTCAAAGACGTTGGACGTGTTGTTGAGTGGCTTGAGTTTATAAACACGCCGGCACAATTGGTCGAGAAGGCTATGTAGGTACTTCGAATTCTAGTTCAACCCAGATTGTCCACCCTTCATTCAAGGCACTATCACTAGCTCAACTTTACAAAGTAAGCTGTTGTTTGGTGTTGAGCCGCTATAATTTATGTGATATAAATTAATATTTTAACTACATTGAGTCGTCTCAAGTCTATCCCTTCCTTGTATTTCCAACGTCGCTGACGAGCAACCAACTGGTTGTTGGTCACGCTATACGGTCGGTGAGGGTATACCGTCCGAGTTGCGTTCAAGCGTCCACTTGGCGGCGTCCCTGCATCAAGTTTGGTCGTGCAACTGGCCCCTAAAGTCATGCACTCTATAACTTGGGCCTCCAACCTACTTTCAAACCATTCAAACGAAACTTCCCAAACTATTCCTCTTGAACCTAACCAGCCATCCTTCCTCTGAATCACCCTCTCTCGCGACCACTCTCAAAGTCGATGACGGATGCACCCTTAGCATCAACATCCTTAATCCCTAGCGCACGGTGTTCCGTTGGTGATGATAGCTGGATTATCCAGTCTCCCCACTGACTCGGAGTCTGCCCAACGGTATGCTTCTTTTCTTGATACCATCAAACTCACCTGTCTAGACCTTGTGCGAGCGATCGTCCCGTTATAACGTTTGCGAATCGAGGTCTTGGGGAGTCTGAGCTTTCCAGAGGGTGTTGATCCAAGGGCGGTGATTAGTTAGAGAGGATGGCGAGGGATACTTATGCGGTTGCCAAGCATGCTTGACGTTGATTGATGAGAGAGAAAAGATGCTGTGAGCAGAAGATTGAGCTTAACCATGCATTCGATCTTTTCGGACATTCTATGGAGGGTTCATCTCCTTGACGTTATCATGTAGGCTTTCCATACTTCCAGCCATAACTGATACCATCCAGTACTCCTACTCGATAACTCATCCCAGACGCCACGCTCACCATCCGCCGTCTCGTCCTTGCTGCACGTCCTCTGAACACCGGAATCGGAGCTGATGTCACAAATCGGTTTTAGAAGGGCGAGACGAAGAGTGATGATTGAAAGACTATGACGTTCAATCTTGATGATAGGTTTAAGGAGGAATATCCGGAGAAGTTTAAAAGTATTTGTGAGAATTACTTGAAGGGGAAGAGGCCCGTGAATGTGATCAGTTGAGTGACGGCTTTTTTCCTTCTTTGTGATATCGCGTTACCTATTTCCGGGCCACCCTTTTGTTTCCCTTGTCTTCTGGCGTCCGTCTTGGGGTTTGCTATCACCTCGCATTATTCCTTTCGCCTTAATCCTTCTGTCTTGATCCTCTTCGCCTACTTCAGTGCTTATTATTAGATTTTTTATAACACTTCCACTCCAGTCGCCCAAGCCATCGCCACCTCCACTTACGATTCACGTCCCGTCTCTCCCTCCTCTCGCACCTTCCGTCCTCATCATCCACGGAGTCATTGACAAAGTCGTCCCAATCGAATTAGGCGATATTCTGGAAAAGCATTCCTAGCTTGTATTGAGGATGGAGAATGTGGACATCTTGCGATGCTTATGCTGGGGATGCGTTTGCGGGAATTGTGGATGGATTTTGGTTAGAGGCGAAGAGGGGATGGAGGGATGTGAGGAAGGCTGCTACGAAGCTCTGAACTCTGGTAACTAGTCGCTATCTTCTAAATCTCAATGTCAATGTCATCGAACCCATTCCTGGTGTTGCTGTGAAGTAGCAAGAATCAGTCTCGGTTTTGTCTTTGAGCGGGAAATATACATCTTTTTCATTCTTTGTGTTTTCGAAGGATGCTCTGTTTTATCTTGATTTTAGTACATCCTTATTTTCGAATTACAACTGAAACGCCCAATCTATGGCAGCGCATCGTCTCGCATTTAAAGAAGACTGAATGGGAATACAGTGTCGTTTTTTTTGAGTCTGATATTAACGTTCCTGCTATCATTTAATCGGTCTTTTGATGTATCGAGCGCAACGTTGTTAAAAACTCGCTATTTACATGTTGAGATTCTATTAACCGACGTTTAGCCTTCGTGCAACACTTTGAACCTCCCTTACATCATCCTTCCTCCGAACAACCTCCCCGCGACCACCGTCAAGTCGACGATGATGCACTCAGCATCACCATTCTCAACCCGCTGCGCACGTGTACCGTTAGTAATGATAGCTGGATGTCCGTCTCCCGATGACTTCGGAAGTCTACCCAATGTATGCATTTTTTTAAGGCCCTAGTACTCACAGTGGTAGACTTGCTGCAAGTGACCGTCCGTTTAAGTTTGCGATAGAGGGCTTGGGAGTCTCAATTCCCGACGTGTTGATCGAGACGGTTATCAGTTTAGAGAGGATGGCGAAGGATACGTTGCTGTTGCCAGCATGCATTGCCTGATTGATGCGAAGAGGAAATATATGGACACCTGTAAGCTTAACCATGCATTCGATCTGTTGACATCAATGGAGGTTTCTCTTGACGTTGTCATTAAGCTTTCCAATCTTCTAGCGTACATAATAACTGATAACTCTCCATACTCCTCGCGATAACCTTATACCTGATGCCACGCTCGCTATCCGTCGTCCCTTATATGCACTCTCTGAAACTTGGAATCGGATTTATGTCGCATATGGCTTTCGGGAAGGCGAGACAAAGAGATGATGGCTGAGCGTTTATGACGTTTATCTTGATGATAAGTATAAAGAGGAGTATCCGGAGAAGTTTAAAAGTTTATGTGAGATCTCTTCAAAGGGAAAGAGGCTTTAAGTGATCAGTTGATGACGGCTTTTCTCTCTTCCTTGTTCTTAGCTGTTATCTATCAGTTGTATAACATTTCGTTAAACGATTCCGGTTGCTTTATTATGCGTTTTTTCTCGGTATGACGGTTATCCTACGTTATACTTGTTGGTTTACCTTTTTGATCGTCATCCACCTCTTTTATCTCTACTTGCCTATTAACATAATGCCCACACTTAGTCGCCAAGCCATCGCAATATCCACTTACAACGTCACGCCCCATCTCCCACTCTCTCCCACTTCCCGTGCTCATCATCACGAGTCATTGACAAGTTGTCCGGTTGAAAAGGCGATATCCTGCAAAAGGCATCCCCAAGGCATTATACTTAAGGATGGAGAATGTGGGACATCTTGCGATGGCTTATTCTGGGATGCGTTCGCGGATCGTCGATGGCTTTCTGGTTAAAGCGGAAGGTGATGGAGGGATGTGAGGAAAATTTCTGCGTCCAAGCTTTAATCGTCTTCTGGTTGTTGTGGTTGCTATGAAACTCATTATGCTGGCGTTTTGCTATGATGATGAGGCGTCATTTTCTGTTATCATCGTTTTATGTCAGCGCTAAGCTAGCAAGATGTATCTTTGCTTCGATTCTTTTCCGTATTTTAGCTTTATTCTCCGTTAACCCTTTTAGTTATAAAAAAAAACAACCAGTAATGCCACCACATCATCGTTTGATTATAATGTTAACCCCATCAACATGTAGTTCCACAAATACTTCTACATAAAACACGCACTGCGAATCCACGCGTATTTTGTGCAGTACTCATCATATGCTATAATCTTGTGCCACTGCCCACATGTGGCAGAGTTTGCACTTCTGTGCTACTCCATGGGAGCAACCGGGACGGGTAGAGGCTAGACTAGGCTCGTCTTGACTTGGACTAGGCTAGGTGACGGACTTGGGCTTGGTCTCGGGATGGACTTGGAGATGGGCTCGGAGATGGACTTGGAATGGACTCGGGCTTGGAGATGGACTCGGTTGGGATGGACTCGGTCTTGGGATGGACTAGGGCTTGGACTTGGACTTGGGGATGGCTCGGGCTTGACTTGACTCGGACTTGGAATCGGAGAGACCCTGTGCCGTATCGGTTAGAGCGCGACTTGGAGAAGCTGTTGACGGTTGTAGTGTCTAAGTTGGAGAGGACGTTTTGACGCGAGGATATAATATAATTCTGACGGCGCGGTGGTGAAACGCCGTCGCGTAGGCTAGTGCGAGAACGCCGGCGACATGAGACATGCATGGATGTGCCACTCATCCATTCGCTCCACCAGCGTTAGAGCTGCATCCAACAAAATGTATTAGCAAGTTCTTGGATAGAAGTAACGGGGCAAGGATAATGATTTCAACTTAGTAGACTCGATTCTTCGCAGGTGCAAGGATATCCACACATCTCCCCAGTTTGAAAACGATGCCCGCTGTCCACATCATTCGTTGCCCCAACCGTGACCGCTACCGGCGCTCTAGAAGGAGAGCTCAAACACGCATCTTCTCTCATTCCAGCCGCTACGGCAAACACACATTGCGTGGAAGCCGTCACAGACGCAATGCATTGTCGAGGGTCGCCCACGCAGGTCCCCAAAGACATATTAATGACGCATCGACGGTGGGCGGGACGCGGCACGGTCTATCCAATTGACGCCGGCGAGGTCGACATGGGACCAACCCGACCCAGGAGAACTTTAACGGCGATAGAGAGGCGCGTTTGGCGACCCGTATGTGGCGCACATGGTTCACAAGTGGGTTCCATGCCGTTGTTGTCAAGGTCGTCGTTATCAGTCGTAAAGGAGGCGCCGACGGAAGCGCGGCCTTGGAATCAGGTGGTTGATCATGATACCGTGTCAACACGTAACGTCAACATGACTTAAACAGAGGTGTAATCGATTATAGGTAGACTACTAGGTTTGAGAACATAAACGCTTACCTCCGCCTTGGTCTGGATAAGTGTACAAGTTTGGTAGAGGAAGCGCGGTTGTGATATTCGTCGAAGACCCCATGGCGCGTTGGCTTGAGTTGCTGATATCGTGGCGATAACATCTTGCTCAACATAGGCGACTTCAGGGAGTTCTAATTGAATCGAAAACGACAGGTGCTCGTATAAGTATTACATGATCTAGCGTCCATAACTTCGAGGAACGAGAAGCAGGAAAGAATACGGCAAATCTTACTTACCGTCAAAGTTCCTGCAATCTCCGCTGTGATTTCTGCTGCATATCCCCTAAACGTCCCATTATACGATGAACATATCGAAACGATCGATATGTAGGATCCTGGGATACGCTCTGAAAGCTGCGGTTGTCGTGGCATCGACCGTCTCGTTCTTTGCTGCCGATGAGAGCCAGCTTTCGTGTACTTGAATGGTGGTTTGAGAGGTGCTGTCCTTGTAGACGACGACGTAGCGGTTTGAATTACAGTGCCATGTGAGAGGTTGCGACGAGTACGAGGATGATGAGGATTACTGTGAATGGAGTGATGCGGATGCGGGGATGCGGGGTAGTGCGATCAGGAGATGGAGCTGTCATTATTTATATGTGTATGCTTCTCTAAGTGGGAGATCGCCAATGCCCCATAATAAATGGTTCAACATATTGCAAGCTATCACCAAACGAGTAGCTGTGGCCGTCATCTTCACAGCTTATGGTTATTTGAAGTTTATGGAGTTGATGACTTCGTCTATGAGAGTACGATAATAGCTCCAAAAGGGAAGTGATTCATGATATCATCGACTTTACTCTACGTTGAAAGTACTTGGAGGCGTTGATCAAGGGAAATGAAGGGAGGCGTTAGAGCAAAAGCATTCAACGGATGCGATCATATTACACATTTAGTTGCAAAGCTCGTTTGAGTATCAAGGTCGATATCGTTCTTAGGACAGAGACGTGGTAGGTCGACTCTTTCTTATGTTGACTGCTCCAACTGATTCTATAGTCACGTATCCCTCTCTTCCCGTGGTTTATATTTTATTTTACTTTTAGTCTTCATAAACATATATCGTGTTAAACTGGCACCTTCAACGTACGGCCCAACAATTTTATACTAAGCACCTAATTCACGCACTGCGAATCAACGCGTACATTGAGCATTACTCATCGTATCTACCACATCCTTCGTGCACTTTCCTTTTTTTGGCGAGTGTTTGGTACTCTTCTGTTTATGCACTCAATATCAACCACCACTTTCCCCTAAGCAAAATACACAACAAAAAAAGGTTTGGGCATACGGAAAATAACTATAAAAGATGGTCATGTAATGGACGACTATTTAATGATCCACACCCTCAACAAGGTGTCCACAAATTTCCCTACATAATAAAACGCACTGCGAATCCCAAGCATACGTTGAACAATATGCGTCAAAAGCAATCCACGTCTTTTGCGCATTTACTGCAGGTTGGTAAAAGCTTGACACCCTCTGTACACACGCCATGTGAGCAGCCTGTGGGTGGGAGAGGGCTGGGACTTGGAGATGGACTTGGACGGGGGCTCGGACTGAGGCTGGGACTTGGGGATGGTGATGGGGTAGGCTCGGCCTTGGGCTCGGAGACGGACTAGGACTCGGGGATGGACTTGGGGATGGGCTAGGCTTGGTCTTGGCTTGGAGACGGACTAGGACTCGGGATGGACTTGGAGATGGGCTAGGGCTTGGTCTTGGGCTCGGAGACGGACTAGACTCGGGGATGGACTTGGAGATGGGCTAGGGTTGGTCTTGGGCTCGGAGACGGACTAGACTCGGGCTCGGGCTCGGTCTTGGGGAGGACTTGGAGATGGGGCTGGAGGTCAATGTAGCTACTGCAGATAGATTTTGGGTCACAAGAATAGACGTACGGCGCGTCTCTAAAGACCTCATGAAGGAGCGCAAAAAGGGGTGGGTCATAAGTTCTCACTGTTCCTTAACTACACACAAGAATATGAGCAAAACTCTTCCAAAAAGGACTAAAGGAGAATACACGTACATCCTATTTCATTTTGAAGGCCATCGGCTGGTACCGCGACTCTATTACAGCTAAAATACCGTTGTGCCCCTTCAGCCCAATACTCGAATGCATTCGTCGCAGCGTACGTGTTTTTCCATAACCCATTCGCCATGGCCGCCGCGTATGCTGCGTCAACCCGGGATTGAAAGTTTGGGTATAAGGTGTTGACACCAATCATCTGAATGGTGTGTGCGAGTTCGTGGAGGAGGATGCATGAGCCTTTGTAACGGTCGGTAGGTGTGCATATGAGGTTTTCTTCACCGCCTGTAACGACGGGGCGATCGATTGTAGCTCCTATAAAGAGAGCGCGTTTAAGAAGGCGGTGAGGTATACGGGGGTTATAAAGAGGAAGACGAACCAAGCCCTCTTGCTCTTTGGTCCCAATATTCTTTTGGCTCTAGATTGGAATGCTCGGGATGTCGGTGGTTACCTCTGATTCGGCCATGATGCCGTTTCGAATGTTGAATGACGCTAGTGTTGTGAAAATGCGGGGATCCATGGTCTCAGCGAGCTTGAATAAAGCTGACTGAGCTCTAAATATTTCAAGTCAGTTTGACATGCATATAGAAAGAAAAACACCTTACCTATACAAAGCTTCATCCTTGACATTCGCCGACCCGATGATAGGCATACCTCCAGGTCCAATAAGGTATTTCTTATAAAACCTAGTATCTAGTTTGTATTGAGCGGGAACGTTGGTAGCTGGTTGGATACGGACGCATTCAGTTGGGCCAGGAGTTGGAGGTGGAGGGGCAGGAGTTGGAGCTGTGTCGGATAACGGGGCTATTTGTAAAAGTCTGTTGACGGTTGTAGAGTCAAGGTTGGAGAGAACGGATGGGGACGAAAGGGAAATGATGTAGGTTTTGACGGCGGCTGCTGTGGTGAATCGATTGGTTGCGTAGGCTAGTGCCAGGACACCGGCAACGTGGGGGCGGCCATTGAGGTCCCGCTCATCAATTTGCTTCCTCCAGTGTTTGAGCTGTGTATAAGATGAGAGCGTTAGCGTCAAAATGTTACGGAATGATATTATTTTAATGTATGATTGGATATAATAAAAGGCTAAGAGAATAGGATGTTTAAACTTACGCCGACTCAATATTCTCCCCTGGCGCAAAAATATCCAGACACCTCCCCCAATTCGAGAAAGCCGTTTTTTCTATCCCCCTCCGTCGTCGCTCCAACTCTCACCCCAGCCGCACTCCTCGAAGGTGACGTCCCACAAGCATCCCGATTATCATTCCCAACCGATACGGCGAAAACACACTGCGTTCCAGCCGTCACTGCCTCAACAATATTATCCAGCGTGATCCAAGCAGGTCCTCCTATGGACATATTGATGACGCAGCGTCGTGTGGGTCGAGATGCGGCACGGGTTCCAATCCAACTTATTCCGGCTACGAAATCGGTCATGGAACCTGTGGCGGAGGCCGGGAGGACTTTGACGGAGATGAGGGAGGCGGACTTGGCAACTCCGTATGTGGCTCCACCAACTGAATATTTGGTTTTAAAATATAAGTTTTAAATTCCTTTTTTTATGTGGGAGGGAGTAAGCTTGTAAAAAAAATGTACAGACTTATCCCCGCAACATGCGTGCCGTGGCCGTTGTTATCGTTGTCATCATTTTCAGTTGTAAAGGTAGCTCCAATACTTGCGCGGCCCTGAAATTCAGGATGATTGATCATGATTCCCGTGTCCACCACATACACATCGACGCCAGCTGAAAACATATTTTATTAGAACGAAAAAAAACTAGGGCTCGTATCGAACAGATGACATTATTTACCTCCGCCTTGGTCCGGATAAGTGTACAAGTTTGGTAGAGGAAGGCGCGGTTGTGATATTCGACGAAGACCCCATGGCGCGTTGGCTTGGGTTGCTGAAATGGTGCCGATAACATCTTGCTCAATGTAGGCGACTTCAGGGAGATTCTGACGCCAAGTGTAAACATGTCAATATCCTTAACACGTCGTTATTCAATGACGTGTCAGAACTTCAAGACGTTCATCAAAATCAAAACAATTGTGAAAGGAAGGAAAAAATGAGCGCGCTTTATACCTTCAACACCCCTACAATCTCTTCCGTAACCTCTGCCGCATACCCCCTAAAAAACGTCCCATTATACCGATGCACGTACCGAAATGATCGGTATGCCGGAATCCTGGGGTATGCCCTGAACGCCGCTGCAGTTGTGATGTCGACTGTCTCGTTTCTCGCGGACGACGAAAGCCAGATCTCGTGTGTTTGAATGGTGGTTTGAGAAGTGGTGTCTTTGTAGACGACCACATAGCGGTTTGGGATGAGGGTTGATGAGGTGAGAGGGATGAGGAAAAAGGGATGCGAGGATGAGAATGGGGAGGGAGGGGAAGAGGGTGAGAGGATGTGGAGCGATGCGGGGGGTGGATGGAGCTGTCATTTGTTAGGACCTCGTTTGCTGGATTACACCAAAAACGTGGATGGTGATCTCCATATTATCTACGATCGGACACTTTCCTATCCATCCATCCGTCCATCATCCATTCGCCTTGCATCCTTCACCGACGCGCCCGATACCTCTCCTCCATCGCACACTGTCGATCGTCCATCCATCATCCGTCCATCATCCGTCCATCATCCAGAAATGCCTCCCAAAGGCTTTCCACTCCTCAAAAAATCAAATCCCAAACAAGTCACGAGGTTTGTCTAAAGAAGGGGGAAAACTTTTGCCAGTTTTGTTGGTCATTTATCCCCATCCCAGTTGAGAGGAGAGACCGGAGGTTCACGAACGATGCTTCCGATGAGGCCTCCTTCCTCCTCCTCATCCATCGTATCATCATCAACATCAACATCTTCATCTTCATCATCATCGTCTCACCTCTACACCGCATCCTCTTCCCTCACCACCACCCCACCTCGGTCATCACAACCTCTTCCTCCACGGCAAACGTCCCACCAGCTACCACATTCCGCCGTAACCGTTCATTCAAAGCAACCAACATTGCCGCCATCCTCTCTGCCGCAACTTCAGAATGGGACCCTAGATTAACAGCAAAGAGGGCCTCTGACCTCCACCACAACCTTCTCCTTTGTCGGAAGCTCCGTCAAGAACGTCTCCATCAAAAACCATCCCACAACAACCTCCATTCCAGTCGCCCCAAATCCATACCTCCCCATCCCAGTCCCATCCACCAACCCCTATCTCCCATCCCCGTTCCTCCACCTCCCGCATCCCCTTCCATCCAAGTCCCTCCTCCTTCCCTCCCCATCCCCATAAACCTAAGCCTCGACCAACCCATGCCACTCCCCTCCGTCCCCTCCCGCGTAAGCCTCCACGAACTCGCCTGGACAAAAGACGACGACGACCCCATCCTCTCCCCCACCTCCCACAGCGGCGGCATCGCCATGTCCGCACGTCGATTGGATGAAGGTGGCGGCGGTTGGGTAGAAAAGACGCATGGGGTTTAAGCGCGAGCGTACCAACCAGTTCACCTTTCCACCAAACTCCAGTAAATCCGCATTGAGCGCAAGATTGAAACGCCCAACATCGACTGTGAGTTTACATGAACTCCTTGCTGTGCCTGCACTCTTGCGGCAATGGAAGACGGGAAACGACGCACGGAATGGGAGTTGCAACAGAAACGAGCGGTGGAGGTGTTGACGCAGAATGGTGTGGGTGTAAGCGCTGGAGTCGGTGGTTTACTCATGTCAAATTCACCTGCTTCGTCATCTGGATACCTTCATCATTACGGTTACCCTCGTCCTTCCCCGTCAACCCCACAACTTTCCCGTCATTCCCCATCAAACCCGCATCTTCCTCGTTATTCTCCATCCCGGTCTCCCTCAAACCAACACCCCCCTCGTCACTCCCCATCCCATCCACATCTCCGGCTATCACCATCGCAAATGCCTCGTCCGTCCCTATCCTCTGCTCATCTCCAAACTCACCACCCACAGGATCAAGCTCATCCCGTCCGGAAAACAAGGTTCACGATCTCGCATTCCGACGATGAAGATGAGAGTGATGATGATTCAGTGCCAGTGAAAAGTGCAAATGGGTCACCTGCACGACATGTTGGGGAAACTTATGAGAGCGATGACGAAGAGGATGACGAAGGTGTGCTTATGCGTGTTCGGGGAATGTCGGTAACGGATCAACGGGGCGCGGAGACGGATGACGTCGCGGTTAATGAAAATGGAACGGAGACGACCGCGTTCCGCCCTAAACGATCACATAGCGCTATTCTTACGCGCGCAGGACTTGCAGCGCATTCAGCAACACAAGCTGGAAAACTCGCATTATACCCTGAACCCTCCAAAGGTTTGGTTTTTTCTCTTTTTTTTGCAACTCTATTGATTTCAGACTTACGTTTTCTTTTGTTTTTCAGGCTTATCCCGCGGTATTCTTGGCAGCAAAAGCACAACCAGCATCGCAGCGCTACGTCGTCAACAAAATGGTCAACACCAAGAACCTGTCGGTCGTGCAGCCGTTGGAGTCCCCCACCAATCCCATCATACCTACCAACCCCCTGCAACAACCCACCTTCCATTCCGCGCCTTCCCATCCGCCCCCTTCCTCCCCGCTTTCGCCAAAGATCACCCCAACAACAACCCCGCCAAACACCCACCTCCACCTCCCTCCTCTCCACCTCTCTCACCACTTCAACCACAACCAAACCCTCCCCCAGCATCCCCATCACCAACGCCCATCAAGGCCCCCATCACCACCAAAACCCAATCCCCCGTCCCCCAGCTCTTGCAGCACTCGAAGAAGAAGCCGACAAGATTGCAGCTCAAAACGCAGCTCGGGCACGTCTCCTCGCTGTTCCATCCACCCCAGAGTCTTTGGACCGACGTCTTCGTGACCTTCGTGCACATCATGCCATGCAGGTGGATGCGTTGAGGGAGCAGCAGAGGGTGTTGAGGGAGGGAGTGAAGACGATGAATTTGGCGGGGGGGAAGATGACGATGGAGGAGGTGCATTTGATGCAGGTTAGGGGGTTGGAGGAGGGGTATGCGAGGGAGGAGAGGGGGATTGTGGAGGGGGCTGCGAGAGGGATGGGGATGTTGGCTTATCAGATTGCTGGGTACGTTGGGGGGGGTGGGATGATGACGATGCCATGCAGATGCAGCAAGGGCAGATGCCGATGCCGATGCAGCAGGGACAGATGCCGATGCAGATGCAGCAGGGACAGATGCCGATGCAGATGCAGCAGGGACAGTTGAAGATGCAGATACAGCAAGGACAGATGCAGCAGGGGCAGATGCCGGTACAAGGACAGATGCAAGGGCATGTACCGATGTATCAGCAGAACAGTGGGATGCAGAGGGTTGGAGGTGTTGCCATGTTTCGGGGTAGCGACCCCCCGAGCCGTTGTTACCTGCATCTTCTGAGATGATTGCACCTGTTGAATTTGTTGTTGGGAGTGAACGCGATCAAATGTATCTTCGACAGCAGTATGAGCATCAGTTGTTGATTATGGCGAAATCTCATACGGAGGTGGATGCGATGCCGATGGGGGGACATGTGACGCCGATGGTGGAGATGAGGGGTGGGAGTGAGGAGATTGTGGGTGGGTTTGATACGGGACGGTTGACGGATGTGAGGAGGGAGGGGTGGAGGGAGACGGGGGATGTGGCGAGGACTTTGGTGGAGGGGTCTGTGTTGAGGAGGGAGGAGGAGGAGGATGAGGAGGATGAGCGGGAGGGGGAGTATAGTGATGGCGAGTATGAGGAGGAGGAGGATGATTACGATGATGATTATGATAGTGAGGATGATGAGTCGTTGTCGCCAGAGTCTGTACCGAGAGGGGTGGTGAGGGGATGAATATTTTGTGTCGAGTAATTTGTTAGTTTTTTAAAGGGGAAACAGCTCTTTTTTTTGGTTTATTCGGGATATTTCTTGTTGACGTTGTTTTTGCAAAATATGATTCCTCATTATTATTGTCTGTTTTTTGGGGGCTTTTCCTTCTTGATCTTTTTTATTTTCCCCTCACACTTTCCCTCGTCTGTCACTGTTTTTTTTTGTAAAGGGGGCATACCGACTGCTCCTATCATCCTTTCATCTTCCTTTTTGTAATGTTATTTTTGTTTTCTTCTTTGTATCGGTAGTTTGTTTTTGTTATGGATAAAGGAGTATAGATATAAAAAGTGATGATTGTTTTTTAATATTTTTATTGTCTTCATGGGTTTTTACAGTCGTCGTGTTTATCAAGACAACGGATTTGGAGGTTGAGGTTACCTGGTACACCTTTCTCGGCATTACCGTGAAAGAGGTGGTGTGCGCGCGTGTCGATGATGCGTGTTTCTGATAAACGTGTCGAGACGACGTGTATTCTTTATGATGGTTATCCCCACGCATTTTAATAGGGTGCGTGTGGCGTGGGTTAAAGGACTCTTTGTGACTCTTTCTATATCATTTCTTATTGGATGATTAAAGGTTGATATTGATTGGTTAGTGTGTTTTGAATGTCCGATATACGGATAATTAGGATGGTGCTACGGTGTGGCGTTATTAATGTTTGGGCAAGTATTCATTCATTAAATAACATGAGTGGGCCGTTTCATTATGTAAAAGCTTTTGGGCCCAAAAAAAGAGTCACAAAAAAGACAAAAGATTTTTTAATTTTATTTTAATAAGTGATTAATAATAAAATTAATTGTGAAACAAAATATTTATCAGGTATTTATTAACCATCCCTCACTATAAGGATAGAAACTTACTTGCTGCAACTTGGGCATTATTTGTTGTTGTTGTCATCATCAGCATCGTTACCATCATCATCAAGTACTGCTATTCCCACCTCATCACATCACAACACACCCTCAACACACACACACACACACACACACTTACACAGCAGACCGTCTAACCAAGTATAATGGCTCTCAAGGTGAGATGAGTATTCTAGATGACGGATTCAACGCACTCTTTTACATTTCCTGTTTCTAACCTAACGCTCTCTCTCTCTAAGGCTGAACTTATCCAATGGAACAATGGATGTCTGGCATTCGAGGCCAAGGATTACTATGCTGCCATTGAGGAGTTTGAGGTGACATATTTTCTTCTTCTGCCTGTTTTCCTTTTCTCCACTTATCTATGACTCGGCTCTGTTTTCTCTTTTTTCTACATTGTTTTGGTGTATTCCGTGTTGGCATAGAGTAGTGGGCGATTAGTGATGGTAGTGTGATGCTTGAGGCGAGGTATCAAGTCAATGACGAGAAGAAGGATCGCTGGACGGAATCGAGGTATTGAATGGATGGATGACTCAACAGGAGGAGGATCGTTGGAATGGATGACTCGGCAGGAGGCACTCCCACCGTCGAGAGTCATCACTCTGTAAAGGAGATGCTTCAGTTATTGCATGCGCACACAAAGGATGAAACGATGTATCGGATGTTTACCAGCGTGGGAAGGAAAGTTGAGGGTTTTGAGGGTTAACGAAAAGAAGGGTGTAACATGCTTGTGCTACATTGACCGTCCTACCATTCTTTTTAATTATTTTATTTGTCTTGCGGCCGACTTTTGTAACTGACAATTCTCTGACTGACAATTCTCTTTGTTTTGTATTTACCACTTCATTATGGATATTCAGCAAGTGGCAGACAGCTCCAAACTACACTTTAATCTGGCAGTCTCATTCCTTAACGTGAGGCAAGTGGATGAAGCTGTAAGTTTTATAACTTGATTTATTTTACATGTTGTTTTTTACCTTATACATTTCCATTAACTTTATACTCGTAGATCAACTGTCTTACAAGAGCCATTGCCTGCGATGTTTACTTGGCCGTGGCTTACTTTCAGCGTGGTGTATGCTTTTACTCGAAAAATATGTTATCAGAGGCACTAGCAGATCTCACCGATGCTCTTGCCGTAAGTTCTCTCATTTCCTTGTCCATTCTCTTCCAACTGGAATTACATCCCATCAACTTAATCTCCAACCCTCCAACTCACCATCCATCTCCATATTCCAGTTCTTAAGAGGAAACTCGTCATCGACTACACCCAACTCGGCCTCCCCTACAAACTCTACGCCTGCGAAGTCTCCTTCAACCGCGGTCTCTGCTTTGCCGCCGTCGGCCAACTCGACGCAGCCATGGCCGACTTTGAAGACGCCATCCGCACCCGTCCCCTCGACGGCGCCGGCGACGCCGACCATCGTCGCATGGACGAAGCCCTCGAACTCCAAGACCGCTCCCCAGACTACCTCCACCCCTACGACGTTCCCGCAACCGTCATCTACAAGCCACCTCCGGGGAAGCTCAAAAACGTTGAAAAGAAGGACTACCTCGGTAAATCCAAGGTAGTCGCCGCGTTTGACGCGGACGACGGGTTCGCTGGGTTTAGTGGTACCAAAATCAAAGCTCAATCCCTTGCCACCGATTCCACAAAAAACCCAACCGAGATGGAAAACAATTTCTCACGAACGCTACCCTCAACGTCCGTAAAACAAACGCAGCCGCCAACGCTCCAAACGGTGAACCCGCATTCGGTCTGGACGGATCACCCCTCACTTTTGCCGCTCTCAACAAACGCGCCATCAGCGCTACAACCACCAACGCACCCGTATCCCTCCCTGAAACCCCTGCCGACTTCAACCCCTCCCGTCGTCCATCCGCCCAACCTCCTTCTCCCCACGAAACTCATCCATCCGCCTCCCAGCCAAATCAAAAACCATCACCCCTGGAACACGGCCCCTGTCACCCCCTGATCGCGATACACGGATCGAAGACGAGGTGGACGAAATGATGCGATACGCCGCCGCCGCCGCCGCCTCTAAAACCCTCCCCCGATCAACCATCCTCGCGTCGCCCCTCCTACGACGATATCAACCGTCGGCCCATCACCCCCCCCATGTCAGACGAATACCCCGGTACGATGATCGTCGTAACACGGCAACGTCTTTTGCGACCACCACGACATCGACGGCGTCGGACCGACTCAAGATCAAGTGTCATTGGAATGATACGAGGATTGTGGTGGCGGTGCCGACCAATATTGCGTTTGAGGAATTGCATATGAGGGTGTCGAAAAAGTTTGGGATGGGGAGGGGGATGAGGATAAAGTATCGGGATATGGATGGGGAGATGGTGATGATGACGGATCAGGAGGATATGGAGGTGGCGTTTGAGATGGCGGGAGTGGAGGTTGGAGTACCGGGGGGAGTGTTGGGAATGGGTGTGATCGGTTTGAGGTGTGGTGTTTTGAGTAAACAAAAGAAGAAGGGTTGTTATGGATCGGTACCTTCCTCCTCCCACCTTGTTTTCTTGGTTCGCCTTTTTGTATTGTCGCCTTTTATAATCTTTTTGGATTTTGATACTGTTCTTTTTGTTTTTCCCACTTTTCAATTATTTTTTTTCGGTTGTTTTGATTACTCTTTTTGATGTTTGGCGACCTTTGTTCGTCGGGTGTTCTCGTTTTCTTTAACCACTTACTTTATTATTACTCGTCCCATGTTCATGCTCTCCCCAACAATGTTTATAACAAGCTCCATACACGTTGTCAATTTCCTCATCTCTTTACATTGCTTTCGCTCTCTGCCGTCTGCCTTCTGCGATGCATTTTAAAAATGAAACGATGACTGAATAACACAACGCAAATGACTCCCGACATAAAAAAGAAAAAAAGGCGGGATTGAGAAGCCTTCGTATCCCTTCATGAAAAAATCAAAAATCCAAAATCCAAATACCCATTCTCTGCCACGTCGTTCATCACCCATGCATCCTCAAATCCCCGTAATCTTAATCGTCCCATGTTTTAAAGTTCTGGATGGTGTTTACAGAGAGAAACTATGGGAAGACGATGCTCATCCGCAAACGTTGCAACTTACAGACCCTTTAAAGCAAATAAAACCCATTTTTTACGCGCAATAAACGACTTTTCGTCAATGAGAAGAGAACACCTACTTTTAAACGATCTCCTCTAAAACACCCATGTTAATTATTTTGATATATATAAAGAGGTTCCCATCTTCTTTCCCTTTCTTCGACCTCGTTTTTATATGAGGCTAATAGCGGCATAAAAAAAAAAGGAACCAAACCACCGCATAGAAGCGATATAAAACGGAGTTGACAGAACCTCACATAACAAAACCCGATAAACAAATACCATATCCAATAGAAACTCCCATTTATTAGATTAACAAGGATCGCAAATGCAAACGAAACGCCAGTGACGAGCTATGACACAAGGATACGCGATTTCGCCAATGCGACAAAGAGGTATGGCACTATAATTATACTTTGGGTGCGAGTTGGAGAGATTGCGTGATGGGTGGTGGGTCTACAGTGTGAGTCACTGTCACTTTTACTTGCTCTACGTTTCGAGGTGGGGTAATCGCGGATTCCGGTGGCTCCATATTTGACGGTACATCCGTGGACACCTTCACCTCCTTTATATCGTGCAAAACATCACTCAAAGAAGCCCCTACCACCTTCACCTCCTCAACATCCCGAGCATCACTCGCCTTAACTTCCTCAACATCCCGCAGAACATCACTCACAGAACTCCCTACCACCATTCCCATCTCCACATCCCCTCCACCCCAACCTCCTCCTTCCTCTCCACAATTCTCTTCAATTTATCCACACTCCTCATCAACCCCTTCCACCCACCCACCGTCGCACCTCTCACCTCCTCAAACACCAAAACCTCAAACACCTTCACCCTCCTCACCTTCCCCTTAACCGGCACAACAGCCTCCTCCCCCCTCCTCACATTCCCCACAACAACCCCTTCCTCCACCCCGTCTCACTTGAGCCCTTACCACAAAAAGCGGTCGTCCCTCTTCATCTCTCCCCCCCAACACCGCCGTCTCAGGGATCGTATCCATGCTACAAGGGTGCCATGTCATTCCGTCTAGACTGGTCAGCATCTCGTGGGGGTACGTGAGGGTCACGTTGACCGTGTCCCATGGGATGGATAGGATTCCGTCGATGCGTTTGAAGCCGGGGATGATGCCTTGACCGATTCGGGCGCGACAGATGTAAAGAGGGGTGCCGTCGAGATCGTGGCCGATAGGAGGGAGGGAGGGGATGTTGGAGTCAGTGAATGTAGACCAGTAGTTGACGTGTTCAAGGGTAGTGATGACGGTGGAGATTGTGTATTGTCTTTTTTTTGGACGTTAGAAAATAGTTTTAAAAATCACTGATGTAGAACCATCCAAAAGATAAAGTTTCTCACCTGCTCGTCAAAATCGTCCTCCCATCCTCCTCCAACACCACCTTCCCATCCCGTTTAACCACCAAACAACGGCCCCCAAAAGCCGGCATAGCTTCCACCTCAACAGGTGTCATCTCCCCAGGCTTCACCTCCTGAAACGCCTTGATCCCCAACTCTCTATATAAAAGCGCAACCAGCTCTGAACAAAAATCTCCCCTTTTGCTTTCACATATGGATCCTGGATACGGCAGAACACGGGGATGTATTTAGCGAATTGGGAACGGAGGTACATGAGGTTGTTGTAGAGTTTGTCGGAGGCGGCGGCGAATTGTTTGATAGGGGTGAGTGGGTAGCTTTTATATTTTAATTATTAGTGTTTAAAGAGACGGGAAGTCGTGGGTACCTCCATCTTGAATAGCGACGATGGAATTCCGTGACAATGTCTTTGACGCCATCGGGGTTTTCCTCTAACCGTCTCCGTTCGTCGGGATTAGGGGACACACGGCAACCTCTCCACAGACCTCTTCAACTACTTTTGAGAACTCACGAATCTGTGGACCGAGGTGATAGCTCCCGGGTGAGACGGTATGATCAACAGGGAGGGTTTTCGAGTCTAAGAAATGAAAGGTTAGCTTATTATAATGTGAAGATAATGAATTACATTCGAATCCGAGGAGTGAGCCGGAGAAGACGGATTCATAGATGTAGAGTTTGCCGGGCTCGAGAATGTCGAGGTCGAGGACTGTGCGGTCTACTAGGACGCCGGCGTGGCTGGGTTTGGTGGTAAGTAAGTTGGGTTTTTGTGGAGAACTTACGTCCAGAGTGCATGGAAGGGTTGAGTGAGCATAGAGATGACCTGAAAAGTATGGAATTTAGGAATGTTTAGACGAAAGAGGGAAGCCGATCACCTTTGTTCTTGTAGGCACGGATGTATCTGCGACGGCATCATCACCTTAAATAAAACCAGGTCGAGTGGTTTGAACTGATGTCGAGATTCGAGCATCGTTTTTTGTTCTCCTTCCTTTAATTGAAATGAGGTCTGATCCTAATGTGGATGTGGATGGATATGATGGGGTAGGGGAAGGGGGATGACAGATGAGGTTTGGTGAAGGACGGTTTTGCGGAGTTGTGTCTGCTCTTTCTGGTGCGGAAGGAAGATTGAGCACAGAGGTTACACCGGATACAGGGTGACTTCTGTGACTTCTGTGAATCCGTCAACCGTCGTGACGTAACGTCGGCTGTGGGAGGTGGGCGGGGGAGGTGAGCGGAGCGAGCCTGATGGATGATGCATGGTTTCTATGAGGTGTTGATAGGACGGCAGTTACGCGATCTTGATCGAGCGTCGATGATTCCAGTTTTGAAATCGATTGATGGGCGATCCCTATGTTTAATAAAAATGACAGCTCCATCCCATCATCTCAACACACATCCTCATCGCATCCCTTAACCCCAGCACATCCATCATCAGCACCCTTTTAACGCTCGATTGGGCGACTTTCCTCCCACATCAAACGCCATTCCAGAAAGGAAGCAACCATGCGAGACATTTTCTCCAACGGATAAGATCACAACATCGGGGTATCCAGAAGCCGCAGAGCAGAGAGACAGTACAAGATTTGCTTCTCGTGATGAATGATGAGCAATGCCTCGGAGGAAACGGTAGAGACTGTGGATAAGCGTCAGGTATGAAGAACAGGACGAGACTTTTGTAGCTGCCGTCGCCTTTCATCAAGTCCACGCTGAAAGATGTTTCTTCTTCCTTGATAAATTGTAACGGTTGCGATTCTATACCTCAGTAGAGACTGCTTTGTGACCCAAACTTGCATACGGGATATGATATTAACTTGTGCACCACAACTGGGTCACGTTATAAAAAAGACCTTGATGCAGATAAGGATGCAATTGGCATGGCCTTCGATGTATGCTGGGATGAACGGGAATTGACGTGTATAATCGAAGAAACTCAGAAAGAAGCCCGTAGACATATGGAGGAGGTGTCATTTATGATGGTGGCATGCAGGAAATCACCATCTCGGATTCCCTATTGCTTCAATTACGCAAAGCGCAAAGCGATACATCCGTTCTCCTTCTCGCCCATATCAACGCCGTTTTAGTTTTATTCGATCACGAGACATTTTGTCGGCATCGCGTACTCAATTTTGTATCGTTTTCTTTATTTCCGAATGTATTTAGGACGTCGAAGTCGTTGCATCGTACACCGGTGGATCACGCGATCATCGTGATATTCCGTGAGTGTCTTCTCACTTTCCTTACTCCGCTTTTACTACTCTTTTCTCATTTGCAATTTTAACGTTTAACGGCTTAATTTATGACATCGAAGTTTAGGTTCAGTTAGAAGTAAACGGTGGAACGGGTTGTTTAAAGAATATTTTCACGTCGCGAGCCTCGTCACTGTCGTCTACGAAAACACCCGTTATCTAATAGCTACCATGAACATATCCACAAACCCTCACTCCATGAAACCAAAAAGGCCTCACCAAGCTTTTGCTTCCCGCTCCAAACCCAAAAAATCGCCTCCATCTCGTACTTCCATTCTAACTTCGCACTCAAATCCAAGCTCCCGACAGACGTGGTGCGTTTCAACGAGAATCCTTACCCTCCTCCTCTCATTCACACTCGCCACTACAACATTCGCACAACTTTGCACTCCTGTCCAACCAGCCACCAATGTCCCTACCCAATTCAACCTCAACACCCAATTCTACAAAAAATACCTCCCAGGTCCCGGCGGGCTCCCCATCGTCGGTTCGGCAATTGTGAAGGATGAAGCGTTATACAGGTGCTCTCTTCTATTTAATCCAAATCTCACCAATATTTTTTTAGAGCCCAAGCCCTTTTATTTAAATTAGCCGAAACCATGGACGCAAGGATTTTTACGAGTATGGTTTCCGTCAATATTCGAAATGCGATTATGGCGGAGACAGAGGTCACGACAGATATTCCTGAACATTCAGATTTGACGCCAAAGGAATTTTGGGATCAACGAGCAGAGGGCTGGGTTCGTAACTACATTCCTTCTCCCAATTTCAATACTCCTCCTTCGACATTAGCCTAAACTGTACCTATATATAAACAGGAGCCACTCTCTGGCGCCCCGCCGTCTCCGGCGCCGAAGAAAATCTCCTCTGCACCCCCGGAGACCGCTATAGAGGCGAGTGTATCCTCCTCCACGAGCTCTCCCACAGCATCCAAGAATACGGCGCCAACGCCCTCTACCCGACGTTCCAATCTCGTCTCAACGCCGCCCACGCAGACGCCATTGCGAAAGGGTTGTGGAGAAACACGTATGCGGCGACAAACTCGGCAGAGTATTGGGCGGAAGGCGCGCAGAGCTATTTCAATTGTAATGCTGTTGCCAGGCCTGCGGATGGGGTGCATAATGAAATTGGGAGTAAGTTATTCCTTTACCGTTCGCGATTATTTTGGAGTAACTTATTTTTTATTGATGGCCGCTTAGATAAGGAGCAATTACGGGCTTATGACCCCGTTCTTTTTGGACTTCTTGATGAAATATTTCGTGGGGCTTCTTACGTTTATTCTTGTGACGCCAAACCTGCTTGTGATAGAATCATTATTCCAAGTCCATCCCCAAGTCCATCACCAAGCCCGAGTCCGAGTCCGTCCCCTTCTCCAAGGCCGAGTCCGAGCCCTAGTCCATCCCCAAGTCCATCCCCATCACCAAGTCCGTCTCCAAGGCCGAGTCCGAGCCCTAGTCCGTCTCCAAGTCCATCACCAAGGCCGAGTCCGAGCCCTAGTCCATCCCCAAGTCCATCCCCAAGCCCAAGTCCGTCTCCATCTCCATCTCCAAGACCGAGTCCGAGCCCTAGTCCATCCCCAGTCCATCCCCATTACCAAGTCCATCTCCATCTCCATCTCCAAGACCGAGTCCGACCCCTAGTCCATCCCCAAGTCCATCCCCATTACCAAGTCCATCTCCATCTCCATCTCCAAGACCGAGTCCGACCCCTAGTCCATCCCCAAGTCCATCCCCATCACCAAGTCCATCTCCACGGCCGAGTCCGAGCCTTAGTCCATCTCCAAGTCCCAAACCGAGCCTAACTCCAAGTCCCAGCCCCAGTCCAAACACCGGTTGCTCCCACAACGTCTGTACAACAGGTGCCAAGCTCCTTCCAACCTGCAGCAAGTGTGCAAAAGACGTGATAGCCTATGACGCGTATTGTACAATGTACGCGTGGGATTCGCAGTGCGTGTTTTACGTGGGGGTGTTTGTGGGATAAGGTGTTGAAGTTATTATGTATATTAAGGGCTATCAAATATACAATGATCGTATGTCTCTTCTTATGTGATAATATCGTTTAGCTAAGCTCGCATAGGTATGTTACTTTCTCATCAATCCCCTCAACCACCCCGCGAGCCCGCGCCTCGTCACCATCCCAACCCCCCACCTCCCAACTCCTCTCACACCCCCCGAAACTCCCTTCTTCAACACCCCAAAGAAAACCCTCCGAAACGCAAATCTCGGTGGTTGATGCACCAACCGACTTTTCAAGCTCACCGCCTCTGTTTCCACGAAATACAATCTCAAAGCCTCAATCGGTGCGCTGGCGATAATAGCCAACGTGCCTCCCAGTGTCCCTGCGATAGCGGATTGCGACCAATCAGGGAATTGACGGACGTGCGGGAATATGACGTCGGAGAAGGCGTAGTAGAGGGATACGAATGGAGCTGTTGTTGCTATGATGGAACTAATGGTACGAGGGTTGTAGAGACCGCGTAGACCAAGGGTTTTTGCGGCGGAGAGGTATGAGGTTGAAGGGTTGGCGGACATGTGGGTTTGGAGCGCGAGAAAGGGGGATAGGAGGAGGGATTCTGTGGCTGTTGCGAGGATCCTGATGTGAGAGATATGGAGAATGTGGAGGTGTTGGGAATGTGGGAGGTGATGAGGGAGCGGGCGAATTCGTAGGAAGCCATGAGGAGACCTGTTGCTGGGCTCTGGAGATGGAGACGCGGGCGAGGTCTTTTAGAATCTCGTGAGTTGGGATAGAGGGTTTGAAGGAAACTAGGTTTCGAGGTGAGGGTGTGGTGGTGGAGGAGTTCCGGAGGGGACGGGTGAGGAAGAGGGTGGGGTGTTCAATTGGGTAGAGGATGACCTCGCATATGAAACCTGCTGCTGTTCCACATGCCAGAGTGTCGATGAGGGAGGAGGGGGAACCAGGTTTCAGGGGTGATGTAGTGGAGAGGGTGAGAATAGTTGAGATGAGGTAGGTTGTGTTGTGGAGGGAGACATCAGGAATGAAGGGTCAGTGGATTTTGTTTACGATGATGAGGACATGCACGACTCCAGTAATAAATAATAGTGAGGTAAGGAGTTGTCACCAAGATTCACTATGACTCTATTTGCTCGGAAGTCTTGACGTGAAGTATGTCGACCTCGCCAGGTATCGCTGGATCTCTGAATTATTAACTGTGATAAATTCCGTTGACGCCGCTTAATTCCATACTCAAATCCACAACTAATTAAAAGTATAAAAGTAAGACATTATTAAATTATTAAAGTCTTTACAACAGTCAGGGGAGAAACCCAAAAGAGAACAAAATAGTTGACGCCAAAAAAGCGCGCCAAAAAGAGAGCGAAGAGAGGGCTTCAGCGAACATCATAACGAAATCGCATGATAACCGAGAAAAACTTGTAAAAAGAATAACTTGAAACATGGTATCTGACTTAAAGCTCCAAAAAAGAAACAAAAACGTCGGCCCCCAAACCCAAAGTGAAGTTATATGGGCAAACCAGCCCACTGCCTATAGATTTCACCACCACAATGCCAGCAACAGTGCCATCCAAACTCCACCCCATCCCAACCCCTTGGAAGCCGAACTCTTCTTCCCCTTCTCAACGCCCTCAGCCTTAATTGACCCATTGTAATACCCCTCCATAAATCCCCATAACGCTTTCAACCCTTCCACCGTCTCCTCCCCCGTCGCCTTAATCATACTCTGTGGCAACTCAAACCCATAAGTCCCATCATCTCTCAACTCCACCGCAAAGCTAAACGTAACGTTGGCAACGCCATAAGTCCAATCAATGGTGTTCCCGGAAGCCGGGTAGATGGTATTGCACGCATCACCCGACACGTAGGTTGTGCCGTAAAGGGATTTCAGGGATGTTGTAATGAGGGTTGCGGCGCGGGAGAGGAGGTCGAAATCGGGGATGGGGGTGTTGCAGGAGAGGGTGTTGGGGAAAAGCCAGAGTTGGGAGTAGGAGTGGAAGTCAATATAGGAGACGACGTTGGGGAGGGATTGGATATAGGTGGAGAGAGCTTTAGATTCGGGGGAGGAGAAGGAGGATGGGCCTGAAAAACAAATATGTGTTATAATATACTTCAAAAAACCGCTTGAACGAAATGTAATTGAGTGTAGAGGAGTAGGATCAAGATAAAGAAAACGATGTCTCAGAAAGTTTAAAGGTGTAAATCCTTTTTCTCCAAGTCTCTAGCTTAACTCAATGCCAAACCACAAAAACAACCACACTAAAACTCACCATGATACGTCTGCGAGCAAGGCTCACTACTTGCCCCAGCGGTTCCCCAGTTATACCCAAAATTTCGATTGATATCAGTCCCAACACAACTGCTTCCCTCATTCCTCTGTCGATTTTTCCGCCAAAACCTGTCAACGGTTCGACTGTAATTGTAGCCGTCGACATTGAGAATTGGGATAATGTGGAAGGTGTAGAGAAAGCGGAAGGGAGATGTTGTGAGATGATGGGCTATGTAGGTGACGACTGCTGGGGAGATCCATTCGCTGCGAAGGGGGTGGATAATTAGTAATCACCAAAGGAGGTTTAAAAACTTGCAAAGAAAATTGAGATGAAAAAGCATGAAATAGATAATGTGACGAGTGTAGAAAAGCGAAAATAAAAAACATAAACTGAAAGTGCGAGAAGGAAAAGTCCACCGAAGCACAAACAAGAAGTCTTTGAACAAAAACGCAAAGTAGAGGGACGTTGCTGATCATAAATCGCTATAATCCCACGCAACCCTCCGCAATTACAATCTTTATATAATTAAAATAACACTTCAACTCACCGAGCGTGTATCCCCCCATGCATGACAACCGTCCTCGTCCCATTCCCAATCTTCACACCCGGGATATCACTCCCTTCAGCCGATCGATTTCCCAATACTCACCTTCTGCACTCCCTCCAACCCCTCCAAAAACTCCATCGTGGTATTCAAGTCCCTGTAATCACCGAAAAAATCACTGGATGCTGGAGTTGAGGTCTTTGCGGCGAGGTCGAGATGGAGTTTGAGGTCTGGTATACGAAGGGTGTGGGGGAGGGCGAGGAGGGATGTGAGGGAGGGGAGGGAGGAGGAGGGGATCCTATTGCGGGTTAGTGGTAAATCGGAGAAGGAGTGTTACATTATGTCAATGGTGTTGGTATGTCCGTGACTCCATTCATCGATGCCGAGACTCGTTTCATAAGTCTAGAAAGGTTAGTGCCATTATAACATGGGCAAATAAAGCGTATACCTCTAGTGTGTCTTGGATAAACTGGAGTTCGGAGGGTGTAGAGGGTGTGAAGCGGTAGACTTTGTAATCGGCGTACTTGTCGTTCATGGTTGAGATGGGGTTGTTGTCGGTAATTGCTATGTCGTTTGTGGCTAAAGGGGGGTTGTCATTGATAGTTGCGATGGGACGTTGTCGATAGTTGCATTGGGAGTGTTTGCGATGGCTTCGATTGAGGTGTCATCAACAGGAAATGGGGATGCATGGATGGTTAAGGAGGATACGAGGAGCACGGCTAAAGCCTTGAAGCCGACCATGCTTGGTTAAATGTGAAGCAAGGGATGGTGATGATGATGTGTCTATTACGGTCTATTCAGTTTAGAGACCGTCGCTTGAACAGAGACGGACAGGTGAGAATGAACAACCTTGTACAAAGACAGCGGCAAGGCAGAAATAGACCACACGGTTTCAAGGTGTCCAAGTGTGCGACGCGTGACAAAACTAATAAATAAAAACTTTGGTCGGTCGCGGGTTCTTTTCTTTCAAAAAGTAAAATATCTAGTTATATAAGCGTCGATCTATAAAATGACGAGCAATTCCAACCGAGCTGTTGTTAACGGCCACATAAGGCGCGCGACAACGGCAACCACAACTTCGTTTAGAACTACTGACTGCCTTACGGAGCGGACGCGTACGGAGTTCGAACAGCTATTCACCAGCTTCGACGAGTCAAGCGACACTGGACTCAATGATACGCGGTGTCATTAGGTGAGATAAGTAAGATGGTAGCATATCGATGTTAATTTTTACTCCTGCCATTCTAAACACATCGCACAATCATTTCTATTCTATGCATATTTTTTTAATGCTAATCCTTCTTTTTGCGCCCTTGAGCATCGCCGAAAAAGTATACGCAACAACCCCTCCAGTTTATTATCTTGCAAGATGGTTTTTTTTTTTTATCTCTTTCTTTAGCTTTGGCAACAGAGACTTTTTTTTTTACGATGACCTTAATGACTCCCATTTCTAATGGTGACACCATCAGTATATTTTCGTCATTCGCCACCCGTCTTAAAACGGCCGTCATTCCCAACCCATCACAGACCCTGGCATTCACTTATAACCCTCGTTCTCTGCTGTATCTCATCATTCACTCTTGACTCTGTCCACAGTCTATCAGCAGCATACCTTGCATTCCATCATCTTGGGGCAACAGTTTGGTGGAGGCACAGCACACCATCAATCACCGCTTGGTGCTCTGTAAAGGTCTGTAAAACATTCATATTTGGCTCTTCTCACTCAACAGTCCCTGCTACGGGTAAATTGAGGGCTAAATCAAGCATCTTATTGCACAACTTCTTTTAGATAGGCATCCCTATACCTTCCGTCGTTACATCCTCACTTCTATCGACTTCCATCTTGCATCCGCCCATCGAAACGCCCTTATCCCCTTAACGACATCATGGGACTCATCCACCGTCTTTTCTTAGACGAAGAAGGCTACTCCAAAGTCTATGCATGCACAGAATGCAAGACACATTTGACGCATGCCGATTGCCTCGTTTCAAAGGTATGGGGTCTCTTTCGCCCTTTCTCTCTCTTATAACAAAACAGGCGTTTACTGGGCATCTCGGGAAAGCTTGGCTGTTTAGAGAGGTCTATAATGTTCACTTGGGACCGTCTTGTAATCGAAATATGACGACGGGGTTGCATACGGTCAAGGATTTGACGTAAGAGCCATGCATAATGTCATATGAGACTGATACATTTTATATTAGATGCCGAAACTGCCGTAACGTTGTGGGGTGGAAATACGTGAGTTTTCTTTCCCCTTTTCGAACAACTTAGATCTCCTAATATACCAATTTTTTTTTTCTCGTATATTTCTTGCTTACGCCTTTGTTTGTTCGTGTATAGGAGAAGGCATTTGAAGAGCAGCAAAAGTACAAGGAGGGGAAATTTATCCTTGAGAAGACGCTATTGTACGAGGTTACGGCGTAGAAAAGCACCTCAAACGCTGAATCTTTACAATCTGGTCTTACTGCATGCTCTCGTCACGTTCATCACCCTTTTTTTTGGTTTCCTTTATTAGTGTTTTAAGTATTATCTCACTCTTTGCTTATTCCTGTCGTTTCTTATTTTTTTTTTTCGGAAAACAAACCCTTCGCTCACAAAGCTTTTCCTGTTTTTCTTATGATGTAGTTTGATCCCCTCCCCGCTCTTTAGCATCTTGTTGCCCTCGCTTTAAGCCCTCTGTATTTACTTTTTTTATCACTAGTTTTTGCATAAACCTTCAAACGGTTTTCAAAGTCCATTTAAACCACCACCTACTACCCAAGTATTCAGTATGCGCCGGAATCGAGTTCCAAAATGGTCCCCATTGTAACACCTCGATCCCCACGATTGTTACACAGCATTTTTCAGTTCGCAGCGCAAAAACGCTTCTGAACATGTTCCATCTCCTCATCTTTGCACTTGTGGGCACTGCATTGCATCGCCCGCCTCACCATGGGCGAACGCTACTGATGAGAGCTTGAAGAAGAGTGAGTTTTTGAAACACCTTGCGTCAAAGGACCTTATCCTTTGACTGGGGAGACGGCGGAACCAGTGGAACCACCCGAAAGGTTGTGAGATTGTACATGCTTATGTGGTGAGTTTATTGTGCAATATCCTCTTCATTTGCGCTTGTGTAAATATAGGTTTCGTAGCGGAATCTCTGTGAAAACTTACGCATGCATGCTTGAGGTCTTCCACATTTTATGTCGGATGCTTGGTCTTCCACACCCACCCAAACTAATGAAACGTCCTAATTAGGTTGCTCGTCATGGATCCCGTAACCCACCGACACTGATATCGAAAGATTTAAAGAACTAGAAGCTCTCGTCTCCTCACATCCCACCAGTTTTAAAAAATACCCGGACCTCGTGAACTGGACATCGCCCTACTCAATGTCCCATGATGCACTTCTCGCGCCGGCCGGAGCGGTGGAGACATGGAAGTTAGGGAGGAGGATGGCGAAGAGGTATAAGAAGTTGATGAGGTGGGGTATTTTTTGTTTCTATTGATGGTATTGATGTTGCTTTTTTTTTTGGGATAAGAGCGGGACGTTTGGATCGTATAATCCGAATCATTATAAATGAGGAGTACGTTGGCGTCTAGAGCTGGACAGAGTTTGTCGGCGTTTACGGCGGGGTTGTTTTATGATGAGAGGGAGGCAGGGAAGGGGAGGCATCCGGGTTGTGGGATGGAGGTTCCGGTGGCTATCAAGACTATGCCGACGGTGAGTCCCAATTTCATTTCTACGACTTCATTTTCCCATGAAGCAATGTTGAGCATATGATGGTTGGCGATTCCATGTATCTGCTGATGTTGTTGCGTTTCTGCAATTGATTGAAAAGTATGTACTTATTTATCATTATTTAAGATCTGGGATTATGAACTTTCATCGAAACACTCATGCCCGAAATGGGCCGACATTGTCGACGCCAAGCAACAAGCATCAACCCAATCCTCTCGCTGGGCCTCCACCCACGGTACATCCATCGCCCTCCAAATCTCAAAACACCTTCAAAACCTTCCTCTAACCGCCACCCACGCCAACACCATCTTCAAAGCCTGCGCATTCGACCTCTCCCTCACCGACACCTTTTCAGGGTGGTGTCACATCATCAACGACGCAGGACGTGACGCTGTGCATCTGTTGGATATTTAGATGATTTAGTGCATTGGTGGATGTTTGGGTATGGGGATGAGTTTAATGGGAAGATGGGGTGTGCGCTTGTGACGGGATGTGGTGAGGGAGGCGAGAAGGGCTGGGGTTTGGAGTGGGACAGCGAGGAAGATGGTGGTGGGGTATGGACATTCTGATACGTTGACGTTTTTCGCGTCGACGTTGGGGTTGTTTAAAGGGGATGTGGCGTTGACTGGGGATCTTGATGTGAAGGGTGTGAGGGGACGGAAATGGCGGTTATCGGCGTTATCGCCTATGGCTGGGAATATTGTGGTAGAGGTGTTTAAGTGTGGGGATGGGGTTAGGGTAAGGTTGATGGTGAATGAGGAGGTGGTGTTGATACCTGGGTGTGGGGTTTGGGGAGGGAGATGGAGGGGTGTGGGTTGGGAAGAGTTTGAGAGGGGTTAGGGGAACGGCTTGGGTGTGATTTTGAGTTTATTTGTAATGTACCTGGAGGGGGGAGGGGGAGTGGGGATTCGGATGATGAAGGTGGGGGTTTGGTGAGGAGTTTGAAGAAAGATGGGAGGTTTGTGGTCCAGGCATGAACGTGATTTCGTTTATTTTTTTCAATGATTCTGTTTGTATACACTGCAGTCTTTCTTTTTTATGGGCTCTTTCGTCTCATATTCGTGACATCTGTGATTAGGCACGCAGTTAAGTTACGCTGAAACGTTGTTACCTTTGTCATAATGTTGTTTTTATGCCTCGTTTAAAGGGACACATGATTGATGTTGTTTGGTTTTTTTTCAAATTAAATGCATTTCTTGTTATTATGCTATAAGCACATTAGGGTGTGAACCCTATGGCCTCCTACCACGTATTACTGGGATTTGGTGGGAGTTTCAATAGTATTACTTAGATTATCGTACCAAGAAAAACCTGTCCACACAAAAAAATATAATACATAATGCGACTATATACAAAGACGTAGGAAAACTAGATACCGTGTAAGGTAAGTCTGGGACGCCAGCGCATCGACGGCAATGAAATAACTTTGGCCATACCCTCCTGTTCAAAGAGAGACATTTTGCCTCATCATGCCCACCATTATCGTTCTTCTCATTCTTTGCGTAAAGACCGGAAACTACAGCTACTTATGTCACGATATCCATGTCTTGTCCTTACTATTTGTAGATAATGCCTCCGACCCGTAAACTTCCTATAACGCGACAGCAAACAAGGATGCGTAATAACCCTCGTTTTTCTTCCTGCACAAACCGATCGATGATAACCATAAAAGAGAGTTTTGCTCATGTCCGCTCACCCCATCGTCATGGGAGACACAACGTTTGGTTTCAAATAACTAAAGAAAAAAAAAGGTGGGGAAGCCGCCCGTTTAACTTTTTCTTATAGAGACGGAAGCAAGAAATAACCCAAAACAGCGAAATCCTCCGAATCAAATACCCCCGCTTTGTTCGGCAAAGCATCGATCATTATTCCAGTTTCTCTCTTGGGTTCATATGACCCGTCTCGGAACCTTTTTTTTTTCACTTTTTTCACTTTTTTCATTTATTTTTGTCCGATCTCCATCGGCAGATGTAGAAAGAGATCGAGAAACTCTAAAAATTGATGGGCGGAGAGTGATGTGCGCGATTGGGCTATCAATTGTGCTCGTTGGGAGTTCAACCAAAGACCAGGAAGAGGGGTCAAGGGAAAGTAACTTTGTTTGAGGTGCTGACGCCGCATTTTGGGTTTTTGGGTATTAAGACGGATGGGATGATGTGATGGAGGGACGAGAGGGTGGGGCGTGGGTATTATGTGGGTTCTGGTATTCGTGGGCATATCACGTTGATCAATTTAAAAAGGATCATCACATCATTACTTGTTTTGCCAAGCCGGTTAATTTTGTTTTTAAAAGAGTCAGGTTGTTTGAAGGTGATGAAAAACGGGTGTGTGGGGGGAGTGGCGTCGATCGGTTCAAGGAGCGAGACGATCGTCTCGCTGTTCTTTTAGGGTCGATCAATGTCGATACTTTCTGATCAAATAACGTAAATCTTGTCGCGGGCAAAAATGCCGCGGTCTGCAAGAGCAGGTTAATCCTCTGAAAAAGTCTCGTCGATTGATCAACTCAACAATATGATTTTGGAAGTCGACAAAACCGCCCGAACCGCCCGAACGCCGCCCATTAAAAGTGATTATTTTCGGCAGAGAAAAGATCTGCAAAGCTGTATCGACAATCTGTCCATGACTCACAAAAGTTTCTGTTGTTGGGCAGCTCCCGCACACACCCATGCACAAAGTATCCTCCCGCGACGTCCTCTACAAACGCGTTTTAAAATGACCACGACGTCTTTTTAAAAATCGTCAGTTTTATATGCGAAACTGATGAGTCATTCTTGCATTACACTCAGTCTCCAACCAACTTTTTCCTTCCAAAAGGTGGAAAGTTCCTTTGGTGTCGGACTCTCGGTACTTTGGTATCGCCGATATTTTATGATATTCTTGTTACACGGGAAATGTCTCCCGAGATTTCTATATTTCCGGGAATTCGGATATTTAGAGTTACATTGTGTGACTCATGACGGAGTAAGAGAAAAAGAGAAAAACAAAAAATGAGGTCTGGACCATCTTTTCTACTTGCCAATCGTTTTTGAAGGCGCTCCTCTAATTGTTCATTAATGATTTGCTACTTATTCCTCCTTCGCTTCCTCTCTCTTCTCCTCTTCCATCTCTCAACCTTTTTTCTTTGAAATAAATAAATAAATAAAAACAAAAAACCAACCTAAAACACCCTCTCATTAACACCCAACTATTATTATCCCCCGAAAGGATAGGACACCCCCCCCTCCTCTCTTCACCCGAGAAGCAATTTCCCCTTTTTCCAGCATTCCTGACCTCTCGCCGCTCATTCCCTCTATAACAAAGGGAGATCTGCTCATCTTGACCTCTCACCATACTTTACTTGAAACTACCCACTACATAAAGCGCACATCACCTTTTTAATAAAACACTGTGAGCTGTCCCTCCCTCTCACACTGCTACTTGTCTCTCCTCTGCAGAGTCCAACTCACTGTCAGTCACCAACTTTTCAAACTGTGTCTTAAAGCTGTCTCAAAAGCTGCCCCTCCGAAGATGGAAGATCCCTCTCAGCAGAACTTGAATCGCCTGCCTCCCATATCCTCTTTCGGTCCACCCTCTTACTATGGGAACCCTCCTCACCATCCGCATAAACCTAACTACTATCCCGGTGACGGCGGCTACCCAGGTCAGCACCAATACCCTCACCATCATCACAACAATATCAGCAATGGTCGTCCGTCACCCCACCCTTACGACTATAACCACCCTCCTCCTCCTCCCCATCACTACAACGGCGACTATAATCAGCGTCCTCAATGGGGTCATGGCTCTACCGGCGGTCCCTCCCTTCCTCCCCTCCTCCCCACCATCACCACTACAACTCACAAAATTGGCAAAGCGGTCCGCCGCCGCAACCTTATTTCGAACACCACGAAGAAAGAAGAGAAGCTCCGCCCTCTCACCACCAACACTCCAACAATTCAACTTCCAATAACAACAACAACAACGAACATCACCACCATTACCACCACCATCACCACCACAACAACCGAGAACAACACCAACAACATGTTCACATGGACCACCCCATGGCCGACGCTCCGCACAAGGATCGGCCACCGCCTCAACAACAACACCGTCGTCTCAGCACCACGGAATCGGAGGCTGGCACACCCGCGAATTCCGCAGCGGGTTCTTTGATGAATTTATTTAAAAGCGTGTCGACTTGGAGTCCTGCTGCGTCGTCGACGACGCCTTCCAGGGGTGAAGGGTCGAGTGGGTCGAATGGGACGATGGAGGAGGTCAAAGAGGAGAAGAGGAAGATGAGCGGGCAGAATGGGAACAGTAGTGGGAGTGCGAGTGGGAGTGGGAGTTCGAGCGGACCAAGGAGACGGTTAAGGGCGTGTGATGGATGTTTTTTTAAAAAATTGAGGTGAGTTTGTAGTTGTATGTATTCGTAGTATTTTTTGTAGTTTATATTTTATTGTTTGGTTGCAATCTAGCTGTACATGAGTTAGTCTGTTTGGACGAATATCGTTTGGAATGTGAGTGCTATGGGATCTTTGGTTAAGGGGATTGACGGATGGAGTTAGGTACGAGTTGGACATGGTTTTAGTTAAAGTTGGAGATTGGATTGAGCATATGGATCGAAGTACATCGTTGACATATTGGATGAGCATTGTAGTTCTGCGTAGCAGATCACCTTTTTTTGATGGGGAAGATCCCTTCGCCGAAGAAGAAGAAGATGCTGCAACCCTTTTTTTTATTTTTTATTTTTTTATGTTTTTATTTTCATAATTTGATGATGTGATTGTTACACACATATTATAATTATTCCTATTGGCTGGCTGTGTGGTATATGAGTCATACTGTTATTTCTCTTTATTTCTTCTGGAAGAAGGTCGTTACTCCGATGATGCCGATTTCATCACGTCATTGTTACACTACGATCCAGGGCGTATCATATTCCCATCACAGGAGGCGTCCTTCAAAAGGATTCCTTGTTGTTTCTCTCACCTCTCACCTCTCACCTCTTGAACTCAACCTTGCCATATTTTTTAGTTTTTTTTAATTCTCTATCATTGCTATTACCTAACAACTAAATACTTAAACCATATCGACCCCCCTTTTTTTTTGTAAGGTGCGACGCTATTCCAAAGGACCAACCTCGCATCCCTATCTTACCTGACCCTTCACTTAACCATCTGCTGCCTACTCTCACTTGCACAGCCTGTCGAAAGGTCGGCCTCACTTGCACCTTTAATAGGCGTATGACAACAGCTCCTGTACCTGCAAACAACACAACAACTACCGCCACTGACTCTACCGGATCCACCAGTCCCGTAGATTCTAAACCCATGTCCGCCACTACTAGTTCTACCCATCAAGGACCCGTAATGCACGGTCAACACCAGCAGCAGCACAGCGGAAGGCCTCAACTTCTACAGCAGAACCAACAGCCTTTCAAGATTCATCACAGAGTGCTTGCTCCTGCTTCGAGGATAAACGAGGACCAAAAGGCCAGTCACAACGACCACCATCACCGTGGTCCCTCTACACTCCCGTCCCCAACCCATGTCGCGTCTCACCAAGACCACAACGCCTCCCTTCCTCCACGCAAACGTAAAGGTTCTGCCGAACTGACCAACAATTCCTCCGACCATCATCACCATCATCAAAAGGCCAAGCTCGAGCACCAACACCATAGTGAATCTTCCATGGATTCAACGACCCCTCTCTCCCCTTCCTCACCTTACAGGTCGTCCCACCCTCAGGTTGCAACCCTCTACCAACAGCCCTCCTCTTCTCGTTCCTCCCCCTCCACTGAATCCGTCATCTCATCGCTTCCGCAACCTCCTCCGCTTCAATGAAATATCCTCCATTCTCAACACCCCAACCCTCGAATCAAAACAATCCAACCTAACTCCCCCCGCCTCAGACTCCAACTCCGAAACCTCCTCCTCACAATCACCAGCCCAGTCTCCCTCTTCCTCTCTCAAGTCCAACCCTCCTCCCAACTCCCCCACTCTTCACCCAACAACCCTCACCTCGCGCTGGTCAACCGCTCCCACACACCTCCGTAACGCAATTCAAGCCCTCACCTCTGGTTTTAACGCGGTCTCGCGTGCGGTCGAAGCGGATGGTGCTGTCCCCACTGATTTGTTTTGTGAAAAGACGAGGGGTGCGAGTCCTGGTGGAGTTGGGGTTGGGAATGGACCCAGACATTGTTGGGGAGCTGGAGATGTTTTCTTTGCATGGCGAGGGAGGAGGTGATTGGAAAGGAGGAGGAGGTGGCCGGGGTTGCGGCGTTGGAGAGAGCGCAGACTCTGTACCTTTGTGGGTGTTCTGCTTAGGTTAGTTCTCTTATTTTTTTTCTTTCTGTTCCTTTGCATCTTTATATGTCCGAATATCTAACATTTTATGCATGATTTAGCTCGTGGATGGACTTCTTCCTCCCAAACCTACCTCCAAGGCGCCCTCAAAGCTGCGTCCCACCTCTCCCGCCCGACCAGTCCCCCACTGCCCACCTCTAATTCAACTCCCACCCCAACCTCCCCCACCCTCCTTGGCGAAATCACCCGCCGCACCCTCTTTGCCATCTCCCTCGCCCACACCCTCTCCTCCACGACCCCAAAACTCTCCCTCCCCTCCCGTCCAACCCCTCACCCAAAACCCGAACCCCCCCACAACAACGTCTTCGGCGAAAACGTCCCCCCTCCAACCCCACCTCTAGTCGTCACCATCCCCATCGACATCCCCATCTTTCATCCACACACATGCGACGCAGGATTCACAAAACTCGACGCCACGTCCACCGTTCGTCCATGTCCTGTTGCTCGCGCCAATGCAAACACGGTGGTGGAGCTTTTCGATGCATTGAAACGAAATGGGAGTAAAAATGTCCATGCTTTTACACCGTCACCGCTTTGCGATATGAGGGTATCGAAAGACGGCGGGGTGACGACCACCGTACGCCGGTATTCCCCTGCCCCACCCGCCGGTGCTGGCTACACGACGGGTTGCAGCTGTTCATCCACCACCCCCATAGATGGGTTTCTTCGTCGCGCTGTTAATGTTGTGAAACGCGTTGGGGAGGTGGAGGTGCCGAGTGGGGATTTCATGGGTGAAGTACGACGGATTGAGGCGTTGGAGGGTGTTAGGGAGGCTGTTGAGGAGGCGAGGAGGGTTGGTAAGGAACGGAATGTGGGGAAGATTGTGATGCCGCTTTTGGAGATTCTTGCTTGGGTTTGTGTGGAGAGGGGAGGAGCGGTTTTGGGCGGACGGAAGTGGGATGTTGTGGAAGAGCAGGGGTTGAGATGGGGGGGTGTGGATGGGTGGCTGTGAATGGTGGGGTTTGTTGTGGAGAACCATTGCATGAGTTTTAGTTGTTTGTTTGTTTGTTTGTTTTTCTGTCTAGTTTCATTCATACCTTTGGGAGTTTACTTTTATTCGTCCCCTTATGTCGTTAATTTAGCTGGGTTCGTTCTGTGATCATACTTAATCATCCTATCTTGTATGTATACCTTTATACCTTTTAAAATGAAAGTGTAGCGAATTATTACAGAGTATTTTTTGTTTTTGGAAGGCTATGACGGCAGATTCTAGCGTATACCTTTTTAACAATGCAGTGTGGTATAAAAATATTGATTAAGAAAATATTATTGCTTTCGTGCAGTAAGGCTACCGGCGACTATTTATAAAGTCACCCTGCATGTTCCAACAAAGTTCAAAATATACCCACGTTACAGAACTTAGTCACAGCCCCCCCACCTGCGGGTAAAACTGCACCAAACGGTCGCGTGTCAGGCATATTAAAACCTTGATGATTCTTTCCTCCTTTTCTTTATTTCACATAAGCTTATAACTACAACGTTCCCATAAACCTCACAACACTCTCCCCAACCTCTCCACTCTTCTCAACATGCGGATAATGCCCAGCCCCATCAACCATTAAAATCTCAACCCTCTTTCCCCCTGTCAAAGCCTTCGCCACCACCTCGCTTTCAGCCTTGGGGTCCGAGAAATCAGGGTCAAGCGAACCCATGACGAGAAGAACGGGAACTTTGACGGACGATATTTTAGACCAAGCGATATCCTAAAACGTCAGTCGTTTTAAAATGAGTGGTGTTTACCTTTGTCGTGCGAATCATTTTACCGATAACAGCAATATGGTTGGGGTCGCTCGTCATTTTTCGCGTAACGGCTGCCACGTATTCTTCGATATCGAGGGGTGGAGATTTGAAAAAGGAACGGAATGCCGATATCCAGACGGATGTTCCCCAAAGCGAAGTGAAGAGAATATGGCTTGCTGGGCGAAAGTATTTATCTACGTAAAAAGGTTAATGCGACGGATAAATCGATAGAGGAGTCTACCTCCTGGCATGTCTCTAAAGAAACCCCCAAATGTGATGACACCTTTGACGCGGGAAGCGTGTTCGGATGCAACGGTTATTGCAGAGGCGGCGGATAAGGAGTTGCAAAGAAGAGTGACTGGTTGATTGATTTGAGCGTGATCAAGTACGGCGATAATATCACTAAAATAATTCACCGCCATTTTAGAAAGATCAAAGAAGCGCGAAATAAAGAGATGAAAATTACCTTGCTACATCCTCAATACTGTACGTCTTAAACTGCGTCCCTGAATCTCCGGTTCCCCTCATATCCTGCGCAATGACGCGAAACCCTTGTGCGATGAGGGTTTTGCTGAGGAATCGGTAGCTGTGACGGAGGTCGCCGATTCCGGGGACACAGTAGGCGATTGTTGATGGTTTGTTGTGGGTATTGGCGTGTGAGTCTTCATAGGTGATGAATGAGGAGGCGTGCGGCATGTGAACGATGGAGGCTGTTGGAGATGTGAATAGGGGGGGAAGGGAAACTGTATGATGAGAGTTTGGGTGTGTGGACATTGTTGAACGTTGATAGTGACGTAGATTAAGAAGGGCTCAAGGCTGTTATGGTTGAACGGAATATGTTGCTGAAGCGTCCGTTCTTATAGATACCGGACTTTGACCTCCACGAACTACGAACTTTTTTTTTCAAGATATGTCGAGACGTGATTGGTTGAAAGCAAAGCGGCATCGGAGTTTGACGGGGAAAGTTTTTGTCCGCATTTCAATACATGCAGGACGTCATTAGAGACGGCATCATTACACCGTTTATGTTAGGCTACGCTAGCTTCGTTTCTTTCCAGACTTTGACATGTAGCCATCAGTACTGGGTGTCATTCAAGTCATCAATGGCGACGTTCAACTGTTTGCTGACAAATTGGTCGGCAAATTGCGCAATCCTGTTATTAGTAGGGCAAGGATAAAAAGGAACTTTTTTTGTTTCTGAGTACCCATCGTGCGCCTTCGTCTCCACCTGCAGTTTCACACAATGACGGCCTCTCACGTCCCTCCTTACCCTACAAAAATCCCCACGGCGAGCCCTGGGAAGCTTGGTCCAAACCCTGGATCTGTAACAACAACGTTGGACCCTGCATCTAAAGCCAAGCTCTTCCAACCCTTGACGATCCGTTCCGTCACATTGAAGAACAGAGTCGTCGTTTCGCCCATGTGTCAATACTCGGCTGTTGATGGTGTACCCAATGTATGGCATTTCTCACATCTCGGTGCTTATGCTGCAAGAGGTGTTGGGACTATCATCGTAGAGGTAGTTTCTTTCCGGCCCACTCCATCCTTACATGTTCAAAGTACTTATGCATAGAACTAGGCAACCGGAGTTACTCCGAACGGTCGCATCACCCCCAACTGTCTTGGAATTTGGTCAGACGATCTTCACCTTGAACCCTTCAAGGCTATCGTCTCTCAAATAAAATCCATGGGAGCTGCTGCGGGCATCCAACTCGCGCATGCTGGAAGGAAATCAAGCTGTCTGAGCCCCTTCTTTGCAGATGGAAATCATAGTGTTGTTGCGGAAGCGTCTCAGGATGGATGGCCTGAAAATATTGTTGGACCTACGGCAGACAGGTTCTCTGAACGTTCTGGGAATCCAAGGGAGTTGACCGTGGAGGAGATAAAGTCGTATGTGAAGTCTTTTGCGGATGCTGCTGTGCGCGCGGATAAGGCTGGTATGTGGAATGTTCATGCATCCTTGACCTAATTGATCCACTTTAGGTTTTGACATTGTTGAGATTCACGGCGCTCATGGTTACCTTGCGCATACTTTCTACTCTCCATTGTCGAACAAGAGGACAGACGAATATGGTGAGTAGTATATGAGTCTCTTTTATAATTCTAATACTCGTCTTTCTCCAACTTTTTTCTACTCTCAGGCGGTTCCTTTGAGAACCGTATTCGTTTCCTTCTCGACACCGCCAAGGCTGTGCGTGCTGTCTGGCCTGAATCGAAACCCCTATTTGTTCGACTTTCGGCCGTTGATTACGCTGAAGGTGGATGGACCATTGAGGACTCGGTCGAACTTTCCAAAAGGTTGAAGGAGGTTGGTGTTGATGTGATCGACGCTTCATCGGGCGGTGCGGCTTCGTTTGAAAAAACGAACAACTATTTTCAACCTGGATACAACATTCCTTACGCTGAGGTCGGTGGTTTTTGTTTTTTGTTTTTTTCTTTCATTTTGGTAAAATCGCGCTCGTGTTTTATCTAAAACATTGTTTAGCGCATTCGCAAAGAAACTGGTCTCATCACTGGATCTCCCGGAAACGTTACAGAGGCTAAGCAAGCTGAAGAAATTCTTGAATCTGGTCGCTCCGATCTTATCTTCCTCGGCCGTGTTCTCCTGAGAGATCCGTCGTGGGTACTTGGGGCTGCTGCAGAATTGGGTGCTGAGGTGGAGTGGCCGCATCAATACCGTCGTGGAAAGGCTAGGATCTAGGCGGTCATAATGTTGATTGAACAACTGCGATTAAAAAAAAGAAGAGCTCATTCATACAGATCCTTCGTTCCATATTGAATAAGCTTAGAAGGACTAAAGCGGGAACACCATTTGAGACTGCCAGTAAATGTTTATGTGTGCACACGCTCATCCTTAAAAAAGCTTCATTGCGATTAAGAAAGTTATTTTTAATCAAACTTAAACCATATGAAAGTACAGCAATAAGCAGCTAATTTGTCAGGAGAAAGGGCACAATATGACCCATAGATAGTCTACAACATTTGTAGAAAGATAAAAGAGGAAATGCAAATGTGCGAATGCAACGCAAAACGGGAAAGAAAAGAGGCGAGGGAAAAAAAAGTGTGAAAGAATAAATGAGAAATCGAAAAAGAAAAGCATATTCATAAAAGAAAAAACAATCGAGATACGGAAATAGAAAGGACATAGAATAAAAGCGAAACGGAGGTAAATAACGGAACGATTAAGGCTTAGGTTCGATAGTCTCGGCCTTCTTCTTCTCCTCCTCTTCGTCATCATCATCTTTACCCGTGATGGTTTCAACGACGAAATCGGTAGCCTGCAATGCCGTGCTTGTAACGGTGTTGGTAACGGCCTCAGCTCCTTCAGACACGGTCTCCACCAACTGCGTGAACCAGCTCTTCTTCGCAGCCTTTGCAGGCACCACCTCTTCTTCCTTTGGAGCAACCTCCGCCTCAACAGCTGGTGCTACAACCGGGATAACCACCTCAGCTGTCTCCTCCACACCCTCCACCTTTTCATCAAGAATAGCCCAAACAATCCACATGTTCCAGTCAGAACCCCACGCCTTCAAGAACGCAGCAAGACGCTTAAAGATCTCAAGACCCGTCTCGTAATCACCCGACGCGATGGATCCAATGACATCCCGGTACTCATCCTCTGTCGTGTTCACCCACACGCCTTCAAAACAGCCACAATGCTACCGAAATTCACATCCCCTTGCATATCAGTTAACTTCTCCAAGAACACTCTCAAGTCAAACGTGATATCGGATCTCCAGCTTTGCTCAAGGTTCTGGCAACGCTCGATAAAGGCCCGGAGAGTTAAACGAATCGTGCGCTTTTTCTTGGATGATGCGTCGGCGGTGAGAGATGTGGTGTCGGTTACAAATTGTTTGACGGCGCCTTCGACTTGTTGGCGCTGATCGAGATGTGTCCAAAGACTTAGGACGGACCAGTCTGACCCAACAGTGCGAAGGAAATGGCGCCATTCGCGAGCAGCAGCAGGCGCGACGTCGATATCGCCAAACAGAGTGACAAGGAGCTCCTTATATTCAGGGGATTGAGGGTCGATTTCGATTCCGGCAGCCTTTATAAAAGTAAGATTAGATTTAGATAAATGAAGTGATTTTAAAAGAATCATTCAACAAAACTCTGACGTAAACGCACCTCAAAGCATTGCTCAAAGCTATCACTCTCAACAGGGGGAAGGTTTGCAAGAGTATCGCAGAAGGCCTGCAAATCAAACTTGGGATTACGGTTCTTGCAAGCCGCTTCAAAGCCACGCAAGTTAAACTGCGGGCGACCCTCCAATGCATAGATGCGACCGAGGAAAGACTGTAAATGCAAACGTCAGCGAACCCAACATTAACATGAAAATTCAAAATTAACTTACCCTCATCAACTTGTTCTTCTCTTTGCGTTCCGAAAGTGTAGTGTCAATGACGGCAGTGAAGTTTTCTTGACCCCAAAGACGAAGGTACTGGCTCCATTCGCGCATAACAGCCAATCCTTGGTTTTATCTCCACATAACGCGTCCAAAACAGAGTTATACTCATTGTCTGTAAGAGTCAACCCAGATTTCTATAAAGCTCGATCAGAAACTTTACCTCAAAGCAAAACACTTTAAGAAAATAGCTCCCGAACTCACCTCAAACACGACCTTCAACGCCTTCATATCCATACTCGTATCCTCCAACGATAGATTCTCCAAGAACAAATCATAATGGAACGCGGGATTCAAAGCCCTACAAGCCCTCTGGAATCCAGCAACATCAAACTTGACATTCTGGCCTCTATCATACACATTCGTGATAAACGCCTTTGCCGCGCGTCCAGCTTGTTCCTGGGACGGTCCACGGCCTTCAGGGAGAACGTCGGGGTATCCAAGAAGGAACTCAAATACACCGACTTCGCGAAGAAGCTTTAGCCAGTAATGCATGAGCCTGGGGTTCCATTCACCAAAGAGGACTTCTGTGAGGTGGCGGCGTTCGGCTTCTGTGGTGTCGAGACCGGCAGCCTTTAAACAGTGATGTTAGTAAAAGAAAAAATAAAGGACAGTTTATTACCTTGAAAGCCTGCTCAAGTCTTTGCTCGGTGACGGGACCAGCATCGCTAGAGAGGGTCTCCAAAAACACATTAACGTCAAAGTTAGGCGCTGTCAATTGGCATTGACTAGTGAACTCGTAAATGTTCAATACAGAGCCCGGGAACACATTTTGATACGCTGGTACGCCTCCTATTACAAACGAAGCGGTCAACAAACAAATATAAAAAACATCACACATTAAAACTCACCGAAATATCAAGCTCTTCATCCAGCACCGGGTTCCTTAACGCCAAAGGCAAAACAGACCTAAAGAAGTTCTCCGGCCCCATACTCTTCGCCGTCTTTGCCACAACCTTCAACGCCTCACCAGCCTGCTCCGGTTCTCCAGGGTGCACCGTCATCTTCACCTCCTCAACCTGCGTCTCACTCAAAGGAGCACCAGACTTCTCAAACGCTTCGCCAACCTCAACCTCTGCAGGTCCCTCCGCAAGTGTCTTGACAAAAGTGAAGGAGTTGAAGTGGGTTGGAATGACGTGACGGTTTCAACAAGACGGTCCCACCATCCGGGGCTGGTGTATTTGGAGGACTCCGTTGCAAAGGTGGTAGCGGCAGCAACGTTTTCGGGGGTGGTGATGGGTTCGCCTTCGAGGGAATCGACGGTGGATTGACGTTTGCTCGTAAAAGCAGTGGTCACGGAGGACGTTGCGGCGGTGGTGGCATCAGTGACGTTTGAAACAAAAGTTTGGAAGAAGCTCTTCCTTTTCACTTCCGTCGAGGATGGAGCGACGGTGGTGGACTCGGTGGTGGTGGTTCCAGAAGGCTTTGCAGCGGCAAGGAAAGTGGTCGCGCCACCAACCTTTTGGACAACAAGCACGAGCTTCTTAAGAAGAACAGTGCGGGTTTCTTTGGTAGTGGAACCATATAGCTCATTAAGAACTTCGAGTGATTTGGAGGGGAAAGGCTGAGCTTGGCAGTCTAAAAAGCGAACATCAGAATATTGATCAACAAAATAAACGATAACTAAATAAAAAAAACCTCACCTTAAGCGCCTCTGTCAACACCTCATCAGTAGGCTCAACGACATCCTTTTCGTCATAGGCCTTAACAACCTCTTCCACAACATCCTTCGCGTCTTCACCAATCTTCACCTCAACCTCCTCAACATCCTCCACAACGCTTTCGCCCTTTGGTCCAAGCTTCTGAACGAGCTCTTCCAAAATGTCGCCGTCTTAAATTCAGGAGCGCCAATCACCGCCTTCTCCTCAAACTTCTTCAACCCATCGCTGGATCCAGTCGCGGCCACTTCAGTAGTGTAAGAGTTGACAGCTTCGTTGACTTCATCAACGGTGTGAACAACCTTTATCCGTTTGATGATAATCTTTTTCTTATCACCTTTTTCTTGGAGGAGGAGGCACCAATAGCAACGGCAGCAGCGGTGGTTGATGAAGTCACGGTTGACGGTTTCTTCGTGGCATCCGTTCCACTAATATCCTCAGTGACACTTCGACAGTCTCAGACCCGTCGGCAGCCCTCCTGATGATTCTAGTCACCTTTGTTACCTTCTTTGCCTTCCCGGTGTCACTGCTGCTCACGTTGCTCCCTGTGACGACCGTGGCGCGCTCGTCTACGGGATTCGGCTTTGACGTGGAAACGGTCTTGGAGTCCGACGTCACAGTGGATGACGAAATTGGGTTCCCTTCCTCATCAACCTCGATCTCTTCCACCTCCTCAACCTCAACCGGAGTGCCCTTAACCACCTTGATGACCTTCTTAACTATCTTCTTCGAACCCTTTGCACCACTAGACACAACAGTCTCGGAAATCTTGGTGCTGTTCTCAGGTTCCTCGATGGTCTCCTCGACCTCAACCTCTTTCCCGTCAACAACCTTGATGACCTTCCTCTTGATAATCTTCTTAGCACCCTTAGCTACGACGGCCGATGATAAAGTCTCAGCAGTCTCAGGCTCCTCCACAACCTCCTCCACCTCCACAGGCTTCCCGTTCACAGTCCGATCACCTTTCTAATGATCTTCTTGGATCCGTTGGCGGCACCGCAGCTCCAGTCGAGTAAGCGGTCTCAGAATAGGAGTCCCCTCTTCAGGCTCCTCAACAGTCTCATCGACCTCCACCTCTTTCCCTCAACAACCTTGATGACCTTCCTCTTGATAATCTTCTTGGCACCCTTAGCTACGACGCCATATCGCTAAAGTTCAGCAGTCCCTTCAGGCTCCTCCACAACCTCCTCCACCTCCACCGGCTTCCCATTCACACCGGATCACCTTCCTCACAATCTTCTTGGATCCCTTAACGGCACCGCCAGCTCCAATCGAAGCGGTCTCAGAAGCTGCGTCCCCTCTTCAGGCTCCTCCACAACCTCCTCCACCTCCACGGCTTCCCCTCAAACCTTCACAACCTTCCTCACAATCTTCTTGGACGCCTTAACGGCACCGCCAGCTCCAATCGCGTAACCGGTCTCAGAAGCGGGCGTCCCTTCAGGCTCCTCCACAACCTCCTCCACCTCCACCGGCTTCCCCTCAACAACCCTCACAACCTTCCTCACAATCTTCTTGGATCCCTTAACGGCACCGCCAGCTCCAGTCGCGACGGTTCTCAGAAGGGAGTTCCCTCTTCAGGCTCCTCCACAACCTCCTCCACCTCCACCGGCTTCCCTAACAACCCTCACCACCTTCCTCACAATCTTCTTGGATCCCTTAACGGCACCGCCAGCTCCAATCGCGTAAGCAGTCTCAGAAGTAGGAGTCCCCTCTCAGGCTCCTCCACAACCTCCTCCACCTCCACCGGCTTCCCACCAACAACCCTCACAACCTTCCTCACAATCTTCTTGGACGCCTTAACGGCACCGCCAGCTCCAATCGCGTAACCGGTCTCAGAAGGGCGTCCTCTTCAGGCTCCTCCACAACCTCCTCCACCTCCACAGGCTTCCCATTCACAGTCCGGATCACCTTCCTCACAATCTTCTTGGATCCCTTACCGCCAGCTCCAATCGCGTAAGCGTCTCAGAAGCCGGCGTCCCTTCAGGCTCCTCCACAACCTCCACCACCTCCACCGGCTTCCCGTCCCAACCCTCACAACCTTCCTCACAATCTTCTTGGATCCCTTAACGGCACCGCCAGCTCCAATCGCGTAAGCGGTCTCAGAAGCGGCGTCCCTTCAGGCTCCTCCACAACCTCCTCCACCTCCACCGTCTTCCCCTCAACAACCTTCACAACCTTCCTCACAATCTTCTTGGACGCCTTCACACCACCAGCACCAATCGCGTAACCGGTCTCAGAAGCGGGAGTCCCTCTTCAGGCTCCTCCACAACCTCCTCCACCTCCACAGGCTTCCCATTCACAGTCCGGATCACCTTCCTCACAATCTTCTTGGATCCCTTAACGGCACCACCAGCTCCAGTCGCGTACGTGTTCTCAGAAGCGGGCGTCCCTCTTCAGGCTCCTCCACAACCTCCTCCACCTCCACCGGCTTCCCCTCAACAACCTTCACAACCTTCCTCACAATCTTCTTGGACGCCTTCACCCCACCAGCTCCAGTCGCGTACGTGTTCTCAGAAGCGGGCGTCTCTTCAGGCTCCTCCACAACCTCCTCCACCTCCACGGGCTTCCCATTCACAGTCCGGATCACCTTTCTAATGATTTTCTTGGACCCCTTGACGGCACCTCCAGCACCAATCGAGTAAGCGGTCTCAGAAGTAGGAGTCCCTTCAGGCTCCTCCACAACCTCCTCCACCTCCACCGTCTTCCCACCAACAACCCTCACAACCTTCTTCGACGCCTTCACACCACTCGCGACCTCCACACCCCCAACCTCAGAACTCTCCCGCGTACTCGTCCGTCTCCCAATCGCAGACACAGCCGCAGTAGTGCTCGCCACAAGGTTCTGCAAGAAACTCTTGCGTTTGGTCTCTGCCTTTGTAGGGGTATCCGCGGGGACCACAGATCCATCCGTGTTCTCAACGGCAGTCCCAGTTTCCGACTTTCCATTCTTTGTCGTCGTATCCACGGGTGAAACAGATCCATACGTGTTCTCAACAGCAGTCCCAGTTTCCGACTTTCCATTCTTTTTCGTCGGGGTATCCGCGGGTGAAACAGATCCATACGTGTTCTCAACGGCATTCCCACTTCCCGACGTATCCTTCTTTGTAGTCGGTGTATCCGCAGTATGCCCATCTCCATCCGCATTCCCAACATCAGCCAACGGACTCCCACTTTCCAACTTCTCCTTCTCATCCCTCGTCTTATTCTTCGCGTCCCCAACCACACCCACAACCCCACCCCCACCGCTTCCATAATCCGCTCCCCCCTTCGATGCTGGGTAGTCGCACCCCCCTCATCCACGGTCACCCCACCACCCGTCGCATCCACACCGTACGTCGTTTTCGTCACTCCCGTCGTCTCACTCACACGCTTATCCGCGTCAATGTTCGATCCAACCGCCTTCACATCCCCAGACAACGTGGCCGTCGAGGGTATGTGTTCAAGTGATTCCTTGTTTTCCGATTTCGTGGTGACAGTCGCAGCAACACCCGCTCCAACCGCAGCGGCCACCACCGCCACCTTAGTCGCATCATACGAGTTCTTCTCCACATCCGTCGCACCCACATCCCCCACCCCAGCCACTCCCTCCTCCGGGTAAGGTTTCCCCAAAGGCCTCTCCCCCGCCACATAAACCCTCCCCACCTCCCCCACAACCCTCCCTTCATGTACAGCCGCCACCGTCGACATCCTCACAACGTTCGAGTTCTTCACACCAACACCGGCAGCCATAACAGCGGCTCCATCGAGGGGCGCGTTGGGGCTGAGAGACAAGGTGGGCGCTTCTTTGGGTTGAGGGGTGAGCGTCGGGTTCCATCAGAGGTAGGGGTTGATGTTGTGGGTTTGGTGGCGGTGGGTTTAGAGGCGTACGCGATAGCTCCAATGGCTGCGGCTCCTGCGGCGACGCCGAGACCGGCAGCAATTGTAGATGCGGAGGCAGTGGAAGTAGCGGCCGTCGCGGCTCCAGTGGACGCAGCAGCGACGCCAGCTCCGTATCCAGTGGCGCCAGTTGCAGCACTTCCAGCCGCGGCACCTCCAACTGCAGCTCCGTATCCGGTAGCAGCAGTGGCGCCAGTTCCGGCACCTGCTGCGGCGACTCCGTACATGGAGCTGGTAGCACCTCCGGCGGTAGCGCCGACCTTGTATCCAGCTTCTGCGACTGCACCACCTGTACCGGCAGCTCCTGCGGCTCCAGCAGTGCTTCCAGCAGCAGCAGCAGCCGCACCAGCTCCAGCAGCTCCAGCTCCAGCGGCACCAGCTCCAGTAGCAGCAGCCGCACCAACTCCAGCAGCAGCACCTCCAGCAGCAGCTCCAGCGGCACCATATCCAGCAGCAGCACCTCCAGCACCTCCAGCAGCTCCAGCTCCAGCGGCACCAGCTCCAGCAGCACCAGCTCCAGCTCCAGCACCTCCAGCAGCCGCACCAGCTCCATACCCAGCTCCAACCGCAGCAGCACCACCCGCCATTCCAGCTTCAGCAGCCCCTGCCCCCCTCCAGCCGCCAAAGCCGCCGCCGCCGCCGCACTCTTTGCTCTCATCACAAAAAACAACGCCGCAGCTCCAATCCCCACTGCACCCACACAAACCCCCACAATAATGCAACAGTCGACGAATTCAACCCCCCACCTCCACCTCCCCCAACCACCACTCCCGTGGGCGTACCACCACCACCACCACCACCACCGCCGCCGCCACCGCCGCCGCCGCCGCCGCCACCGCCGGGAGCAGTAGGTTCCGGAACAACAGGGACGACGGCGGTAGGGATATCAGCGGTCCCCGTGACACCCCCCGTTCCCGGGATAGGGATAGGAACGGGAGGATGGTCGCGCCAGGTTGAGAAGGGGAGGTGAACCCCCAGGTGGTGGAACGGTGATCCAAACCGGGATGTCTGGAGGAGAAGTGGGGAGACCAGGGGTTGGTGTAGGTGTTGGGGTGTCGATAGGAGCGATAGGGTGTTTAGGTGGAGGGGATGGGATGGACGGGGAAGGCCTGAATTCGGGATGGCATAGTATGCAGAGAATGGGGAGGCACAGGTGGAGGCGGCGCCGTTTCCTCTGATGACGATGATGGAGGTGTATGAAAAGAGGGCGAGGGATGGGGAGGTGGAGGTTGAGGATGGGGAGCCGAGGTAGGACCAGGATTGGGTGTATGGGTTGAGGTAGATGAGTTGATTAGAGATGGTTGGATCGGAGGAGGTGATGAAGCAAAAGATGCGCGGGTTTTTGGGTGGGACGTGCAGGAGACGGGGGAGGTGACGAGGGAGGGAGGTTGAGGGTTGGAAGGGGGGAGAGGGTGAAGGTTGTTGGGGAGGTGAGGGTGAAGAGGAGGGGGGGAGGGTGGTGGAGCCTTTGCCAAAGAGGATGAGGAGGGAGGTGCTGTCGGACCGTATGGGACGAGGGAGTGGCCGGAACGAGATACAGAGGTGGTGGGAAAGCGGTACCAGGAGGTTGTGGAGATGAAGTATGCGACAAGGCCCTATCATAACAAATATATATCGTGTGAATATGGATAAAATACATTAGAGTAAAATATAGGGAGATATAATTTAAGAAAAGAAAAGAAAATCAGCTTACATCCGTCAACTCTTTCCCATTTTTATCGAGACCACCAGAGATATAAAACACACCTCCAGCAACTGTACAAGCATGCAGCGTCCTTCCAGCAACCTCGAGTCCACTGGGTGTGATGGGTTCAATCCATGAATCGGTGGAGGTGTCGAATCTGTAGACAGTGTTTGAGAAACCAGGAGATCCTCCGTGCATAAAACCAAACGACTGATGGCATCGTAGGCACAGCATTGACCAGTGGTCTTGCCTAGGATGTGAGATGGGTCTAATTGAAAAAACAACAAAAGGATGAATGTGAGTCTTTATGGCGATGGGTGAAAAAAAGGCTGTCAAAAGGCACTCACCTTTTGCCTTGTTCTCAATGACCACGGGCAGACCATTGTTTTTTGAAGCGGTCGCATCACAGACGACATTAGAGGGTTCTCCAGCAGTCTTGTCCTTTTCATAGCAGACTGTTCCACCGAGATAGAGAATCCTTCCACTACTAGTAGTTTGTAGTAGTAGTATCAAAGATGGAGACTGCAGACGCGCCAGATGTTCTTGAAGGACAGGGTGATCCAGATGAAGGGTTCTCCCATGCATTGACCACGACAGCCGCAGTAGAGATGATGGCCAGGATGATCCTAGTGATCATGGTCATGGTTTGATGTGGTAGTAGTAGTAGTAGTGGTAGGTAATAATGCTGAGATAGTAATAGGAATAGGAATAGGAATAGAAATAGAAAGCAGAGGTGACGTGGCTCTTTCTTTCTATTCTATTCTATCAATGTATTAGCTATTCACTATCTACTCTATTCTACTCTACTCTATTCTATAGATGTGACGGATGAAAACAACCTCTCTCTCTGTCGAATAATCCGTCAAGAAGTAGAGTATAAATTAATAGTGAATTGATTTGATTGATTATATATTTATTATTATATATATATAAGAAAAGAGTGAATAAATTTAATGTATGATGATGGTAATACAATGTACAACGTTATACAAGTTCTATCAAAGTATAAATATATATGCTTTTGATGCACACACACACACACACAGCATGATGGATGAATGGATGTTTGATGTGTTTGGTAATAATAACAATAAATAAATACTTGATATAATAAATAAAGGTATATATTGATATGTAATTGAATGACTACTGTATGAGAGAAAGAGAGTGTGAGTATGAGTGTGTATATAATTAGAATAGAATATACAAATATACAATAGAACATAATGGAATAGAATAGAATGTGATGATGTATATATATATAACAGCTATATATAACGACGTGATATATATAGAGTAGTGATGCATGCATGCAATAATATGATTGATGGTGGTGGTTGAGGTCTTTGATACATCATAATACCATACACCATGCATTATTAGCTGAATTGTCAGTCAGTTGGTTGTATATAAAGAAATAAGGCGCATTTAAATAATAATAGACAGAGACACAAAGATGCATCTGCATCCATCCAACAAGTCAATTTTTTATTTTATTATTTTATTATTTTATTTATTATTATTATTTCTATATTTATAATTAATTAAATGAAGGATCTATATATAATTAATTAATTAATTAATTATTAGGGAGTATCTATTAGTGTGTGTGCGGCATGCCTCCTGCTGCAAGAAATACACAAGGACTACTGCTACTACCAAGGCCGTCATCATCATCACAGTCATCACAGTCATCATCATCAGAGCCATCGTGTGAGGATACTATCGTCTCTGCTGATGCTACTCCTATCACTGGGAAAGCCATCTGTACGCATAGAGTCGTCTTCTTCACCTTGCTCAAACTCCATTATGGCTACTCTCCAGTCACCATCTCCATCCGGCATCCCATCCTTCCACCCCCGCAAAAAGTACAAGCAACACTTGCAACACGGCTCATTCTGCAACAGCACCACGCATCTCTTCTGTACCATCATCATCAACATCACCGCTTTCCCTCAACGCACACACTCTGATGCTCTGTCTTTTTCCACTCCTCTTTTACCGCACACATCATCACCACAAAATCCCCTTCTCTGGCGACCTCTCAAACCACCAAAATTAAACGCTTCCTCTTTCTCTGCAGACTATAAATGTCCTTACCGTTCTCGTTTAAAGCAACTTCCACCCAGTAAAGACGGGACAGCAATACCTGAAAGACGATTCCAACATGGAGGAGGTGGGGAAAGGAAAGCGTGGCGCAAAGGCTGTCAGAGGACCTCTGGATCATTGTCGCCTGCTTTGTTGCCCAAGCAAACTACAAGGATCTCGTCGAGATGGAAGTTGTGGACAAGCGCTTTCAAAGGTGAGCCCTCTTTTCATTTATATACACCACATTCTATTTCAATCCTTTTTCCATTCTCGGTGCTGTATTTCCGCTCATTCGGCGTATTCTTATTCCATTTCTTTTCTTTCTTCTTCTTTTCCTTTCCTTTCCATGTCCACCTTTACAGAATCGCGAGAACCAACAAATGTTGGTTTGTCGCCTACCGATCCGTCTACCCCAACCTGACACGGTCATTTGCCTACCGTGGTATTGATCCCGAACCACCAGACTGGCGGTCCAAACTCGTTGTCTTGTCTCTGCCGATCGGCCTGGTCGGATTTCGCTAAACTCGTTCATGCCGCCCCCTCCTCTCCTTTACATATACCATCCAGAACATGGTCGTCAGCTCTAGTGGGATTAAAGGACTTGGCGTTGGAACAACAGCGTGGGATGTGGATGTAAAAGAATTAATGAATGACGGGATGGAGGAGGAGGAAGAGGAGAAGAGGATGAAGAGGAGGATCGACTGCTATTTCTTCCACCAAGACAGCACTCTATGAAGCGACAACAACAATATTTAAACGATTTATCTAAAAGCGCTTCCGACGAACACCTTTCACAACAACAACAACAACAACTACCACCGTCACCTATCCCACCACCCATTCCACCACGTCGTCATATCCCATCAACCTTGACACCCTCGGACCCATCATCCTCCCTGCAAAACCATCCCCATCTCTCCCACCCCCTTCCCACCAAAACCAAAACCCTCACCCTCACCCAATCCCCACCCCCTTCCCACCAAAACCCACCCCCAATCCCACCACCCCCCCGTCGCACCTCCGCCATCGCCGCCAACCTCTCCCTCCCTCCCCCCCAACCCCCCGGCTGCTCCATCCTCCTCGCGAACGCGAAATCTCCCGCTACCTCCTCACCCTCCACTCCAACCCAGACGCCCGCTTCGCCTACGCCTCCATGATCCCCGAATCCCCCATCCCCTCCCTCCCCACCTCCCACTTCTCCTGCACCCCCTCCACATCCCCACCGCCGACCTCCTCCCCCCCACACGCACCGGCATCCACGCCATAGGCTCCATCGTCGGCATCTCCATCCTCCATCGCGTCGGTCCCATCCCCCACAAACCCTCCACCCTCTGCACCTCCGTCTTCCTCATCCACCTCCCCACCCTCCACCTCATCGCCGGCACCTCCTTCCCCACATCAGGCCCGACCACAACTGGCTCGTCCTTCGCCACCTCGATGTCACACGAAACTCCTCGTCATGGCCGAAGAGGACGATCGGGCGGGCCGCTGGCATCGTTTGGTGTTTCGGAAAGGCGTGGAAGGCGCCGCGTACCTTGATGCGGGGCTTGCGAGAAAGGTGTTCCCTTTCCGGGGAACGTGAAGTGGAGGGACGGGAAGACGGAAAGGTGAGAAACGGCTTTATGAGAGTCGGAGAGGGTTGGATCGTGTCGCAGAGGTGGATGATGGTGGAGGACTTGTGGAGATGGTGATGCCCGAGGATTTGGTGGGGTACAGCGTGACACCGTTTCCAGCGTTCATCACTGACCTTCCTGTATGTGTTGATGTGGATAAACCCGGGAAAGGCGCAACTTGGGATGCTATTTCGTTAACGTCGGAAGAAGAATCACCTATAGACACACCCGTACGAGATCGATCCGGATCCGTATGTTCCGTTGACTCTGTTTTATCCGAAATCACATCCGCCGTGTACCCCGCATCCCTAGCCACCCCTCCCCCCGTCTTGACCCTACCCACGCCGTCCTCGTGTTAAGCGTATCCAACGATGACGAAGAAACGGGGACGGTGTTGACCGTTGACACGCAAAGTGGACGGATTCTAGCGAGGAGTGTGTATGGGAGTGGTGTGACGACGATTGATGTGGGGTTTCCTTATGAAGGGGTGGTGGTGACTGGACATCGGGATCATGGGGTGCGGGTGTGGGATTTGGGAGTGGGACGCATTTGATGTCGGTGCAGTGTCCTGTGAGGATTGGACCGGTTTTGGGAGTGAGTTGGGTGGATGAACCGGAGGGGTGGGAGGGGAGTGGAGGAGGCCGAGGGCTTTGAAGTTGGTGACGTTTGCGGATTGGGAGGAGGAGGAGGAGGAGGATGTGGATACCCCTGTGTTGACGTATCAGGGGGGTTCGGGACCTTATCAAGGTGGTTCGGGGACTTCTCAGGCGCCCGTATCAGGGGGTTTCTGGACCGTATCAAGGGGCTTCTGGACCTTATCAAGGAAGTTCTGGACCGTATCAATGGGTTTCCGGGCATCACGGGGCTTTGGGGCATCAAGGACCTTCCCGGCTCATCTCCCCCACATCCCATCACCACAAACCACCCAAACAATGAACCCACCATCCACAGGTGGAGGAGATTTGTAGTCTGGGATTTAGACCGTTTCATCCACCTCGCCCGTCACCACCATTCCCTCCGTCAACGTCACCCTCCTCATCGACCCGTATCCTCCCACCGCTCCGAACGTCGTCGATGAATGTGCCGTGTTGTCGAGGTTTTCGGATGAGGGGGGAGACGGGGAGGGATGTTGTGGCGACGTTTACGGTGATACATCCTTTTGTGTTGGTGTTGACGGTGGAGGGGACTTTTGAGGCGGTGAGACTTGAGGATGGGAGGGGGTGGTGAGGGTTTTGGATGTTGTGGGGAGGGCGGGGGACGGGGAGGAGGTGGGGAGGAGGGTGGGTGGGGCGGTTGGGGGGTTGGGGCGGTTGGGGGGCGGTTGGGCGGTTGGGGCGGTTGAGGTGTTGATGCCGTTGGAGGGGATGAGGGAAGCGGGGAAGAGGTTGTGGCGGCAGCTGCGGCGCAAAGTCAGTTTGGGATTTATAGTATTGTGAGGGTACCTGGTGTTGAGTAGTTTTGTTTACGGGAAGTGGGATTGTGAAATTGGGGGTTGATATTGGGATGTGAGAGGTGTGAATACCCGGGTTATTGTATTTTTTAAGACGCGTCAGCGGGGGAAGGGGGGGGGGGGGGGGGGTGTTGGGTAGGGGTTATAATGTCTTTATTGTAATGGCCTTTTTTTTTTTTTTGAAATAGATGAATGTTTTGGTGCGTAGATTTATTGGTTGGTGTTTTTTGGTTACTTCGTGACGTGGTTTGGGACTGTCTTTGTTGAAAAAATAGGGGGTTTGAATGTTTGGGAATCATGTATGGCGGGAAGGGAAATCGCTTGAAAACCCTTTTAATAGATTAACTCAACAAATGCAAAACATTCCCCGAAACACTGCTTACAGCTATTAATTTTTGTTTGTTTAAAAGAATTGGGGAAAGACGCCCCTACGTGTGTATTCTTCGTCAAAGAGGATAATTCTGATGGAATCAACATTGAATCTTGCTTCTATCAGCTTTTTTGGAGGGAAGCCAATCTATGTTCCAACATAAATATCTTAATACTGCCAAAATTCTTTTTTTCCTCTATCCCCTTGCTTTTAAACTTTTTCGTCAACTTCATTCATTTCCTTCTTCGTCTGCTCTTCACATCCATCGTCTCCAATTTACCTTTTACGTATATAACCCCTACGTGAACCCAAACGGTCTTTAAACGCGACCTCTAAACAGGAACCACAATCCAAAAAGCAATGAAAAAAAAAAGCCAAAACCTCTTTTAAAAAATAAAATAGTCTGCCGAACTACAAAAAAAAAAACCAGCGATAAAACAACGTAGAACAAAAAACAAGCGAGGTGCGCAAAATACAAGGCCTTCATAATCTGAGGACAGTTGAAATAAAAAAAAAAGTAATGGTTTTTTCGCAATTGAAAAAAAAAGATGGCGTTGATAAAATAAAGTGGGATGGTATAATACAATGCGCCGATTCTTTTTTTTTTGTCATAAAGTTTTCTTATCGGTATGAGTAGTTTGTGACGGGTGAGAGACCATGAGAAAAGTTTCCAAGGTGATCTAAAAAAACAATAAAGACGCGTTACCATCAACCCAACGAAAAACCACAAAAACAAAAAAAAGCACACGACAAAAAAAAAAAAAACAAAATACCTCTTCCAACATGATTCCATCCTCTCCTCCCGACAGGTCCAGGAACCTGCAAAAGCGCATTCCACTGTCTCGTCGCCCTCTCCGAAACCCCCGACACCTCCAAAGCCGTAATCCCTCCAGCAAATGGTACCCCCGGATTCCCATAATTCCCCACCCCATTCGACCTCCTCTCCCCCCAAACCCCTGCCACTCTATTCCCGTCGCAACCCTCGACGATCCCATCAACGGCCCCAACAAAGCCGGCACACCCATCGCAGGAACACCCCTGCAATCCCTACCATTAGACGGGTCTTTATGAACGGGGATAGCGTTGACCCCCCACCCTGTTGCGGCGGCGATGGAGGCGGTGGTGACGGGGACGTGCATTTTAGGGTCGGCGATAGGTTGGGAGGGAGTACCGATGGCTTGTGGGAGTCCATTGACGGCAGCGACGGCGTTGAAGGCAGCGAGGTATTTTGATGGGATGCCGTGAACGTTGGCTCCGACGGGTGAAGCGCAGTAGTCGTCATGTAGAGGGATTCTGGGGTGTTGGGGTCTGGGGTGTGTGGCGAGTTGGAGGAGGTAGGCTGGGTTGAGGGAGCGGGAGTGGGAAGCGACGGTTGCGGAGAGAGGGTCTGGGAGGAAGGCGGGGTTGGAGACGGTGGATTCGGGACTGCTGGGGGGGGACCTGGGGGTGGGTTTAGGCCTTGGACTTTGTAGGGATGCGTGGGTAGGGGGTTGAGGGGGGGCGGTGACGGTGTTGGAGGGTTTTAGGTGAGATGGGAGTGATGTTGCGGGGTGTGATGGGGGTGGTAGTGGTGATGCGTAGGAAGATGGGGTGACGGGTCGAAGTGGTTGCTGTAATTCAGGGGGTGATGGGATGTTGATAGGTTCAAGCCTTGCCATAGATGTTGGGGGTCGCGGAGGGTGTTTTTGGCACACTGCGGGGGTTTCAAACGTGACCGTCTTTGAAGATCCGGGATGAATGGGCTCCAATTTTGAAGGAACGCGAGAAGAGGTGCTCGCTGATAAATTGTTGGTGTTGGCGGTTTCAAGTGATGGAAGTGCACTTCCAGCACCCGCGTCCTGTCGTGTATTTTTATGACCTTCAAGTTTAACTCTTAAAACCTCCTCCTCTTCATCCTGTTCCTGTTCCATCTCCTCCACGTTATCATCAAGCATTTCCGATTCATGTTCCACCCCCTTTGCCTGCACCTCCTCCGCCGCCTTCGCTTTCGCAACGGCCTCCGCATGAATCGCCGTAAACGCCGCATTCATCGCCATCGCCATGCTCGTATTCCTCGCAGCCCCACCAGGCGGTACAGTCTCGGTCACATCCGTCGGTCTCATCCCCATCCCAAACATAATCCCAGAAGGCCAACCTCCCACAGGAATTCGTATCCTCCTCAATTGATTCCCACGTTGCAACAAACTCATCAACTTGACACTCGCTTCATTCTGAGAATACGGACTCGTGGAGTCCGTCACAGGACGACCACCTGACCTTGGCTCATTTGTGGAAAAATGACGACGCTTTCCAAGGGCTGGATCAATGTCGGATTTTGGAGTATCCTAGCTCCCATGCGGCTTCGTTGCTGAAACCAGGAGGAAGCGCGTGGTTTTCCTGGAACGTGACGGTGCGTTTGTGGGAGGACAGTTGGTAGGCGCCACCACGTTTAACGTTGAGTAAGGTAAGATCATAATGAGGTCTCTGCTTCCCAAAGTTTCGTGATAGACTAAACTCCTTTATGGTCCTTCAAAGCTTAGATCCAGGCAATGGAAGCCCTCTTTTGATTTCGCGACGTCTCGCTGTCACCCTTAAACGTTGGGGGAAGGCCGATACAGTCCTCTTTCAAGCCGTTCCAGCGGCTTCCAGAGGTTTGCGATGGTTTGATACTTGAAGTGGGATCCTTCGCGAGCGATGTAAGTCTCGCTAGGTTGAACTCGGATACAAAATAGCGATATGGGGTCTTCGTTTTAGCGTGTTAAGGAAACGCGATCCGAATGGATGTTACAGCCAAAGCCTCAACTGATGCATGCAACCTCAAGCAAAAGAGCAAAAAAGAAGGAGCGTCGGGAAAGAGACTATAGGCGAAAGCGGTGGTTGGTCAACGTGGCCGGATTGGGACAAACAAAGTGCTGTTGTAATCGATGCATGGCAAAGGTAGTAGGAGATCTGCGGTTTATTTTTTCTTACAGTTGGACATGATTGTTCCAGACGAGTGGGACCAACACATTTGATTCGAACTTCTTTCGAAGCTGCTGGCCGTGCCATGTGAAGAGCGTCTTTATCGACATTTTCAATTGAAAAACGGGTTACAATTAGTAGAAAGCATTCCGGATCATGCAAAAAGCCTAACGAGTTAATGTAATATTGGATAATCATAATTTAAACACAGCCCAAAACCCGCCCACGAAAAGCATACAAGCAACGCAATAAGCAGCACAACACGTCCAAAGAAATCCATGAAGGAATCAAAGATATAATCGGTGCACCGTATTCTTGCCAGAAATGCTCTTTCGACATGTCGGGCATTTCTTCCCCGCGTTTTTAATAGAGGCACTCAAGCAGCCCTCGCAAAAGATATGCCCACAGATAGTCGAGCTCAGTGGAGTGGTTGCATCGGGTGTGCTTAAGCATATAGCGCATTTGAGGCGAGCAGGATCTGCGGGCTCTGGGTCTGGGGTGGAATTGGAATCGCCCGTTGAATAAAGGCTTGGCGTCTGCGGCTTCCACCCGGACCTGGAGGCATCGGAACAAATCCAGTGGTCATTTCATACGGTGCGAACCGATGTAGGATTCCCAACACTTTTTAACCAAGAAAAACACGTTAGTATCTTAGACGCTATGGCAATCACTAAAAAGCGTGAATAAAAATGAATGATATCTCACCATTGTTCGCAAACACCGTTCTGATGTCACTACCGCTCAACTGGCGACGTGGTGGCGTCACTTGCCGAATTTCTCCAATCTGCACATCGTCATCTTCTGCAGTCAGATCCACTACAGAAGCATCAAGGTCCTCAACGACAGTTAGAGGGCGTGCGGGGCTCTTGAGGCAGAAGCCGCATCAATCCGTGCTCGTCGTCTCCGTTGCCGCTCTAGAGCCGTAAGCGAAATAGGAGCTGAGGAAGACGGTTGAGCAGATAATTGTAATGGTTGGTCCTCTTCATCGCTGTCGATTAGGAACGATTCTGAGGCAGTACTTGAGTTGGAAGTAACCCGCGATACGATTTCAGGTGCCACAACTCCCTCCACCGTCACATCATTAGAAATCGCCGGGGAAACCACTTGTGCATCAGGCGCTTCGTTCAAAGGATCTGAGGAGCTGCCTGCAGGGTCATCAAAACGCCCATCTGAACGTAAGTTATCCCGAAATGAAGACGGCAACCCCAGTTCATTTAGTAGCTGGTCCTCAAAAAATAAATTACTTTGATCGACATAAGGCGTCTCCACTGACTCTATCTGACGGGTGTTACTTGTTCCGGGAAAGTCATCCCGATGCGAAGACGACAAGCCTGTCTCGTTAACTTTATCTCCTTCTTTCAAAGAAATACTGCCATCGGCAAGAGAGAATGACTCCGTTAGAGACGGCCCCTCACTCTGACGACTGCCGCTGTGTGTTCCAAGGGTATTGCAGGAGGTAAGGGAGTGTTGAGCGAGAGGGTCTGAATCTGTCCGTTTGCTGATACTTTGCGATACAGGCGTATCAAGTAGAATAGGAGATCCCTCATAGAGAAGCTTGATGTTGGGTCGAGATAGCTTTGACTGTTCGTCAGGAGTTCTAAGGTCAATAAGGGAAGCGTTGGGTTTCGGGGGAAGATGGAGATTGATGGGTGTGGTATCGGCAACTGAAGGGCCAGGCACAGGAATGTATCCTTTTGGCGTTAAGTGCTGCGAAAAAGAAGGTGGTTTGATGCTGGAGGGAAATGTTGAAGAGGAAGATTGATTTAGAGACATCTGTTTGGAGACGACGGAATCGGTCATCACTGATACAAAGTTAGAAAAGTCCAGAACAAACCACTTTAAAAGCAAAGAGAGCTCCACCTACATGATGAAGGGGATTCGGATATTAATGAGGTAGGCTGAGAAGAACATGTCGTGTCCGAGGTGATGCCTTGTAACGCTCCATCTTTACTTTTCTGTCTTGGAGCACTTCCCAGCTTCTCTGCTATATCACCTGAGGAGAGACCATCTTGAGGCTCTTGGTGCTGAGGAGATGGATTGATGGTCGATGAAGCTACAGAGGCATCAACTCTCCGCTTCTTGGTTTTTGTGGCTCCCGACCTCTTCGTATTATCCTTCTTCAGTTGCCTCTTTCTAGAGCTCGACGCATACTTTGGCATCTCTGGAGATTCCATCTCGACGGCCTAACCTAACCGCTTCCTTCGTCTTAGTCGAAATGCGACGTTTCTTTGGACAGTTGGCTGTGTTTCTTTTTTGTGTTGATGGATGGATTGCTATACAGACGAATTGAAATCAGAAAAATCAAAATTCAGTCAATCACATCTGGATCACCACAGCAAGCAAGCATGAGAATGTATCCGTAATCTCGGTGTACTGTAAGAGAGTGTGTGTGTATAGAATAGGACATCATGTGATATTTAGATCTTCCGAACAGTAAAAACATGTCCATCACGATGGGGCACCTCATATGGCATCCCATCCCGATCAGCAGCAACCGCCTTGCCCCTAAGCCCACCGACCTCTTCAAGGAGCCAGACCAGCTGCTCTCCAATATCTCTCATCATGCCTTGATTAATGGTCTCCTTTATAGCCCATCTCCTATATCGATGACCCATCCGCGATGCCATGTTCATGAACTGCTCATTTCCTAGTGATCTTTCGGGTGGCTGCAATTCAAAAACTCCGGCGACAGGCTCTCTGCGAAGGTATAGGAGATAGATGAAAACAGCACCGTGCGGACCGATGAAGACGTCTGTGTCCTGGGCAATCGAAATTTGCGCTTCCACTGAAAGTGTCGCAAAGTCAACTGCACGGAAAAGACGCTCCACTTACGAAAGGTTCCGATCCGGTGAAATTGTGAGGACTCGGAGACCACGAGGTTACAACTTGTTCGAGATAGTCGATTAAAGGCTGGTTGGTTTTCCTATAGTTCGAGATAATCGGGGAGTTTCTTCGAAACGTTATTTATTCCACCGTTATTCTCGAGTTCTTCACGAGTAATGAGGCGTTTGTTCTTTCTACTTGTACTGTCGACCCAGCCCTTTACTCCATCAAATGACAGTGTCCATGAGCTTGGATTTCTGGAGTGGTGTAGCTGACGTTGTGGAATTGCGGATGGCGTATGTCACTCTGAGAAGATTTAAAGGAACCTCAGTATGTTTCATGGGTCCAACCGTGCCTGTTTCGGTTACAGGTATGACCGCCAACGGAGTTCGGTTTCTCTTCGGTCCCCGAGGCCACGATGTCACAGGGCCAACAACGCTCCTTCCTGCGCCATCACTTCCGAGCATTTGAACACGGAGTCTGTCCTCCACAAATGCCGAATACGCCTGCAACAATGGCGACAAGTGGCATTTATCAACCTGGCTTCCGTTTCGAGAATTAGGGGAGATGCCGCCATGGATTCCCCAGATAGCTCTTCGTATGCAGAGCCTTTTCCGAGAGGCCTCGAGGTCTCTTTGGGAGGCGATGAGGGCGGAGAGCTGTCTGATGTCCAGGATTCTGTTTGAAGACGAGAAGATTGTAGCCCACAGCCCTAGATATGGGCCGTCCGTCGTTCGACTGTCGAGAATAACGGGTTGAACTTCGTCAGCAGAAAGCCCTAGCGCGGCATAGACACGAAAGGTATTTACAAAGTCGTGATGAGCTTGATACGGATTTGTTGTATCCCATCTCGAGATGAAAAATAGGGGCGTTTCAATCCTTAATACATATCTTAGTCTTTACGTTTCAGTTTGAAATTTTACGGAGAATATTAACATACCACGCATCACATTGGATATCCTCGTTCGTCTCGGAAGGATTTTTGACGTTCATGGAACGAAACATCCATCCCACACCACCACCCAACCCAAAGCTCTTCTCGCCAAACCACCAAGTTTCGTTTAACGCGCAAGTGCTCGTGAGCGTTTCAAACGGCGCATTCAGGTCTAACGGTGCAGGATGAGTAGATGGGGCTGCTGGGATTTTGTCAATATCTATAGCGACATTCAAAGTTTCGCAATAACGTTCTGTGATGGTCTCGTCGGTATCGAGATCCCCGCATATCAACTGGGATGATCCGGAGGTAATAGACTCTTTGGATAAGCTGATTCGCAAGGGTGGTCTCCGATGGATTGAGGAGCGGCGCTTGCGCCTATGTTTTGATTCTTCAATGTCGCTTTGCGCAATTTTAGCGAGAGTTTCCTCCATTAGTTGGTTTGTGTAATTCTTTGGCCTACCATGTGTTTAGGTTAATTTCGAATTCTATATGTAAGAAGTTAAGCTCACCTTTCAGTTACTTGCACCTTTTTTAAAGGGTATTTGTTTCGCTCTTGAAGAACTTGGACGAAGTATGTAAGCTTTTCTGCATATGAGGCATTTGACGGCAGTTTCTTGTCAATAAGAGTCGCTTTGTCAAATATCTGCTGATGCCCTGATCCTCCACAACGTGTCTCGGGATCAGAATGTATGACATCATCACCACGATGGCTGCGAGTGCAATTGGCGGCGCCTGAAAGAAACTTTTCCCTTGCTTTTTTCAAGTATAAAGCGGGGTAAGTTGCATAGGGACCTCCCAGCCCTCTCGCCCGCGAGAGGACCAGACAGAGCGTCGGTTATTCTTGATGAAGAAGCCAGTATGTTTGTGAACATTCCAATAGTCAAAAGGGCAAGAATAAAGCTGAGTATCGTTGCAACGCGAGGAATCTGGCATTGATGAGGAATAGGCTTTGTTTTGACCGAAATTTGGCCGTGATATTGAAAAAGATGAGTCGTAACTTTTGAATAGCGGGATGGGAGATTATGATGTTCTTTAGTGTTGGGCCATAAGCACTGGAGGATGAGGCTTCTTGTTCCAAACTTGAGAAGAAGGGGAGCTCCGTCTCGCCTTTAATGGCGTCAAGACTCATCTTCATAGCTCTAACGAAAGCGAGACGAGACTCAACCACCACAAAATGACGGCCGTCTTTTGTGACGCCAAGGGGTTTTTAACTTTTTACGAAGGCGGGAAAATAGGGTACGCCAAAGCCCACTAATATATACTGTCAGCAAAATGTCTCAAGGCTCTGAAAGTAACCGAACATTCCTTCGAAGGGTCGCACCATGTCACTCTGTACTCATTTGCCCATAAAAGGCAAAAAAGAACGGCTGTTCTGGAAAAAAAGCGACGCCCATGAATCCCATCATTACTCAGCATAAATAAACACTTTGGATTATATCAGCTTCTCAGGCGAAACTCACTAAAAACTGGATGGCGACATTAGAAAAGATGTCGCATCGAGAGGCAGAAAATGACGATGGGTATCAGAACTTTGAAATACAAGTAAGACTGCAGACTATACTGAATAATTTACCGTTTCCACACAAAGCTGTGCCGCTTGATTACGTTGGCGATATGCACACATTATTTTTTTTCTGCCTTGTACATGCAGAATACCTGATTTGAGACCTTTTTTATCGAAACAACGTAGTGGATTAAATGCTCGATATTTTTGTAATATGGAGGAGACATTTGGGCAACTCCCTACTTCAAAATCTTTCTGGCTGAGTCCATCAAGAAACAAGGCCTGTATTTGCCAAGATCGTTTCAAAGCGGAATTCCACCAAGAGTGTTGGAGCAGACGCTTCGATCTTAATTGCTTCGCTCGGTCAAAAAAGCTTGTCAACTTAGATAGTGTGGTTTTATTCACGCCAGGCGCTTAGGGAGCGCGCTGTCCTCAGTGCTATTGATATCCAGAAAATACTATTAACTTTTAAATTTGATATTTGGAAGGATGGAGTTTTTTAGCAGTTTTCAGGTATTCATTTTAATTTCACATAATATGTATGTGACTCTTTGAGAGCAATAATTGAAGTAGGTGAATAAAGGGAAAACTTTGTTGGTGTTTATTAGGTTTAACTGTAGCTGGTATACAAAATATCTGCCAGATCTTATAATCCTTTGAGGCGGTGGGTCTCGACTTACATTAACGAACAGGTGGCTGCAATAAAAGCGTGCCAGAAGTTTTTGCATGTGTTTATAGGTCAAATCGCTATGTTTGAAAATGTATTCTCTTATGCATATAAATATCTAAAACAAACACGGATATAACGTTGAATTGCAAGGTGTTCTTGTTTAGTTATTGGTATATATATAATAAGCAATGATACCAAGACAATCTGGTGTTGTTCCACAAGTCCTCTTGCATCGCACCATTCCTTAGAGGTATCAACTCAAATCCAGAGCAGCACAGCTACAGTAGCAAGAGTCATTGAAATGGGCAACAAGCTTTCACTTGACGTACGTTTTACTTGGAGCAAATGTTCCATCTATTACTTTGTTTTGTTTCTAATGCAAAGCAAAACTGCAACATAATGTCAACAGCAACGGACAGAAAGAGCCGAAAAGACAGGTAAGACTTAGCCTTGATGGAACCGTTAGATTGTTCCCATGATAGAACCGTTAGATTGCTCATGTTCAACATCATGCATTACTTTAACTCATTCTTTTCACTAGGTATCTTGACACTATCTGAGGCAAGACTAAAGGAGATCCCGGCCGATATCTTTGTGATCAAGACCCTTAAAAGCTTGGACTTGTGAGTATAAAGAACATTGCCCCATGCCCTCTCCTATCTCGAACATGTTCTTTATGCAGAATTATTTATTTTGACTAATACGTTTTTTATAAGATCTATTAACCGACTCGACAACCTGTATGTTACTTCCCTAAGAACTCCAATAATGAGTCTTGTCTTCTTTACTCACTCGATTTTTCTTGCTTCCACGTCTCAAGCCCTCGAAACTTTATGAAATGGGGCGATACTCTTAAGATCCTGAATCTTTCAAACAACCTCTTCTCCACCCTCCCACCTGAAGTCTACGAATGCCGACGCCCTTGAATCTCTCAATGTATCATCAAACTCATTAATCACCATCAGCCCTTCGATTTCAAACCTTGGAAGACTCAAAACATTTAAATCTCTCCGGAAACCGTTTAAAAGGTAGAATATCATAGATTACTCTAGCCACTTACTATAAAAAGACATACCGGCGGAACTTGGTGCCCTTTTCCGTCCTCGTCACTCTCGACATCTCGAAAAATCACTTGACAGAACTACCAGACAGTTTCGGTGACCTACCTGCTCTCGAAGAAATCGATGCTTCTAATAATGCGATTGCGGCTGTCCCTCCCTGAACTTGGCAAGGCAGCGTCGCTCAAAATTCTGCGATTGTCGTCCAACAAGATTGCGTCTTTCCCGTCCGAGGTTGTTAAAAGGTACAAATGTTGCGTGGATTGAACTTGAAGAGAATCCCTTGTTATCGAACAAGTTTAGGGAGGTGGATGGGTATGATGAGGGTACGTCAATGTTACATCTTACTTTTTTTGTTCAATTCCTCTTTAACACTATCGTATTCGCTAATGTTCTGGTAGTATGAGGCGAGGAGGAAGAGTAGAATTGTGGCTAGAGGATGAAGTGTGTATATAGGCCTTATATGTGTTAATATACAGAGATTCTGTTTCTATCGGTGTTTTCTTTATATTCCGCGTATTCTTTAGACTTTTTAAGCGTACTATGCCTTCAATTCCCTAAAATCCTTTGTCTTAGGTCCTGAAATATTTAACTTGCCAAACGGCTTGAGCGTACTTTTTATGAGCAAAGCCGCCACGCTATGTAAAACGTTTTGTCTTCCATTTTTGTTTAGAACAATGGCCCAGTCATAAATAAGGGCACAGACTTGCTGTATTATTGACAACGAGAAGAGAGAGAAAATGGCGTTGACCTTGCATGCAGAGGATCGCTCGTAGATTGGTTGATCCCAAAGTTGATCTTGCTGATAATAGTGACGCAAAACACCTTCTCTATCTTAGTCTTAATATTACGCGATAAGCCATACTCCAATCTTAATAAAAAAAGCAGCGAGAATAAAAAATATTTACTTAATACATTTCTATACTGGCCTCTCTCAGTTTGGATAGACACGTCTGACACTAAGCCCTATTATCATTGATGGTTGGTTAGTTTTGGCAAGGCGCCTGCATCTGCACCCTTGGCTATTACCCTTCTTTGCTGACAATTCGAAAAACATTTCGCAATGACATGACTCGATTACGTTTTTTCTCCCCATTTTAATCCGTGAAGCCTCACTTGCACGCATCTTCATTGTTACTGAATACCACTTGAGTTGCTGGAGATGACGCCTTCAACTGCTGAAGCTGTAGTGACAGAGAATATCCCCAATATTGTCAAAGATGATATCCTTCCCACTCCTCCCGCCTCGCCTGCTCTGAAGAATGGCTCACCACAAAACAATGCATTCGATCATTGAATGTATGGAGCCCTGATTCTTGGAAAGAGAAGAAAATAGTTCAAGATGTCCAATACGATGATGGAGAGCAATTTGAAAAGGTCAAGACCAAGGCCCACTTGCCTCCATTGGTTTCCATCCAGGAAGTTCAGTCATTGAGAAAGCAGCTCGCAGAAGTTGCCGAAAACAAGAGGTTTTTACTACAAGGCGGCGATTGTGCAGAATTATTCGAGTACTGCAGTCAGGTATTATATTTTCTCTGCATTATTGTCTTGGACGATCGTTTATTTTAATCCAAATTGGCAATAGTCTGGTATCGAAAATCGCCTCAAGGTTCTTCTCCAAATGTCTCTGATCCTCGTTTGGGGAGGCCGGACCCCGTCGTCCGCATTGCGCGAATGGCGGGCCAGTATGCCAAACCCCGTTCCAATCCTTACGAAACGCTTTCGGACGGTTCCACTGTACATGCTTTCAGGGAGAGAACGTGAATGGTATAGAAATTGAGGATAGGAAGCCCGACCCAAAGCGTTTGCTAGATGCTTACTTCCATTCTGCGGCAACGCTGAATTATGTAAGGGCCACCCTGCAGGCCGGGCTTTGCAGATTTACACCATCCTGATTCTTGGTAAGCCTTTATCCTTAAGAATTACACATTATTGGCTTTTTGGTCTTATTTGAATTTAACATTATCTATTGGCGATAGGAACTTGGAAGACTGGGATCTTGAAACGTCCGCTCCACAAATTCGCTTGGAATACCAAACAATTCTTGCACCGTTCTCCACGACGCTCTCGACTTTATGCGTACCATCGGTGTTGACAACTTGGAACCCCAACACCCTGCCTCCGCCTTCGCGAACCAGCGCCGTCCGTACGGTTGACCTCTTCACATCCCATGAAGGTCCCTCATCGACTACGAGCAATGTCTCACCCGCCTGGAATCCTGCCGACGGACGCCACTACAATCTCGGAACACATTTCATATGGATCGGTGATCGCACGAGGCAGATTGATGGTGCACACGTAGAGTTTTTCAGGGGTTTGGCGAATCCTGTCGGAGTGAAAGTTGGGCCATCCATGAAGCCAGAGGAGTTGGGACCGTTATTAGATATTTTGGATCCGTTTTTTGAGACGGGGAAAATTACACTCATTACTAGATATGGTTATGATAAGATTCAAGAGTATTTGCCCGCTCATATCCAAGGCGGTCCAGAATTCGGGACATAAGGTGGTCTGGTGCTGGTATGTTTTCTTCTGCAGCACGCTGGATTTTTTAACATGTTACATTAGTGATCCCATGCACGGCAACACTGAAAGCGTTAACGGCATCAAAACTAGACGTTTCGAGCACATCGTCGATGTACGTGTTTAACACTATCTATTTACAATCACTCACATTTTTCTTATAATAGGAACTTTCTAAAGCCTTCCAAATACATGACCAATTCCATTCTCGCCTCGGTGGTGTCCACTTTGAACTCACGGGTGACCGCGTCACAGAGGCGATCGGGAGGATCTATGGAGCTTGGCGAAATCGACCTTTCAAGAAATTATCAGACATTTCTGCGATCCAAGGTTAGTTTCTGTTAAACCAAAGTTTCTTTACATGGCATGTCTCGTTCTCATCTTGGAATTTAGGTTAAACTACGAACAAAGTCTTGACGTTGCATTCTCAATCGCTAAATATTTCCAAGAGACGAGATCCAGTATCCGTCTTTAGATACCGCCGCTTTCTTTACCATTTCTAAAAATGTTTTCCTCTTTAACTACATATTGGAGCTATACGTTCTCCATAAATATAATATCTATATTTTGGTTACATTTTCTTTGATCACGCACAATGTATGCGACTGACTTAGGCTTAAATTTGTCATGATATGTAGGCTTTGTTTAATAGAATTAAATGACCAATACTTATATCTCAAAAGGTGATATCTACAACCCTTTTTTTTTTTTTTGATAGACATTTCATCTCCCTGTTCCGTCCACTCACATGCAGAGTCAGTAAATTTACCCCAGAGCCCCACTCGCTTCCAGTACACCATCCATCAATCAACTTTTGTTAGATAAAACAGAATAATCCCAGATACCTCGACACTGCAGAAAGTAGACAAACCATGTTTAAAAGTACCTCAATTTTAATGACTCAAATTAATTTTTATAGAGAGAAATGGATGCTGGGAATATCCCCCTTGTAAACAAGCCAAGTAGGTAAAAATGTGCGGGATAAATCCCTATGAAAGGGTTGCTATAACAAAAGAGGAAAACAAGAGACAATAGTTGAAATAATTGGGAGCCGGCCCTTTTCTTTAAATTTAACGTCCGGTCGACCATTTTGTGGGGAACATTTGCAGACCAACAACTTCGTCGGCATACTTGATAGGGTTGACTATAATTATCAAGAAGAAATAATTTAAAATTCATATCGTAAAAAGTAAGATTGATGAAAAAGAAAAAGGCGTTCCACTTACAGATCTTCTTCAACAATGTCCTCAGCACCACATACAAGAACAACAAAATTCCTCCTCCAATACCCACAAGCCACGAAAGCGGGGTCAATTGGTAATCTGTTCCAAAAGCAACATTGAGCGGAGGAATGTACACCATGGCGAATGTTAGAGCAGCACCCGCAAAAAGACCAAGGAAACTGTATTTGTTCTGGAACATAAATTTGCCGAATGGGTAGCCGAGGCGAGCTTTACAGACGAAGAGGTTGAAGGATTGTTGAAGCATGAGCGCGAGGTAGAATGCGGATTGGGCTTGTCCAAGAGCTTTCTTCTGGTCATCAAAGAGCTGAAACATCATAAGAAAAATTATCATTGAGAATTATTGTTAGGTAAAAGATACAAAAATATATAAAGAAAGAGCCTTCATACCAATTCACGTCCATCAGAGCCGAAGACTCGCGTGCTGTATCCCTCCAAAGCAAAGTTGGTTCCATGCTGAACAGCAATGGCGGGGGTGATCTACACAGAAAAAAAGCCCGGTTAGATCACCTATATAAATTTTGAAAAAGATTACCCACCCTGTAATGGTACCAGAAAGCGAAGAAATAAGCCGCAAAGCATCCAATAGTCTCAATAGTACCCGCCTCAAGGTACGAGTACGACAACAAATCAGTGTCAACCAAGCGTCTCCTCATCCGTCTTTTCCATGCTAAGCTTCCACCTCTTCCCATCAAACATCCTCCTCACTCCTCTGTCCATCTTTTGGAATTTCGTCAAACTCTTCTCATAGTTGGCCTCGTCCTCGTCACCCTCATGTCCCGCTTCCCCACCGTCCTTGGTCTCAGGCTTGTACCTCTTGCGTTCTTCACGGTCCAATTCCTTCCTCCTATCGTTGAGTTCAACAGAGTGCGGGTTGACGGGTTTTCGGGGTGGGAGTTTCATCAACCCATCCTTGTTCTCCGCAGGGTCGTAAGCATAAGTCAAAGCCATGAGCAACTCAAATCCAAGATCCACAATCAAAATCTGCACAGTCTGCAGAGGGAGTGGGAGTGGGACGGCAATGTACAGAAGATTTGCGAACACCTCAGGCATGGTATGGGTGACAGTGTATTGAATGGACTTCTTGAGGTTCTGGAAGATAAGGCGACCTTCCTCGATACCGCTGACAGTAGATGCAAAGTTATCGTCAAGCAAAATCATAGCCGCAGCTTCCTTGGAAACATCGGATCCAGATTCGTTCATGGCAATACCCAAATCAGCCTTCTTGAGCGCAGGGGATCGTTTACACCGTCTCCAGTGACACCAACAATGTGACCACGAGCTTGAGCGCGTTTAACAATCTGAAGTTTGTGGCTGGGACTGGTTCTTGCAAAGATAATTTCGTCTTTATCAAAAATATTGACCCAGTCTTCTTCCTTAAGCGTGTCTATCATTTCACCGTGAATAACAATAGCCCTGGCATCCGATTCAGGGATGCTCTCAGGGGGGCATTGACGCTTCTTAGCAAGTGTCTCACGAGTGTCGGAGAGCATCAAGTTGATCTTGCGAGCAATGGCCTCGGCGGTAAGAGGGTGATCTCCAGTAACCATCATGACCTTAATACCAGCAGCACGACAGTGTCCGATAGCCTCACGCACACCGTGCTTAGGAGGGTCCTCAAGAGAAACAAGGCCATAGAAAGTGTAGTCCTTAGTGGGGTAGTTTCCAGCCTCCTTCTTAAATTCGTGGTCGGCAGGGTACTGGTCTCCAGGGAGAGCAAGGGCAGCAAAGGCGAGGACACGGTGCCCCTTAGACGCCATGTACGTGTAGGTGTTCTCGAATTGAGCCTTATGCTCTGGGGTAAGAGTCACAGGCTTCTCACCGTCATAGATTGTGCTGCAAAGCCTAAGAATACGTTCAGGCGCGCCTTGATGTAAAGCATCAGTTGGCCATTAGAGTGTCTTTTTGATGAAGTCATAGCCCACTTGTTTGTTGAGTTAAAAGGGATCTCAAACACCTTAGGGTGTCGCTCGTGGATGCTGTCGAACTCAGGAATCTTAGCAGCCGCGCAACGGAGAAGCCCGACTCGGTGGCGTCGCCGATGACTGACGCTCAGCGATGGGAACGTTGGTGTTTTCGAACTTGCACGGAGCAGAGAGCCGACATGTGGAGAACCTCGTTGGGTCCAGGCTTGTTTGCGTCAAGGGCCACAGGCTCAAAACCATCTTCGGGAATAAGCTGTCCTTGGGCCATATAAGGAACCTCCAGTCCATATGTAAGTCACGGTCATTTGGTTTCGAGTGAGAGTGCCCGTTTTGTCTGTAGCCAAAAGAGTAATGGCACCTAGTGTCTCTACACCTTGTAGATCCTTTACAAGAACCTTTCGACTTGCCATACGCTTGGCGGCGATAGTGAGAAGCATCTGTAAAAATAGACATTAAAATTTGATTGAGGCGATCAACGTGAGTATGTAATAAAAATGGGTAAGTAACTTACGGTAACGGTGGCGGGAAGACCCTCGGGGACGAACGACACGAAGTTCCAATGGCGAAACTGAGAGAAGCGAGAAAGTGTTACCCTTCCAACCATCGCAACCACGAAGAAAATGGCAGCAGTAACAGCAGCCACACCAGCAATAATGTGCACAAAGTGGTCGATCTCTACAGACATAGGCGATTCTCTCCTCTGTTCATTTGTCGTCAATGAAGCAATCTGACCAATGACAGTGTGATCACCAGTACGGATAACAATACCATAGCCATCGCCGTTGACGCAGAGAGTTCCGTTGAACGCAAGGTTAGTAGCCTCAAGGGGTGATTCGTAGTGTTGGTTTTAAGACGTTCTTGAGGCTCAGATTCACCAGTGAGTGAAGAATTGTCGACCTTTAGCTCGGTAGAGGCGAAGATGAAGACGTCCGCCGGAATTTTATCACCCATCTTCAGAACAACGTCACCGTTCACAAGCTCTTTTGCTGAAATCTGCTGCTGCTTACCGTCACGACGACATAGCAGTTTGCAGGAATCAGTTCTATCAGGTTTCCCAAAAAAAAGTGTTATTAGACGAGGACAGGAGCCTCGATAATAAAACGCAAAGATGAGAAAGTAACGATGACTCACCAAGAATGATTCGAGAATCGATTGTTGAGATTTTTGCCTTGAATAAACTCAATTGCCGCGTTCATGAACGCAACACCGATAAAATACCACCAAGGTAAACCTGAAATTCGATAGTTAATGCTTTGACATAACCGAGTGTTGAAAAAAAACAAACAAATTACACACATTTTGAAAGTTGGCCTTCAAATCAATTGAACGGTAACGTAAGATGCAACACCGGAGAAGATAAGAATTAAGTTGAACAGACCGAGGAGGCAGTCGAGAAACTTTAGGAAAGGATGGCGCTTGTGGGAGGCGTAAGCATGTTAAATCCGTTCTCTTCAAGCCTCTTGGCAGCTTCGGCAGAAGTAAGACCAATGGACGATGCAGGCTTGGCCTCGTCAATAGAGACATTGAACTTTGATGCAACGTCGGGGATGGACATCAAATGCTCGGTCTTGTATACAAAGTGGATGTGGTTTGTGATGTAAAAACAATGGCCAGATTCCGCGTTTAACATCGATGTGAAGGTTTGAAAAAAGTTAGCGACGATGGATTAGTTTGATAAAAACATGAAGAAGATAAGATCGGATGAAACGAGAGACGTACAACGTTGACATTTCGCTTCTCCTCCTTCTTGACCGGCACAGGCTCAGTGGGTGGCTCCTTGGGTGCCGTGACGGTAGGCAGTACTGCCTCAGATTTTTTATCCGAAGTCAAGGCAAACGAAACGGAAGGACCTGTTGCGGCCACAGGCTCTATATGGGGAGGAGCAGCTGCTTGTGGAGTCTCTTCAATCGTGACTTTGGGAATGCTTTGAGTCGACTTTTCCGAGTCAATCTTTTCTGCGTCCAACTGCACACTAGGCTTGCTGTCTTCCGCGGGAACTGTCGCCTGTGATGGCTCGACAAGGGGCTTGTCGACAACCTCGTCCGGTTTTGACGGATCGCTCATTCTGCGGAGGCTAGAGGTTGACGAGTGTGGTTGTAGATGTGATGAACGGGAATTAAAAAGGGGCAATGGGTGAAGGTAACCGTTAAAGTCTTCTTCAAAGGCTCAGATACCAAGAATCCTCCTTGATACGGCGGAATGAAGTGATGGTCAAATCTCGTTTCTTTCGATTCTTGAGAAAGAACCAAAAGTGTTTGAAAATCTCTTTTCAACCAGCCCTTAAAGAGAAAATTCTGACAATTTCAGAAAATGTTGACGAACGCACGGCTTCCAGAACATGGGCGAGCAAAGGTGCGGGAAGGAGGCCCAAGAATAGGGTAAGGAACGAAAGGCTCTAAAATAGAACTCAACTTCGGTAAAATACTGAATTTATGGACTATCTTTTACGATAAACTAAGGAAGTACGATGCACTTTAGGTGGATGAGGGTGGTTACTTTTGGACGCGTATGTGCAGTAATTTGATTCTTCTATTTCTGCTTGTAACATCAACCTTCTGCGCGCATTCTTTTATCTTTGGTCGAAAATGTGTCAACTCAATATGTATGGCCGCTCTTTTTTGAAAGTGATGTCGCATCTCTCCACTTATAGTATAGGTAAGCCACCAAACGCACGCGTTGACAAACCTTGTTATATGTCGTGCGAAAAATGCATCACATTATTATTATTTTTTGAAAAGAATGTACGTTGTGAACTTCAAACCGCTTCTGACCTTAAGAAAAAGGGTCTACGATGTGTAATGTCTACACACCATGTTATTAAATCCACTTCTGGAGCATGATACAAGTTTATGCTTGACAACAAAGCCCATGCAGCCCGATTACTTCTTTTGCAAATTAAACTCGGTCAACACTGAATTTAACAAAGCATCAGTGTCCTTGAAGTTCTTGCTCGATGCCTTTACAGCCGCCTCATCCACATCATCCTCCCCATCTTTAGCCTCCGTGCCAGCCGGAAGAACATCTTCATCCAACCGATGCCTCCTCAACCACCTCTTGACAGCATCCTGCCCAGGCCGGGAGGCAACCGTCCCCTCAAGCGCATCTTTAAGCGCCAATCCACGAGACCTCACAAATTCCTCACCAGCAGATCCAGGCTTCAGATCCGGAGCCTTGTGGCCGTGGGTATATTTGAAGAGCCCTGAGATGGAAGATGCACTCCGTTCACCGTAAATCTTTGCAGGTATACGGGTTGCCGAGTCCTTTAATAGAAGCTCCTCAGCCACGTCACCGGTGACTGGGCGAGATATGGGCGATTCGGAACCCATAGTGGCATCAGCTTGAGCCAGAGCAGAAACCACAAACGCAGGGTGAGGTGCTCTCTTTGCATCTGCCTCAAGACTCTTGATCTGCTCAACGAGGTTGGTATGTGAGATTCCGGGTGGAATGTACTTGAACTTTTGATCAAACACTTCTTTAATCTTGGCGTCGAGGTTCCGATACGTCACAAAGTCAGCGGAAGCGTGGAAGAGGTACATCATGGAGGCGATACGCTCTTTGGCGAGACGCTGCCGGCCTTCTAATTCAGTTGTAAAACGAATACGACGGCGTGCTAAGGCGTATTTTTGCCATGCATCTACCGAAGTTTTTGGTGGGGTCGATAGAGAGCCTTCAGTCTTAGTTCCCAATGCATCATCCAATGCCTGACGTCCAGCCTTTGCCCCCTTCCCTCCAGGTCCAAGAGCCGAGTTCTTCTGCTGCATCTCCTCCTTGAACATCCGGACTTCCTCTCTCAGTCTCTCTCGTGCAATGGCCCGAGCTTCCTTCTGCTTCCCAACTTCTTCTTCCTTGACTCGTAATGCTACCAGAGATTCGGCAAGGTATTGCTTTCTTAATCGCCGCATCGTCTCCCGAAAAGGAATCTTCGGATCTAATGGTTGAAGAACGGTCTTTGGAGTATTGGATGGCTTTGCTTTGGTGGACGGTGGTGTGGATTTGCGGGTTTGTGATGCAGAGGCGGTGGCCATCAATCGGACAGTCCGACTCGCCGGAAAGTCCATCTTATAGCCTGCCGGAATGAGGTTTGAAGAAGCCTTCATGCATCCCGCGAAAGCCGTTAATGCATCCAAGGTCTTTGGATGTCTCGATTGTGTTGAAAGCATAGCTGGAGTTGTTGAGAAAACTGAAAAACGTCTTCAAGAAAATATTTCCGAAACTTGTTCAAGCGACATGCTGGCACAACGTAAAGACGGGTCTATGGTGCTCGCAGTAAACAGTGATGCGACATCATCAAGGGCCACGGAAGATCTTAAAGCGAGGCTGGACCCTGCATTCATCCTGCGTGGCCATACTTCTGACGTTCAATGTCTGGCGTTCCTTCTGGCCGACCAAATGCTAGCATCTGGGTGAGCAGCAAGCAGCATCGGCTTGTTAGCTTACTCAAGTTCAGAGACGCAAATGGAACACTGATACTATGGAGCATGTCAACGCTGAGGCCGTCTCGGATGTGGAAGGCACATGCAGGTGGAATTCTTAATGTGGCTGCAGTTTATCCCCAGAAATCCACAGATGCCGGGAAGCTGTTGCTAAGGTTTGACTTATTTGTTCCTTTCATACTTACAAGATACAATTTTAATGTATAATACTTTCAGCCAAGGCAGAGACGATTTGATTCATATTTGGGATCTCACGACATTGTTGGAAACTGTGCCTTCAACCTCTGCAACGCGAGGTGTGGCAGAAAAATACCCGGACCCATCACCCATACAAAGCTTTCCGGTCAATTCTCTCAATTTTTGTAGTTTTGACTGGTGCTTCGGACGTAAGTTCTGGATAGTTTATGCATCGTTAAGTATCAAGTATTGACTAAAAATTCATATATTCTAGTACCGACAGAGACCGACCCCCATCCTTTGATACTGTCGTACCTTTTGCCTGATCGCTCTTCCACCATTGGAATCCATATTCTGCCATCATCTAGCACATCTCCCAAGCTCCTTGTTCGTATCGAGCATGAAAATGCAAAACCATCTTTGACCGATTCTGAAACTAAGAACAACACAGGAATGTGTATGGCGATGAGGTTTTTCCGTCAAAAAGCTCTTGTGGATTCGGAACCGTCAACTCCGAATAACGCCACGTTACATGGACTGAAATTAGCGTCATGTTTTGAGAATGGCGAAGTGATCGTTTGGGATTGCGAGAGTTCGGCGATGATTGTGCGGACAAAAGTACATAGTGAGCCAGGTAGGATTCTCCTGTAGCTTTCTTGCCGCATTTGCATTTTCTCTTATAACAACTACTAAGTATTTGAAAAGCTCTTTGTTTGGACGTTCTTGACGACGGGTCGGCGGTTGTTAGCGGGGGTGCTGATGGACGCATCTGCGTTACATCTACTATACGAGGCGCGGTAATACTATTTTCGCCTTTTGATCTTCCTACACTGCTATACTGTATTGGGAGTTCTAACCTTTTGCAGAACGAGAATTCCAACTCTATAAAGACTGTGGCACCACCAAATTGCAAAGGCATTGCCTCTATACGTGTAAGAAAAGATAGCAAGCTAATTGTTGCTGGATGCTGGGATAACAGTATCCGCCTTCACACTGTTAAAAAGCTCACTCCACTTGCGACTTTGGCGAGTCACCACAAGGCTGGGGTGGCATCCGTTGCCTTGGTTAGTGCATCGACTCCAGCAGCAATTTTGCAGTCTAATATGGATTTGGATGTGGAAAGTAGCAATGGACAAACATCGGAAGGAACGCGAACAGCTGTTACGACATTTAAGGTTCAAACCGGAGCTTTAAGATCATCTCATCTTTCTGATGACTCTGGGTTGGCCGATAATTTATTTGCTGTTGGCGCGCGAGATGCTCGTATCTCATTATGGAGGATGTACTAAGTAAACATACTGGTTGTATAATGTATAATAAATATTTTGAAAGACAAACAGTTCCACGTTTCATATGTTTTCCCACTTCACCAGCTCTTCAACAAAGTCTTCGTCATTGAAGAATAGCCTTCCACTCCTTGTCTTCATCCATGGATTCCTCGGCAGCAAAGAATCCTTTCGTCGGTTCCCTCTCGACCTAAATGAGTACGTCAAAGCAGAAGGCGGCATTGGAACTAGGTCCTTCTTCTCAAAATCCGCATCCCCCTCCACCTTTGACATTGAAACATACGGCTACTCAACCACCGGAAGCAACGAAGAAAGAGTCAATGAGTTGATTTTATGGCTACGTAACCGTTGCGCAGCGTCTCCACCGGCTTATGTTGTTCTTCTCGCACATTCAATGGGAGGATTGATGGCTAGCGATGCAGCCACCCAGATTTTAACGGAATCCGCATCCACCGGCGCTAAAAGTATCGATATACGTGCAGTGCTTACCTTTGACAGTCCATTCTTTGGTCTCCATCCAAGAGTTCTCACAAAATCCGGTGTCGATAGAGTTCAAAAAACCGTTGAACAGTTTTCCGGTATCTTTGGAAGTCTGGCGACAGTTGCGGCTTCTGCAAAAGCTGCATCTTCAGCATCATCGAGAGCCTCTTCGGCTGCAGCGTCACGAGCGGGATCAGCAGCGTCGTCTTCAGCAAAGTCTTCATCGACATCGTTATGGGCAGGAGTTGCTGCTGTGGCGACCATTGCGGCTGCAGGGTATGCTGCGTCACAACATCCTACTGTTCAGACGCATATTCAGAGAACTACGGAATCGATATCGAAGCATGTGGAGTTTTTGGGACCGCTGTGGAGAGTTGATAATCAAGAGCTCCGAATTACCAAGTTAAAGAGTTTTGGAGGGAAGGTGGTGTTTAAATGCTTTTACATGCAGGTAAGTTTTGGTGTTATAAATTACTTTCCGATTTTTCTTACTGTTCTATTTATTACGTACGCTTGTTTTTTTGCCTCTAGCGTTTTTTTTTTTTGTTTTTTTTTTGTTTGTTTTTTGTCGTTTCCCGTGAACTAATGCCTGTTTATCATAGATACCCCCAAAGACTTCCGCCGACCCGCCCAGCACCTTCATATCTCTCCCCACTCATCTTGGCGCTGACACTCAGGCACTTTTCATCCCTATCAAGGTTCCTGTAGAGGCCGTTTCCAAGATTGCGACAGACGAAATAGATGCTCACGTTAATATGTTTGATGCGCTCATGGGGTCAGCATATTTTGATATGATGTCGAAGGTGTTGGATATTTTAAAGGCATTGGAGAGGCAGCGGTGATAATGTGTTATTGTTTGTTGTTTTTCCGTTAAAGAAATTATCTTATTGAGCGACCTTCTTTTTAATGCGAGCGACGATGGGACGTTCTTTCATTTACGATCATTTAGTTTAAATCACTCTGTCTTTTACGCTTTTTGTAATAGTAATGCGGCTTATTGCTACCTTTTGAAAGATTAATGGAAAAGGTTAAGGTTCAACAAGAGGTTTTCAACTCCGATTCAAAAAAGTTCTAAAGTTTAGAACACTTTAGGACTAATAGACTGCCTCGCACATCATCAAAAGTTACAGACGTCAAACACTTCATCGGAAGACAGGATTCAGAGTCTGTTTCCAACTCCCAATACATTGACATGGATCGTTCAAAGCGGTCAGCGGGCTCTTGGAAAGGAAGATTCACACCATCCTTCAACTTCACCAACCGTCCTCGAAAAACCTGTTTCTCCCTCATCATCATCCTTTCTATCCTTACAATCCTCAAAACCTTTATAGTCGATCCATTACTACTTCAAGACTATGAAGTTTTATCCGATGATCAATCCAACCTCACCTCTCCAAATTCCTCCGACCCTGTCCCAGAACCTCAAAACAAAACAACATACCCTCCCATCCCGCTCCTCTACCTCCTTCAAGCCCGAAAAGACTACCTTGATCAAGTTGTAAGCTGTGACGGCAGCGACACGGGCGATCTAATCCTCTCCAAACCCACCTTCCTACGTTGCGGCAAAGACAGCGCGGCGAGGACATACAAGCAAAAAGTGGGCAACCGCATTCAAAACGGTCCTCTTCGTTACGAGTCACTCAAAAAAGCGTTTGACGCGGATAAGCTCCAGAAAGAGAGAACAAGGTCCGAGATTCGGGGTGCACTTCGAAAGACACCTAAAATGGTGGAGAGTTTTGATGAGGATGTGATTTGGATTAATGAGACACGAGAGTGGGAGAGAGGGTGGGGAGCGGAGAAGGGAGAGGAGAGGGAGTTTAGGATTTCAAAGGCTTTTTCGGGGATTGGGAGAGGTGCTACTTTGATGGAGTGTGCGGTCATGGATACGACGGTACCAGAGAGGTTTTGCTTGACAAAAAATGTGGCGTTGAGGATGTCGTTGTTGCCAAAGTTGCCAGCGCAGCCGATGGATCATAGAAAGTACAGTCTCCCGCCGTCGTTTGGGACTTTGATGGGAAGTTGTTTGTTGAATGAAACTTGGTGGTTCATGGAGAATTATTCGGGAAAGGAGCCGCGGGGTGGTTGTATGGTACGTGAATATCTATGTATGTAGACTATTGACATGTATGAAGATGGCCTGAATATTCACGATCCCATGATAGACAGGAGTGAAATTCATTGCAACGCATGGTAAGATCAAAGCCCTTCATTATAATCTTTACAATATTTAAAAGGGTGGAAACTCCAGTCTTTTTCATTTCCCGTCACGAAGCCGTCAACCCATTCCAAGCTCACCAGGACTTTCTCAACACCTTCATAGTCTACGCCTCTCTCGGCGAAGACGTCCGCAACTACCAGCCCGTATTTCTCGACAGCCGCATAGCAGACGGTTCAATGGTTGCGGCATGGTCCCACCTCTTTTCAAGCTCAAAACGACTCCTCGACATTCGTCAAATCGTGGACGTGGCGTCCTCATACGTTCCATCAGGCTCAGCTTCCCAAAACATATGCTTCCGGAAAGCCATATGGGGGATTCACGGTGCATTGTCGAGTTTATCAAAGGGGAACAGGGTCCATGGAGCTTGCCAGATTTCGCCGTTATTGTTTGCGTTTAGGAATTTTATGCTGGATCGATTGAAAGAGGCGTTGAATGTGACAGAGTTGGTGTCGCCGATAAAGTATGAGGAACGGAAGGATAATTCAACGTTGGGTCGGTTTGCGCCCATGTGGAAGAAGAAGCTTTTGGGAGAGAGTACCACCGTCACTATCACTTATGCTCTTCGTGGGGAAGGTTCTCGGCTAGATCCTCACGGTTTTCTATTCAACACCAGCAAAAATGGCCTTGCAGATCTATACGGCACTAATTTTGACGACGAGGAGGAAGAGGAGCCTTCCGACCTTATCCGTCGAGACCACGTCCATCGTAAACTTAAAGGAGAAGCGAGTCTAGTCGACCATCTTCGACAAAAAATCACGTCATGGACCACTTGGAACGTTCAATATATTTTCAACGCTGTGGATTTCGCGACGCTGTCTTTTGAGGAACAGGTTGCGATGGCGCAAAATACGGATGTGCTGGTCGCCCCACATGGAGCCGTGTTTGTGCATTTGTTATATTTGAGGGATGAAGCCTGTTGCAGGAGCCGTAGAGATCAAAATGCCTTCAAAGAGGATGTTGAATGAGCAATTTAGAAATCTTGCACGAAAGGTACGCCCATATCTCTCGAGTTTTTCCCATCGTCTTCACCACAAAAAAACTTTGATTGACTCGTGGTTTTTTTCAGTTGAGACAACGATATCAGGCTGTCAAAGTGACTGATAATTCGACGCTGACACTTACATATCGAGAACGCCGTCAAGCGCGTCGTGAACGATGTCATAGCTATCCGCCGTGAAGCAAAGCTTTCTGGCCCTTCCTACATACCACCAGATTCGACGCATCCTGTCACGAAATAAATTACACTTTGCGCTTCCACCCAAACCAAAAAAAAAAAAAACAACATCAAAAAACAAATGCTTGCGAGATTGTTTTAATGAGACTCATCTAGCGCGCTTAAAGAAATTCATTGTAAATACTTCCAGAAGAAGACGGTGATTTCTAGAACGAAGGAACATGAAAAGAGACAAAAAGCAGAAGGCCGGGATTTACAAAAACTCTGTAACCCTTTCTGAGGAACGCATCTCAAGGTGCCCGCTGATTTAAACCGAAATGACTCCAACCAGTCGATTTTCAATCGCCACTTAAAACGAGCAAAGTCCGCCAGTGTATTCAGGCGTGCTGATCATACCAACCGATCAGTGTGATTTTCTCTTTGCGTTATTACAAATAGACTTCATGTGGTGAAAAATTTTAGAGGTGAAGGCGTGTGTGTGTTTATGGAAGAATGGTGGAGGGTGCTTTTGAGATGCTGGAATAATTCCATGAAACCCAACAGAGATGTGGAGTGTTGTTTCAATTTAAAGTTAGGAGGTTTAGAATTGAAATAAAAGATGGTTTAGGGATTGGAGATAAAAAGAGATAAAGAATGAAGGACCCGGAAAACAAGGCGATTAAGCGTCAAAGCCTCGAGATCTAGTGCAAGATAAATAGACGTGGAATTGAAAGGCTTATCTACTGGCTTTATACGCAGGTGCTCATTAGATTGTTTGACATCTTGTTATCTCAATAGTTCATCAAAGTAGATTTTCAGATATTATATTTCACTTGTGCGGAGGTAGCTCTCTCAATACATCAAAAAGCGATTAAAGAAAAAAAAAGAGTGTCGAATCTCAAAACGCATACACAAAAACTTAACAATAAAAATCAGGGTACCAAAGAAAAGGGGGCAAGAACAGATATTCAAGCCTCAGGATTCTCATTCGCCTCCTTCTCCTTCTCCTCCCTCTCACTCTTCAAAAAGCAGCAATCTCAAACCTAGCCTTCCTCACATCCACATAATAGAAAAAGACAATAGGCAACAAGAACGCAACAAACAGGAACCAGAACGACGGTCTTCTTGAACCCGTCGCATCACCAATCGCCGCAACAATCAAAGGTCCAACCCAACTTGACCCTTTATCCGTGATAGCGTACAGCGAGAAGAATTCAGATTCGTACCCGGGTGGACAGATCTCGGCAAACATGGAACGACATGTTGCTTGTGCGGCGCCAAGGAAGAAACCGTGGTAGACGCCGAGGATGTAGACTTCGAGTTTGGAACGGAGACCGATGGAGGTGGAGTAGATGCCGACGATACCCCAGAGTGGGAGGAGGGAGTAGAGAACGGCGACAATCATGAGGGTGACGCGGGAGGTGAGATGGAAACGGTGTTGAATCCAGTTCCAGAAGATGCAGCCGATACCGGCGGCAAAGGGGACGAGGGTTGCGACAATGAGGAGTTCGACGGAAGACATTTTGATCTCGTTGGAGGCAAAGAGGACGGCGACTTGGATGATGGTGCTAAGGAAAAAAAGGTGCATCAGAAAAAAGAACGAAATGCAAAAAAGAATAGGCTTTGAATGAAAGCAAGTAGAGACTCACGTAAAAGCATCAGAGAAGATGAACATGCAATCAAAAAGATAATCATCTGCCTCAACTTTCTCGCCTTCAAAAGAGTCTTTCCAAAACGCTTCCACGAAAACAAGATATAGTTCTTTTCTCCCTTGGGCAACGCAGGTCCAGGTCTAACCCTCAAATCCCTGATAGTCGGGATCATAAAGACGCACCACCAAACACCGGCAAAAGCAACAGCAACCTGGGATCCAAAGACTTGGGGACACCATCCAACTTGAGGACAAAGTCCATGACAAAGACATACCGCCTGCAAAGATAAGTTCAACGACACCGGCAGCGTAGGCCCAAAAGTAACCGCGCGAGGAGAGGTTGTTGGAGACCTTGTCCATTTCAGTGTTGACGGCGCGGTTGGAGGCGCCAGAGGCGCGGAGGGCGACAACGTCAGGGTGGACACGGGCGAACATGGGAACTAGTGGCGATGGAATATTAGTTAAGAGGAAGTTGAGCAATATGAATAAAACATGTTGTAGTGATGAATGATGTAGTAGTGGTAGAAGAAAACTCACTGTAGGCGTTGGCAAAGACGGATGCAACACTGTACGCGATACTGGAGAGAACATAGAGAAGAGCCGCGTATCCCCAGAGTGAGTCACTAAGGACGTGACGTAAAGGACAGTAAGGATAGCCGAAAAGAATGGAGAATCCAAGTAGGAAAGTCTTTCTGTATGCTATAGAAAAGAAAACTCATAAGTAAACAAATTTAAAGATGAAATAATGACTTACAGCCGTGGTCCGCAAGAGCACCAATACTGATCATGGTAAAGAATTGACAAATGACGGAGACGACAGTGCAGTAGAAGAAGAAGGAGGAGGTTTGGATGTAAGCACCGCCAAGTTGACAACGCAAGAGTAACCCTCGACAGAGGTGTTGCAGGGAACAGAGTGATTGTTGGAATCGAACCACTGCGGGCAGCCATACCCTCGACATGATGGGGATAAGCACGGCAGAACCGACGGCACTGTGAGAAAATAAAATGTTTGGTTAAATTGTTGATGGCGAAGTGATTAAAAATTTCAAGTGTTGGACTTACGCATAACCATCAGAGCCAACCGTAGGCGTACCACCCCTGTGTAATTAAATGAAATTTGTAAGGAGATGCAGAATGGAAATATAGTCAAAGATAAACACAGAGTGAAGTGTAAAGCAAGAAAAGAAAAGCACAGGTGAAGGAATGCAATACTGATGGTGAATAGTGATACATACCTTGAGTTCCTTCTTCTCCAGGAGAGTGGTATCCAGATCCTCACTGTCGATGAAAGGGTCCTCTGACCACCGATTGATAGAGTTTCGACATCAGCAACGACATCAGCAGCATCGTTAGCAGACTTTGAGATCTCTGTTTCTGTAGCCACAGCAGCATCAGCAGCAGACTTTGAGATCTCTGTTTCTGTGGCTACAGTAGCAGCAGCCGGCTTCTCGTCACCACTTGCAGTGACGGGCAATGCGATGGCGGAGTGTCCTCCTCCTTGACGGTGGTGGTCATTGCTTCTCTATGAGTGGGGAGAGAGAGAGAAGATGGGAGGTGAGACGGGGAACAGTTTGATTATTTTATATTTTTATACAAAAGGGAGGAGAGACGAGAAAAAGCATTCAAGTGATACAATGTGTAACAGTGAGAATGTTGTGTAACACTTCTTAACACAGATATCACGAGGTTATTTGATATTATATAATAGGAAAATTGATTATTTTATGTATATTTTGAATTAATAATTATTAGAATAAATGAGACGTCATTTGTCTCTGGTCTGAAAATAACCATGATATACAATACATATATACATATATAGTGTAATGTTATAATAATATCTTATGTTACTCTGCAGTGAATGCATGCATGCAGTAATGGAATGGAAGAAGAGGAAGGCATCTCACATCACTCTCTCTGTCTCAACTTGACAACGTCATGCATGCATGACTCATGACTTATGACTTATGAGATGAGGGAGGGAATCATTCATCATTGATAGTGATACTCCTTTCTGGTGTTGCTTGGTGTTGGTGGGTCTAATATTCATTACTTTCATAGTAATATTATGTAGTGAGGAAAGCCATACATACATACCTAGATACACAATACGTCATTTCGTATGATTTATCAATCGCGGCTCAGCTCTCTCCTCCGAGTCCGACGCGCTTTTCATCCAAGCAAACAGTTTCGATCCCGCTGCTTACAAATGCCTGGCGCCATTATTACATGGACAATCAGCATGGTGAATGATGGCTATGGGAATGGGTTATGAGATATTAGTTTAGTAGGGCACGAGGTCGCGTTTTCAACGGACAATTCTGTGGAAAAAAATTTTAAAAATGGAAAACCTTGGCTTTATTTATTTACTTATTAATTATTTATTTCGGCCTCGGCAGTGTCGGCACATCTAATTCATTTTCCATCTCCAATTTATTTATTTATTTATTTATATTTCATTTTTCACTTTGTGCTCTGTTTTTGAATGGAACCCTGGACGCCAAAGGGGATGGCCTGGCGGTCCTGGCTGTGGGCCAAAACACCTAATTATAACAAAAGCAAGTAAATGTAATTAATCAATTAATAATACTGTATATTCATGCTATTCTGTTCGGCAAAAAGAGGATAAAAAAGCAAGTATATTCCGACCGAAAAAACCCATTTCTAATGATTTTACTGCTTCATTCCCTCCATGTTTCATCGGTACCAATATCCAAATAATCGTAATATAAATAGCTTGCATTTTTGCATACAAGTCACACCACGTGATGGAGAGATTTTTCTTTCCCCTTGTTTCGATTGACACACCCCTTTCATTAATCAATAAAATGAATGACACATTCGTCATTTTGTGATATTTTTATTATTTCTGTTGACTCGTCCAACAGTGGCCACCACAAAAAGAAGAGACTTGTCAGGACAGGGTGATACAAAGCAAACCGCGCAACTTGTCAAGTGCTCATGACTTGTCCCAAATAAGAATTGTCACTTAGATTGTGTGTTACCAAGAAAGAAACCGTACAAATTTAAGGTTCATTAAGGTTATTTGGTAGCACTAACTGGGTATGACCATAACCTTATCGATGAAGGAACATCACGTTTAAATAAAATGCTACCTATCCCCCTATTCCCACTTACATCTCCATCCACACTCACCTTTCCCCATAGAGATCGTCATGACAGCAGAGGAAGAGGTTGTTGCGAAAGCAAATGTGGAGGATAAGCCGTCTGTATCGCAAGAGGCTGTCGCTATCGAGGATGATGTTGTCTCAATGAACTCTGAGGATGCAGAGATCACTGCAGATGACAGACACCACTCCTCTCGTCAAAAGGAACTCATGGTACATATCCATTCTTAAGCTTGCTTCTTTAAACGCCTTGATTTCTTTTTCTTTTCCTTTACATTTCCATTCAAAGTGCTTTTTTTGTTCTTAATACCATTCTCATCATCAGGGTTGGTATGCCTACGGTTGGCCTCTGACGGATATGGGTAAGTCATTTGCACCATTCAACTTGTTCGATTATTCGTCTTCAACATTTGCTCACACGTTCCTCAGTGCCGTCGGTTCTGCCGTTCTCATCCCATCATCGTCGAGGGTATGGCCGCCGCAGCGGTTTCTGGCAGGTAAAAAGACCATCAACCCCACATCGATCACTCACCCTTTTTCACAGACGATTACACCAAACCCTGCAACACCAGTGTCACAGGTTACTCTTGCGTCGTCAACTTTGGCGGTGCATACATCCAAACAAGTTCATTCTTCTTCTACGTCACTGTCGTCTCTGTTTTGTCACAATTACTGTGTCTTATCAGTTTCGGTGCCCTCGCTGATCATGGATGTGAGTGCCATTGCTCCTCGAACGCTGCTAACACCTTTTGCCTCTTTGCAGCTTACAGAAAAGCTTTCTTAATCGGCTTCTCCTACATTTCCGCAATTCTCACCGTTCTCTTTGTCACTGTCCTTAGTGATTGTATGTAGTCTGTTCATTTTTTGAGTCTCTATCATTCTTCAAAGGTTGAAAAAACTAATTATTTCGCCTGTAGCACTCTGGGGATACGCATCACTCCTGTACCTCCTCTCCAGCATCGCCTATGCTGTCTCCGCCGTTTTCCACAACGCGTACAGTAAAGCCCCCATCACATCGTCTCAAACTCTAACCCGTCCTGAAGTCCCCATCTTCTGCCGCGTCGACCCCGAAATCACCGCCCTCCGCGACTCTAACACCCCCCCTAAAGAAATCCTCAAAGCCATGGACGCCAAAGCCTCCTGGTTCTCTGCGCGCGGATTCTTCTGGTCCTACATCTCGGGTGTCATCCAACTTATTTTCGCGATCGGTATCATTTTCGTCTTCTCTGTCATCCTTAAACTCGATGGTGTGCCAACCGGATATGGTCTGCAAGTGGCGACAGCCTTTGCGGTGTTTGGTGGTGCGTTTCATGTACCCGACGATCAAGGATTTGAGGGTACGGCCTGGACCAGAGTTGCCAGAGGGAGAGAAGAACTATGTGTTTTTCTCATGGAAACGATTTGGAAAGACGCTTCTGAAGGCGAGGAAGTTGAAGCAGATGATGTTTTTCTTGTTGGGCTGGTTTATCTTCTCCGATGCTTTCTCGTGAGTATTGTTTCTATTCTTATTGTATTTCCTCCTTTCGTATTGTTTCGTCCTCTTTTTCCAAATTATTTTCCTTTTTCATAACCATCCCATTCTCTTTCTCTGTACTTTGTTCACGCCGCTCTCCATTCTTCCCCACCCTTCCCATATTTCTTTCTCACCCATTCACTCCAGCACCATCATCACCGTCGCCGTCCTCTTTGCCACCAACGAAATCGGCATGCCCGCCTTCGAAATCATCATCGTCGCCACCCTCGTCCCCTTCGCGGCCGGTATCGGCTGTCTCTTCTGGAACTGGATTCAACGCCGCTTCGGTCTCACCTCCCGCCAAACCCTCATCATCGTCACCTTCCTCTACGCCCTCCTTCCACTCTGGGGATCGTCGGTATCTACTCCACTCAAGTCGGTCTCCGTTCCAAAATCGAAGTCTACATGCTTGGAATTTACCACGGTTTCTTCCTTGGCGCGTCGCAGGCTACATGTCGGAGTTTGTTCTCTGAGATTTGTCCACCCGGTTACGAATCGGAATTCTTCTCGCTTTACGCTATCACTGATAAAGGGTCAAGCTGGATTGGGCCGCTTGTGGTTGGAGCGATTGGGGATGTGACGGGATCGAGGAGACCGTCGTTCTGGTACCTGTTTTTCGCGTTCCTTGTGCCGACCATCTTCTTTTATTTGACGGATACCAAGAAGGCGAGGTTTGAGATGGCAGCTTTCTTGAAGGCGGAGAGGGAGGAGAAGGCGGCGGAGAAGGCTAAACATGAAGCATGAGCTTGTGTGTGTGTGTGTTTTGTTTTATTTTGGCCTTATCGTTTGTTTTTTTAATATTGAATTCGTAAAGTTTTTGTGTAGTTTAACCCCCCTGAATGTGTGCGTGTTAAATATATTGCCATATAGTTACTGTGCAAATGTTGTGGTTAAGAACATACTGCTTCCCTCACGTCACGCTTAACCTTCCCTTTTGACGTATTTATCCTTCATATCCGAATCATCCGGACATCTATCCATTCAAATGGAACTTGATCCCACAGGTCCACTAATCCTCAAACTCTTTGGTGCATCCCCCGTCCTCCCCTCCACCATCTCCACCGCCATCCCAACCCGTTTCTCCCACGTCTATCCAACGTTGATCAATGCGGCATCGTCACCCAAGAAGTATTACGGGAGAGCAGGGATGTGGAGGTGTTGGAAGCGATGATGACCATGTGGGGACGAAGGGGGTAGAGAAGATAACGACAACGAGGTACAGACAACACAAATCATATCACCTCAAATTCTTTATATGACGAGAAACCAAAAGGAGATGTTAAAAGACAAAAAGTGAAGACGGAAATACAACAACCAACCCAAGAACTATGGCGAACAACCATCCCATGGGTAAACCATCGCGTTTCTCTTTTCCCTCATATTTTGTAAACAGGGCGTCTTCCCAAAACGTGTTATTCCACCTCAACCTACCCCAACTCCACCACCATCCTCCCTGATCTCAACACCAAACCCAACCCTCACAACCGATATCTGCACATCCATCCTCCACGTTTTTCAGAGTGACGATAAAGAGGGGTGGGAAGCGTTGGTGGATACGTGGATGGGGTTACCACCGCATGTAATATACCGACGTTTTTGGTTTTTTAAAGGATGTTTAGGTTGACGTTGAAGTGTTTAAAGAATTGGATGATATGGCGCTTGAAAGTATATTGGATTACATCATCACCCCGCCTCGCACTCCAACCGCACATCTCGGGACTCTCCTCATCCCAAAAGTACGTCCTCTTTTAAACCTTTATATCTTCCTTATCCCAAAAAGTATTTCCCCTTTCACACCTTTATAACTAACATATCACCACCACCAGCTCCTCACTCCAACGCGTCACCATCAAACCCGTCTTCTCTCTCATCGCAACCCATACCACCTCTGTTCTCAGGTATATCCTGAAACCGCTGTTGATGCTGCGTCCCCCGAAACATTGTTACGAGGTCACGGTGAAGGCTTTGAGGAGCGTTAAGGGTTCCGGGGTGGCGTTTTTGAGGGAATGTGGGAGAGGGGAGGTGGTGGGGTGGCAGGGGGAGATGGTTGGGGTTTTAGAGGTGGCGGTTGGAGAGGTTGGGAAGAAGGGGGAGGGGTAGAAGGTGAGCCCTCTTCTTCCATTTTCCATTCTATTTTTCGGTTGGTTTATTTTTTTTAAGTTTGGTTTTGACGGTGAATGGGTGTTTTAACGTGGATAGATGTTGTTATGTTTATGAAAATGGTGGAGGTTGACGCGCGGAGAAGTTTGAAAAGGTTTGGAACGGTTGTGTTGGGGTTGTGTGTTGCAGCGGTTGGATATAAGGAGAAGGTGTGTATTTATACAAGTTTAGAATTTAAGTTAATGTGTGGTAGATCTCGAATGGGTGTGTTCAGATGCTAAGGGAGATAGCAGAGGATGTACATCCGTCGTTGAAGAACGCGGTGATGCAGGCTGTGAAGAAATTGGAATGACATGTTGATCGAGAGATTAATGGAGCTTTGTTTTCGTTTTAAAGAGTCTCGATAAATTACAGGTTGAGGAACTTCACAAGTTTTTTAAGAGAGTTACAGACATAACGAGGGGGAAAAAAGAAGTAGACACCATGGGTTATGCAAAGGAAACAAACGAAACCCCTCTATATAAGACACGAGGAACAGAAGAGGAAGCGTGATTTTTCAAGCAAACAACGCAGCACCCAACACCACCGCCATCGACGACATAACCGACCACGACATCCAGCTACCAGATCCAACCGCCGCAGACTTTGTCGACGTCGGCGCAGTGGTTACCGTCACTCCCGTTGTCACCGGTGCAGTCGTATCAGCCCTGGTGGAGCTTGCCGACGGTGCCTTGGTCGCCGCCCACTGCACAAACTCCCACCCCTTTGCATCCTCCACAAACTTAGGCGTCACCAAATTCGCGTCCTCATGTCCCGTCAAATTCATGGGTGGAGCGCCGAAATTCGTGAAATCCCGGATCGTCGATTCCTCGCTCTTGATAAACTCAAACGTGCAGACGGAGCGAAAGTTGGGGTATTTCGCGAGGAAGGTGGGGTTGAGGAATTGACGCCAGAATGCTTGTTTGATTTCGAGACGGGTGGCGCTCGTCACGGGTGTTCCGGTGTTCTCGGTGAGGCCTTTCTCGTTAAAGGCGTAGTGGTAGGCTGCACCACCTTCGGCGAGCATGAAGGGCTTGTTGCCGGCGGTGATACCGGGAATGCCACCGGCGTTACCGCTGAAAGGGGTGTAGAAGGGGAATTTGGCCCAGTCTTCTTCGGCGTTGGGGAAGGCTTCCATGATACCTTCGAATTTGTTGGAGGTGGGAATCACGTTTTGGATCCAGGGATACTTGAAACCGTCTGTGAAGAGCATGAATATGTGAGTAAAAAGTATATCCGGTGCAATAAATAAAAAAATAGGTCGGTGTGAAATAGACTTACAGTGGTAAATACTCATTCCAACCCAATCCACAACATCGTCACCAGGATAGAAAGGCGTGTAAGGGTCATCTCTAACATCGAAAATGCCATCTCCATTGGTATCCAAATCCGGAATCCTAGGGTCACCGACTTTTGGCGACGCAATGCTAGTTGGCCAAGGGTACCCGTTTCCAGAGTTAGGGGCCCAGAGAAGCGCCAAATGATCCCTGTTTTCTTCTCCGATGACGCGGAGAATGATTTCAACGGCACGACGCCATGCGCGCTTGAAGGCGGAAGGGTTTTGGCCGTAGGGGAACCATGAGCCGTTCATTTCAGGATAGAGACGGAGAAAGATTTTGCGGCCGGCTTGGATAATGCGGAGGAGACGTTCACCAAGTTCGGTGAGTTCAGCGTCTGTGGGGAGTGAGGAATTAGTTTGTTTTTTTTTTTCGTATTTTTTTACACTATTTGATGCATTAACATAATATGGCCGTTTTATACATCATAAGGAACGCATGATAAACAAAAAACGAATCAAAACTCACCAGTGACAGCTTCATACCCGTTATGCGGGTAAATAGTCAGATACGCCATCGCATCCGTTCCAGTATCCTCCAACTGCTGCAAAAACCCATCCGTGATATTAAGAGCCGTTCTCGGGTCTTTTCCAATGGAGATATCAATGTCGGTTTGGAAAAAGGAGAGACCGGCGCCAGGGATCCCGGCGAGACGTGTGTTGACATCTTTGGCGAGTTCTCCTTCAAGACGTTGGTACCAGGCGCCGCTATTAGGTTTTTTTTTAGTATGGGAGGGAGGAGGTGCAGCTTACAGATAGATTTTGCCCGGGGGAGGGAGGAGACGTTGGGCGGAGGTGAGGGAGATTGCTGCTGTGGCAGCGATGGAGAGGACTGCGAGGATCTTCATGAGGGATGATCAGATGAAGGAAGAAGTGAAGACAACGAAAAACACAAGCTTTGTTTTTTATACTTTTGTATACCTTGCACTGGGCATCATTCTTTGCAACACAAAACACAAAAGTCAAGAGTAACTTAAAGACTCCAGATGGTGCGCACAAAAATAAGGAACGCCCACAAAGTGGAAAAAATGGCGAAAATTTGATATGCAGACCCAATTTGCGCCTGGAAACCGTGCAGACCGGGGCAGGAATTGACTCTTTTTTTCCGTTTTTCACATAGTAAAATGTGTGTAGTGTTGGGGGTCCATCGGCTAAAAAGGGAGATTGTCACAGACCTGTCACACAAATAAAAAAGAGTAAAAAAAGGCTGTGCAGACTTGGAGTCCACCTGGTCCAGACAAATTTGCTGGATGAGTAGTGCTCCTGATTAGGACACGGCTTTGCGATCGGACTTCAAGGACTAAGGCCAAATTATTGTAAGTCGTAAACAAACAAGAAAACGCGCATTAAAACAAAAACAAATCGATAGTAAAAGAGCTAATACACACGTATTTATGGAAGAATCAATAAAAATAACATTATATACCAAGAGCAACGGGACTTCCGAATGGAAGACATTTTTAAAAGTTCGGAAAGATTATAGGCGGGATGGATGGCAGTCTGCACGCTTCCTGTTAGAACGGGAGGATCCGATAAAGTGAGCATGCTTATGGCATAATAAACAGCGTAGGGGAGTTGTTAGTCTGCAAGGTTTTTGGTGAAAGAGTTATGTTGGATGGCTTTAGTCTGCACGGTTTACACTGACTAACCTTATTATCTCCAGTACTTAGGGTCGCCGTCCGTCCAACTCACCTCCATATCTATCACTTTTCTTCAACCTTTCACATGAAGTTACGTGGACTATCATTTCATAAATTTCTTTAATTCATATTTAATGATCCCTTTCTACTCATTTGCCGTGTATACCCACCATGTTTAAAATAGATGTTGCATTTTAAAACTTCAGGACATTGTTTTATTCGTTATGTTTATTATTCATAAAAAAAAGAAAAGAATCATGACTAGAATGTGTATCACGATTCTTAACATTCGAAACTATACCATCACCCAGTCCTCGACATTATGTACTGGGTCTAAAACTAAATCCGACCACGTTGGATTGGTAAGTGTTGCATCCAAAACTAAAACAAATGTAAAAAGCATCTCACAAAGACATTTTCCTTACTAGTCATCCTAAAAGAAATGTCCGCCGCCATTGATGCTTCACATCCAGATTTGATTTGATATTTCACAAATCGCTTCAACGATCGAACAAACACGCTTGCATTCTCCCCTATAAGTTATAACATTTTAGTCATATATATGCAAAGTAAAATAAAAAAGCTACCTGAGTTTCTGTAGTTAATATACTTTCCTTTTCCTTTTAAAAAAGACAATATCTGGCTGGGCTTCGGCCATGCTTGCATTTTCGCATAAAAACTTGCCATGAAGGCGGCACCCTCCATAACACATTCAATCTCACCAGTATGTTGAACCAAACGCAATGGCTCTGGGACTCCATTTGCTTGTTTATCCCGGTTCTTCATGTCGGCGACGTCAAAAGAATAGAAATCCTTGCGGTCAAAGGTTCCGGTAAAAATTGACCCAAACGGCGAAAACCGCGACTGCCCAACTTCTTGTTCCCTACGCGTCTGAACGTGATCTTTTGTCCGCTAAAACGCGTTTATTAAACGGAAAGAAAAAAAAAAAAAGGGGGCGAAAACCAAACAATAAAAGAAAAGGACTAAAAGTCGAACCTTCATTGCACTAAGTCTTTCGATTTCAGCGAATAGGCACTTGACTAATAGCTGAGTCATCGCCGATATTTCCTGAGACTCCACGGCTAAAGGCCCAAATAATAGTCCGTCCTCCGAAATACTAACAAAGTTTTTCCCTTTATCTAGAAAGTATGGGTGTTAAAAAAAGAGTATTTCAAAGTAATTTACTCACCAACGAGATCTTGAATAGCGCCAAGAGCATGGCAAGTATTTCGCGAAAAACGATCCAGACGGTAAACCGCGAGTCCAGCGATGGTATCGTTCGAATGGACAAGATCCAGTGCCTCTTGCAACCCTTTTCTGGTTGTTGAAGCACCTGATGCAAGATCAGAAAAGCATTCGGAGTGAACCTTGTAACTGTAATTAAATTCAGACCTTTTTCAATAAACTCTTCTCACCCTCGGTAAGTTGCCCAGCGTTTGATCATGACTATTTGATCTTCTAACGATCGATTATCCGCCTTATCATCCACCGACTTTCTCACGTATGCGACGAAAGTCAACCCATCGCTAGTGCAGTCGCCTTCACCCCCGCAAAAAGTAAAAAGTTTGTTGAGAGCATCATCGACGGAAACGTTCATCTTGACGAGATTGATGACAACGGGCTTTATTGTGCTTAAATGATAAGTAGAAAAGCAAAAAACTAATCAAATTTCCAACCAAGGGACCCCTTGGTTGGATTCACGACGACAACAAAGAGCAAGATTTACATTTGTTCAAACAGACACCTTTAATAAAACTGATACAATTAATACATTCTCAATCCAGCTGCGTTGGCCATATTTTCTTCTTTAAACAGGCGGTTGTCGAACTCTTTCGACAGCATCACTCGTTGCAACAAGAATCCTCTGACGTTAAATCCGACGGAGGCGAGTGCGCATAACCTTCCTTCTAACGTTGAAACGGTTTGCTGATCGTCTTGTATGTTTCGAGCACACGAGTAATGTAAGTTTTAGCGTATCCAGCGTTTGTCCTGAAGCAGAAACGGTAGGTCTTGAAAAAGCTTAGCCACACCGTCAGAACACGTATTTTCCGTGACCTTTTTGGAGCTTTCCGCATCGTTTGCATTTCTGCGGCGTTTTCAGACCCCGATCCTTCGTAACCGAGCCCGGAACCATCGACGATAACGGCGGATTTTCGACGGTTGAGGGTAACGTCACGCTGGAGTTGTAAGAAGAATAGGAGGCAACTCTGTAGGCTGGTTGCTGGGAGCTTGATTGAAGGGGTAGGGAAGGTGTAGCGAAGGAGGGTAGAGATGAAGAAGGCCTTGGACCGGAAGGATTTATCGACGATATCGAAGCAGCGGCGGGAAGGATAACGGGAAGAGACTTATGGAGGGTTCGATTTGAAAGGTAGGGAGATGGATCTGGAGTCGGCATCGCAACGGACCGCTGCAACTCAAATAGGCGAAAGGCCTCTTGTTCCTCGGCGACCAGTCTATTGGGAAAATCGAATGATTCTGATGCGGAGCGGTTGATGGTGATGTCGTTTGGTTGTTGAACCGGAAGCCCATATTGATTGTTAACTTTTTCTTCCCATATCCTACGTTGTATATTGCTTTTAAATTAAATAAAGTTAATATTTATTTAAACTACCAAACACTGCTTACATGTGAGAGGGCTGTGGAAGAGGGTTATGAACAACGGAGCGTTGCGCGTTGCGCTGAAGATGCTCGTGAAGATCTTCATCTTCTTCGTGGTAAAAAAAGGCCGATTTTTCTTGACGATCGGATAAACTATTCTGAAGCTAAGTGTTTTCGTAAGAATCACTCTTCTAATAAATCGAAATGAGCTTACCTTTGATCAGTATTGATAATAACACCATGGCGGCTTAAAGCCATAGACATTGCAACGGCGGGGTCTGTTGGGACGTCGGGATCTATCGAGTCAGAGCTAGGAATGTCTAACGGGTTGTGGCTAATAAATTATAGTTAGACAAGAAATATAAGTAAAAGTACCTCGCCCTTGCGCCTAACTGCATCTCTCTTTCCTTTTTACCACTATCGACAAACATCTTCAACAACACTCGCATGTGCGTCTCTGTGACAGCTTGACGACCTTTATTTATCTTGTTCCATTGTGACCATACGGCGTTAAATCTGTAAATAAAACAAGTGTCAGAATTCGTATCAGGTTTAAGAGGTTTATGAAATGAAAATGTACTTAGTTTTTGGCATGGCCAGCACGCCGGGCTTCTTTTCATCCAGGTCATGAATGTCGAATAAGGTTCTCATGATATTACACTCCATTCTAAAATTGTGGTTAGAAACTAACTATAACGAAATTAAAAAACAATATAAATCAATAGTACTTAGAGATAGGTTTTACGTGATTTGGGATTGCGATCCCTTCGTCAGTCAAAAATGCACGACCCTCCTTTGATTTTGTTGAAATAGTTGAGAACGGTGCTGGCGGCAAAGTCACCTTCGTTGCGGTGGGTAACGCGAAGTTTTCTGTTAGCGTAAAAGGGTGCGGCGGTGGTGACGATAAACGCGATTGAGGACTTGTAAGAGGGAAGTCTGATGCGGTGTCAACCTTTTGCCGCTTGCGTTTCTCGAGAGGAGAAGGCGAACTATCGTCGAAATTATTTGAGACTTGTCCAGCTGATGTGTCGGGTTCCTCTTCTTCTTCTTTAAGAATCTATAAAAAAGAATTAGAAAAATAAAGCCTTTTCGGATTACCTTTGGCAAAAGACATCTGGCGAGATCATTTCTTTCAAAAGAAAATGGCCCGGTTACATCGGAAGTTGATGAGCAAACATCTTTCGCCTTTTTCGTCGCGGTTCGTAAAAGCATGAAAAAATCGAATTTCGGGACGTTAGGAGGGGGCTTCGGCCAACGTGGATACTTGTCCTTGCCGAAGAATTGATTAAGTAATTCCGCTATCCTATCGACTTCTGGCAGACGCAGAGTAAGACCACCACCAGCGAAAAGTAAGAACGGATCGCGTCGATTTCTTGCACCTCTCTTACAATTGAGGTTCATAAAAAAGGAGGAAAAGCGCTCCTGTTGAGTCTCGGGACCAACAGGTCCCTTAATAAATTTAGTAAATAAAAGAAGAAAACAATATCCTACCCTGTAAAACGTTGAATGCATGCTCCTATGAGTATTTTCACAGTTTGACGATCCTTGCTTCTCCTTCACTTTCGTATTATTATCTAGAGTCTAATTAATTCTTTACCTGTAAAAATAAACTAACCTATAAAATAGTAACTTTCAACCCCGTCGGGCCACTGCAGCAATGATGGCCACAGTGTTTAATCACGTTTTTTACGGCGGATGGAAACGTCTTAGGGTTGTACACACCCTTATCCTTATATCTGCATGAAAATGAATTCACGTCAAATAAAAAACCGAAGTATGGCGTAAACTTACCTAATCTCGAATGTTTTCAAACTTTCCGCAATTCTGTCATTTGGTCGAACCCTCGTTACCTGGACTTTTTTGCCGTTCGAGAGCTTGATTTCTTTCTTGGAGTAGAAACAGTCCTTGACCAATTGGACCATATGCTTGAACGACGGGTTGGTGCGAAGAAGGGTTTCCACGACTCGGTAGATGATGTGCGCAAGATCCTGCATTGATCGCGTCGACGGAAAGATCTTCTTGATGCTACCTGAAAAAGTCTGGCAATTGTCCTAAAAATAAAACGACTCATTAATATTGACAAGAAAACAAAGAAATAGGCGTACTTACGGTGAAAAATGCGTCCGGATCTTTGAAATTGCCGTGAGCGTGGCGGCCGTCCTTCAGAAATTGAAGAACCTCTTCGAATTCCTCGTTTCGTGCACTAGAGGTCAATCCCTAGAAAAAAACAATAATGTTAAAAGGGAGGAAAAAGAGGATAAGTGAAAGCAAAAAAAGTAAATTAAAGAAGTTACATAGAATGGTGTTTCCCCTGTTTCTGTCAAAACGAGTAAAGTTCCTGTCGCCACCGGCACGTTTTTTCTTGCAAGCTCAATAGGCTTGTTACCGCGTTTCGAAAAGTTCGCACTTTCCGTGGAGTCTTCTTTTCCTTGACGTACTTGAAGAAGTTTTACTGTTTTAAAACTCATGTCGGCGGAGTACTGTTGTGCTAGCGGTATTGTATTACAAATCAATATACCTTTAAAATGGATAGAAGACATACCTGGTATGTTGGCCATAACCCGCGCCGCAGTTTCTAAAACGTCGTCGATTTTGGTGAGGGCTGGTAGAATACATCGTATCATCGAAACGGACGGCCAGTGAGTGAAATACCTGTGAGATAATGTAATCATGGTTACTTTTATACTTTAAGAACTTTTTCGAAAAGACTTTACGTGCGGGGATCCAAACACACGGACAGGAGGGAATCAGATTCTTTCAGGATATCGGCGACACAAGAAGGTATGGAGCCCAACGAGGTATTCGCAAGTTTCTGAGCCGGAGTCATAAAGAATTGCGTCGCGTTCTTGTTTAAATCTTGCTTGTATCCGCAATACTCAAGATATGCAGAAAATTCCGAGACAAAGCGTTCTACGTAGAGGCCTTCGGGTAAGAAGATACTGTCAATGTTGTCTCAATTAACAATAAATAACAAATATATATGAACCTTTGATTAGCCGATAAAGAGCAGCGGTCCCTTCTTGGTGGTGGTTTGCGAGAAGGAAGTTTTTTAGTCGTTTTGTTATCGCGGTTTTTTTGAAAATAACTAGAGAGGTTTCTACAATACATATTAATGTGACGACAAACAATAAAAAAAGTTTAAAGCCACCAACCAGTTTTAGCGATAAGTGGCAACTGCGTCGAAATTCCTTCATGCGTGACGTTGAATGTGGCTTCGCATTTTGTACAGGTATGTGTTCTTATAAAAGCGTACGCGATATCACACATATCGAATACCGTTCGACATGTGGTGGCCCAACCCCTGATCCGAAGAGCTGACCGGCAATCCAATTTGGGGCAGTGAAGGGTTATACCCTGGATTTTGAAAATGGTATTAGCCCGCATATAAAGGAAAGTGCACTTAGGAGCTTACCTCATATTGCTCAGCCGGATTAATAATGTAAACGCGCTTGAGACAAATACTCTCAAAGCTTCTCTCTCGAAAAAACGGGGGCGGATCAAAGTACAGTGCCTTCTTGTCAGTTTTCAACAAGTCGCGCACACTCGCGAGAAACTTCGACTGTATTGGTGATGCCCTAGCACGGTAATAAAGCTTCCTGTCGGCTTTCAGTAATTCGTTCTCTACGTCGTTGGCTATTTTAGAAACCTACAACGATTATTGTTAAATTATTGAAGACGAAACGACGTAAATCAAACACGATTATTGTTATATTAAAGACAAAACGACGTAAATCTAACATAACGAGACTATACTTTTAACATACCTTGGTCATTATAGCTTCCTCCTCCAAAATGTCGTCGCGTATGTCGTCGCAATGGTCTTCGTCGTCGGGCTCAGGGTCCTGCCCCACTTCAGGTATGTGGAGGACTCCAACATCATCGATGACATCAGGCTCAGGCTCTTCCCCATCCAAACCAATATTTGAGTCGGAAGCCGAGTGTCCAGCGCTGCCATTTTCTCGACTTTTCTTAGACCCTTTGCCGCTGCTCTTGCCAATCCCACCTCCACTGACTCCTCTCAAAGGATTTGAGTTTTTGCCGGCTGCCTTGATGACCTTTTTAGTCCCCGACAAGTCTTGCTTCTTCCCAACCATGGAGTTTGATGCTTCGGGTCCTCTCTGTACCCTCGCTGATGGGGTGGATGGGTTGGGAGCCTGCTGGAATGGTTCGGAACTTGATTGCCCGCTTGCAATGAAGGCGTGAAGGTAGGAGGAAAGACCGAAAACGAAGTTTGCAGTAAAGAGGGATGGAGTGGTGGGATGGACAGATAATGGATGGATGACGGGATGTAGGGATGGTGCGATGGATGGAGTGTGCTGCGGTGGGAGGATAGAGTGTGCTGGGGTCGGATGGAAGGTGGGAGGGATGGATTGATGCTTTGCTGTGCTTTGCTGGGAAGAATTATTTTTGGACTTGAAGAAATTATTGTTGACTTAACAAAAAAGCCTAAATGAGCGGAATTTGAAATTATTTATTACAACTAAATGATTGGTGGATAGACAACACTAACTAATAACACTTTGACTCTTTTTTACTCCTTGTGTTCCTCTCTCACTCTTGACTCTTCAACTGTTTCCTGTTTCACAGAAAATGGACCCGACTCTCGACTCTCGACTCTTTTTATTGGTTGCCGACTGTTGCCGACTGTTTGCACTCTTTTGAATGGACGATCCCGACTGTTTCGACTCTTTCACTCTTTTTATTGGATGGTAACCTTATTTTTGACTCTTTTGACTCTTCCTCCTCACTCTCGCCAACTGACTCTCTTTGTACTACGTCTTCCTATTAACTTATTACTCATGATGAAAAAATGCATGTGCGCGCTAACCATTTTCTAGACCTTTGTGTCCGTCGAATGAGGAAGGGAAAATGGAAAGCGGCGAAAAACGCCCGAAACTCCCAGTTTCTTTGAGAAACGTACATCAATAAAAAAGGGGGTTAAAACACTGGGCCTTGTTTAGATGATGGTTCTTGGAATCGACCCAACGTCGTTCTTCCAAAAATGTGTTGAACATAATATGGCAAGCTGTCATGTTAAGACTACGACGTACGTCAGAAAACGGGAGCAAGATGTCGTCTGGCGATAATTGCCAGTGTGAGAGTTAAGGAGGAAGCATATGTGCGTTGAAAGGGTGTAAGGAGAAAGTATGTAGTTTTGTCAATGTATATCAGAAAGTTAGATAAAGTGGTAAGCTTACGACGTGTAGAATAGCTGTGTTTTCGTTTAAGACTTTTTGATAAATACAGCTCAAGATCAAAAGTAGGGGTTGTATAGAAATCTGATTTACGAGATGACAGTAAAAGGAGGAACGTAGACAAGATTGGTTGGCTATGCAAAAAAAAACACAGGCAAGATTAAAGAAAACGTCTAAAAAAACCAAAATTAAGGACAATTGAACAAAATTAAAAAAGGAGGGCCGGCGAGTGGGATGTGTTGACGTCTCTGGCGACTTCTTCTTCCAGATGCTGGTACCATGCGCGCCAATGTCGTATTGGTTGGTTGCAAGGGAGCGACGAGAATATACTGCTTACAGATGGATTTTGCCATCGCGGAAGGGGGCGGATGTGAGTGAGAATACTGTTGCAGCGGCAGACGGAGAGAGCGGTGAGGAGCTCAGGGCTGGCTGAGTTACTGGAGGGATGGATGGAAAAACGAAACACAGGGCGAGAAAGAGAGCGGCAGTCTCTTTTACTCATATATTCTCGTGGTTATATTTATATGCGAGTCAAACGAAAAGCAAGCACATTTCCGATCACATCAACTCTGGAACATATCTCGCCAGCAAAGCCATCACCTCCAAATGTCCTCCCTTCACCGCCCTCTTCCAAGCAAAATCACCCTCCGCCCTTACATCCACTTTCCCCGTCCCAATCAACTCCCTCACCACATCCCCAAACCCATTTGCCGCCGCCCATCTCACCGCATGATTCTTGGACGCCCCAGGATCAACCCTCCCATCCTCCAGCAACATCCTCATCACCTCCTTATGCCCATTTGCCGCAGCCGACCACAACGCCTGACTGTCATTTGCACAGGGGTTCACAAGCGGATGAGCGAGCAACAGCGACACAACGTCAACGTGTCCGTATTCTGCAGCGGAACGGATGGCAAAGTGATCACAGGATGTCACGTCCGAGAGGGGAAGGAGGAGATTCACGACACCTACACGTCCGTAGGCGCAGGCGAGGCGGAGTGGAAGACTATCCATGTCACGGGGATCAACACGGTTGGTGGAGAGAAGCAGCATCACCATCTCAACGTCCCCTGATTGCGCAGCGTCCCTCAAGCATTGATTATGGCATGCAGCGGGATCAACGCGGCTCGTATCAAGCAAAAGTTTCACGATATCGATATGTCGGTTTTTGACGGCAGACCGGAGGGGTTCATTGTTGGATGTCGATGGGTCAATATTCGGGGACGTGAGAAGAAGCTTTACGATTTCAATATGCCCATTCTTTGCAGCTGTTCGAAGCGGGGTTGTATCAGTTGTAGAATGAGCAGAGAGGAGGAGCCGCACTACATCAATATGGCCATTTGATGCGGCTTTACGAAGAGACGCTGGGGATTGCGGAACGAGAGGAAGAAGGTGTTGGACGATTTCCAGATGGCCGTTATTCGCTGCGAGAGTGATGGCGAGATTACCGCGAGTTGACGGATTTATGGGGGCTGTGGCGAGGAGGGAGGTAAGAAGGGATGTATGGCCGTGTTGGGCGGCCAGGAGGAACCAGTGGGTTGTGTTGAGCAGAATGGTGGTAGGTTTCAGGAGGTGAAGATGGGGGAGGAGGTGGGTGACGATGGAGGTTGAGCCGAAACGAGCGGCTGTGTCAATGATCTTTGTGAGGGTGTGGGCGTCAAGGGCGGTTGTGGCGAGGAGGGTGAGAAGAGTGGGAAGGGCGTCAAGGGTTGCAAGGAAGAAAAAGACAAAGTGGGTGTCGGAGGACCAATCTGGTCGCCCAAGCGTTGCAGCACACTTAATAGCCCTTAAAATAGTGTCAGGGCCAGGTCTTGGTCCATGAATGAGATGGTCCACGGATATAAAGTCTTGCAAGAACAGACGGAGAGTGTAGCTTGAAAAGTTTCTCTTGCAGATTAGCGCTGCCCGGAGTAAAAGCGGCACAGAGGTCCAGTCAACAGACTTTAGAAGAACCTCCGCATCGGGATAGTTACAGAGCCTCTCGATTCGAGTCTTTGCGAAGGAAAAATCGTTGATGACAAAGAGGAACTGGTAACGAGAAGCTTGTGATAGTTGGGGAAGATGTGAAAGTTGATCGAGAGGGATGTAAAGAGCGATTTGAGTGCAAAGCTCTATCGGGATCGTCGATAGACAGGGGGTATGATCCAGATGCCCGATGATGGTCTCCGCTTTCGCCACTTCTGACGACGCCATCTCGCTTGGCCACAAATTCTTTTGTTTTGTCAGGTGGTGGACCTTCTGGAAGCTTGTGATGCGATTTCTTCAACGACGTCAAAGATGCTTGAGAAGGGGCCTGGGTTCTATGATGCTCGATGCCGAAGCTGTGTGCAGCCTTGAGATGGCCGTGCCTATAGCATCATTAGAATCTCAACATGAGCAACCTGATTGTTCCGAAATCCTCACGATTCACTCACTACAAAAGCGAGTGGAATAGGCACCAAGAAGCGCTGACATAGAGAGAAAGTACGGTGTTGGTATTGTTGTAACCTCGTAGTATACTTCATATGCTCTTTTACCCTGGGCTTGACATATTTAAACAACTCTTTGAACAACGTTATAAAATCTCACAAACTACGCGCACTCCCGCAACGGAAAAGGAGTAACGAAAGCACAGAATACACACAACAAAGTCGAGGTGTGCGGAATAACCGAATGGAAATATAAATATTGATGGCGAGTGAGGAATGCCGAATAAAAAGAATGGCCAGTAATATATATATTTATTATTTAAATGAATGACAGGGACATCAAAAAGTGTAACAAATAAGTAAAAGATGAGTAGACACCCCGCTGCACGATGTCGATGCTTCAGCGATCATCCAAGGTAAAGCCCTCGGATCCCGCATCCCTAAAAAGCTGCTCCATCTTCCCCCATCTCCTTTTTTTCTCTTTTTTCCGATTCTTCATCGGCAGTATAAATACAAGAGGACAGCCCGCCATGTCAGGTATAATTTCTCTCACTTTTTTTGATCGCGTTTGATAAGCCCAAGCAACAAGCAAAATGTCCCCTCGTCTTGCCGTCCCCGTCGCCGTCAGCATGACCTCCAACGAGGCTGCTCTTCCCGCCCCTAACGTTGAGTCTCTCAAGACTGCCGTCCGTGCTCCCGTCGAGAGCTTTGATGGCAACTACAGGTTCGCTCCTATCAAGGTAAAGTAGTTCGGACAGCCACTTCCTTACATTTTGAGCTTGCCCATGGTGCAGCACTACACATCCGTACTAACTCTCTTCCCAATTTCTCTTCATAACGTATTCAGGAGAGCCAGGTCTCTCGTGCTATGATTAAGCGGTGAGTTATCCTTGACTGTTGCAGTTTTGCTTATCCACCCATTCATGGCCAACGAACTAACCTTTTATATAGCTACTGGAAAGACATGGACGAAGCTGTCGTTTCTGACGTTGTCATCGTCGGTGCTGGCTCGGCCGGTCTTTCCTGCGCCTACACCCTCGCCAAGGCCTCGCCTCATCTCAAGATTACCATCATCGAGTCCGGTGTCGCCCCTGGTGGTGGCGCTTGGCTCGGTGGTCAGCTCATGACCCGTAAGCCTTTCTAATCCTTATATTCGCTGACCCCATTTTTAGCCATGGTCATCCGCAAGGTGAGAAAACAGTGTAAAAATGCCCTGTTGAGCCACCACGCGTATCACCTCGTTTCATTATGAGGCGAGTGTGATGCGTCAATTTTGGTCCTGACAGAGCTGCGGGTGCCGGTTGTGTTTTCATCTGTGAGCTTTCTCTGTTAGTGCAGGGATAGCTGGCCATGGTTGAAACATGACTGGCTGAGAGAATACCGCCAGAACCCCGATCGAGATCATGCTCGCGTGGGGAAGCTTCTTGTCAGGGATAATTAACCTTTCTTTTCCAAAATGGCAGCCCGCCAACACGCTCCTTGACGAGCTTAACATTCCCTACGAGGATGAGGGCAACTACGTTGTCGTCCGCCACGGTTCGTCTCTTGTCAAGAAGTACGTAGCTAACTTCTGTATTTGTAGCCGCCCTCTTCACCTCCACCATTCTTTCCAAGGTGCTCATGATGCCGAACGTTCGCATGTTTAACGCCACCGCCGCCGAGGACCTTATTGTCCGCCCGGACCCGTCCACTAACGGTAAGAGGGTTGGTGGTGTTGTGACCAACTGGACCCTTGTGTCCCTCAACACGACCACCAGTCGTGCATGGACCCCTCCACTGTCACCGCCCCCATTGTGTGCTCCTTTGCCCGGTCACGATGGACCTTTCGGCGCTGCCAGTGTTAAGAGGTTGGTAAGTGCTGGTCTTGTTGAGAAGCTCGGTGACATGAGGGCTCTTGACATGAACCTTGCTGAGGATGCCATCGTCAACTCTACCCGTGGTGAGTTTTTATATAATTTGTAGCGCTGTATACTTTGATTCTCACTATTTTTGTTATACAGAGGTCTACCCTGGTCTCATTGTTGGAGGAATGGAGCTTGCCGAGCTTGACGGTCACCCCGTATGGGCCCCACCTTTGGAGCCATGCTTGCCTCTGGTATGAAAGCTGCCAAGGAGGCCCTCAAGGTTCTCGACTCGCTTAAGGGCAGAATTGTTGACGGTGTCGTTGTTGCTTGAGGTGTTTTTGTTTTCGTTTTTTCGTTTTTTCTTCTGTGCTTATTGCTCATATCCAATTGTGATGTTGCTCATCCAAACCCCTTGCTTATTGATGGAGATATCGCTTTCGCTTCGATTGTGCCTTTGACGTGATGAATCTCTGTCCGTCTTCCTCATTTTCCTGTTGAATAAAAAAGTTTTTGTTTGTTCTATTTGATTGAATTCGACTCTTTGGTCACAATTGTGAAGGAGTAGCCATGGACTCCAACGTCAGTAGCACGTCAGGGTCGCTGGACGACCTTGCAGTGCATGATCTCCTTAATGATATTGACCTCCACATCGCCAGCGCAGGACCCCGCGGCCAAAGCATTGAAATGGCTCCAAGATCAAAGATGTCCAGGTTCTCTGCTGAGCTCGATGCCGCCTTCACTGCACCTTCGAACCCCAATTCCCTCATCCAAGATAACTCCTCCTCCGCCGAACCCAACAACCGATACCCTCCTCATCGCAGATCCGCTGATGGACTATCCACCCAAACCATACCCGACCAACCCTACGACGAAGACGCTCTTCTCCTCGAAAACCCCTCATCCGATTCCATCGCCAACCCCCATGAATGGGCTTCCCGTCGCAAATCCAACCCACCATCCAAGATCACAACAATCCCAGCCATCTCTTCCTTCACACCGAAATCACCCTCCGGATACGATCCCATCAGCCCCGTGTTTGACATTCTCTCCACGGGTGGGATTGAACGTGCAAAACCTTGGACGCTGGAAGACGTGGGGTCAATGCCCGAATCGCAGTTTCTCGCAACTCATCATGAAGTTGGCGGAGAAACCAGAGGACGAAGGGAGGGTTGGTGGGATGGAAAGGATCAGGGAATTGGTGTGGAGACGAGTGAATTACATAAAAATGAATGATGATGCTGCGAAGATGAGCCGGTGCGTCTATTTGTCTTTTTTTTTGTTTTTTTGCGTCTCAGGATCACTTGGACGAGTGAGTTTTCGTTGACTCTTAGCGTGCTTTTTTTCGTTTAGGATGCCATATTGGCAACTTGCTATTGCGAGGATACCTGCGTTGGCTGTGACGATGCTTCTAGAGTTGGGTGTAGGAGCTGTGGTGGCGAGTTATGATGATATTCTCAAGGAGCATATCATTATGGCGGCTTTCATGCCTGTGCTTTCAGCAGTGTCAGGTATAAACCCGTTCTTTTAACTTATTGTTGATGAGGTGTAAAGGTTGTATTGGACTTCAGGCTTCCGCTGCAACGTTACGAGGTCTCGCCACAGGTCACGCATCACATACAAGTTTTAAAGAAATTGCGAGAGTGCTTCTTAAGGAAGCGTTTGCGGCGGCTGTCGTTGGTTTGATTGCAGGGTTGGCGTTGTTTTTCGTGTCTGGGGTGTGGGGAAAATCTTTTGGTTTAGCGGCTGTCACGGGTGGAAGGTAACTCTTCCCGCTTTTAACCTTGTAAATTAACCTTTCACTTTTTTTCTCTCGTAGTATCTGGTTATCTTCTGTTCTCAGCAGCATGTTTGGAAGTCTTGGACCTGTGTTTTGGAAAACTGTGGGAGTGGATCCCGCCGTCGCGGCTGGACCGTTTGAGACGGCTATTCAGGATCTCATCGGTCTCACAATGTAAAGTCTCCCAACCAATCGTCTATTTTATTAACCCTCACTGTTCTAGTTATTTATCATTAGCGAACGCAACTCTTCGCCAAAAAAATCCATAATGGCCCTAAACTAAAGCCAACAACACACACATCTACACCTGCGTCGAATATATTCAAAGCTTCACCGTCCTCCCTGCTTTTCGAAGAATTTCTTGTTTGACTTGACTTTTCAACACTTTTCCATTCGCGTTGCGGGGTAATGGGTCATTTCGTATGTCCACAAACATGGGACACTTGAATTTCGCAATCTTGCCTATACAATGTGGATAATATCATTTTGGGTGATTTTTCCTCGATACTCGGGTTTGATCTGCATGGCTGCAGCGACCTCCTCTCCGAGAATTTTATGGGGAAGCCCCACGACGGCGCAGTCCATAACAGCGTGATGCGAGAAAATGCAGTTCTGTGATAGGTTTTTTAGGTGCAAGGGATCTAAGGGAACGGATTTACCTCGACTTCAACGCAGTATATGTTTTCGCCTCCACGAATGAGCATGTCTTTTGCGCGGTCGAGGATGTAGAGAAGGTTCAGAGTCTATGCGTCCTATGTCGCCAGTGCGGAACCAACCCGTGGGTGAAAAGGCTTTCTGAGTGGCGGTGGGATTGTTCCAGTATTCTTTTACGACGTTTGGTCCCTGCCGTTGTTATTACAGCGGGAAAATAGTAAGGAATGAACTGGAAGAGGAATAAAAAACGAAGGGATTCAACCGAGAATGGCGAGACACATCGCAGATAGTGCCCTCCTTACCTTTACAATGACTTCACCGATACCCCCTAACTCTACATCATCCCACGTTCCTGGTATGACTATTCTCACATCTACCGTTAAAACAGTTGGTCCAACCGAATCAGGTTTAAGTTCGTAATCTACGCCCACGTTTCTCGATACCAGCGCGGATGTTTCAGTAAGTCCATACCCATTACTGGCTGCAGGTTTGATCTAAATAGAGGCAGTAAGGAAGATAAGTAAAGTTATTTGTAACTACCTTTGGCAGTCGCTTCTTGATGGCATCCAAAAGATCTCGCGGTGCAGGCGCGCCGCCAAGTATAACGCTACGATAGACGAAAGATCGTATTTCGTGATATCCGGGTGTTCAATAAACTATCCACATCAACATCACGTCCGTTTCAAAGAACCCACCTGCCAAATAACCGCCGGCACCCCACCCAAATTCGTTACTCTCTCCCTCTCCACAAGCTTCATAGCACCTACAGGATCCCATTTCTCCATCATCACCATCTTCGCGCCCGTCGCCATGCACCCGCCCATCACGGAATGACAGCCTATGACATGGAAGAGCGGCACTGAGAGGAGGTAGGTGGTTTGAACGGACTGTGGTGCAGATTTAGAGAAACCGAGACCTTTGCGGAGGGAATCACGGGCGACAGTGGATGAAGAGTTGAGGAGGTTGGTGAGGAAGTTGCGGTGGTGCCTAATGCGCCTTTAGGGATGCCGGATGTGCCGGATGTAAAAAATACTAACTGCGTTAACACGGACATGAAGATAATGCAGTCTCACATGTCGCGTCATCGTCCGGACAAATATCAATGTCAGGCAGCTCGTCTTCCTTGACCGTTTCTTCAAGCTCATTAAACTTAAGCGTCACTCCAACCCATTCCGGTAACTTCACCACCCGCTCGTTTCAACAACAACCAACAGCCTTAACCGCGTAAACCCATCCGCAATCCTTCCCGACAATGGTTCCAACCGCTCCGTATCCACAAACAACGCCGCAGCACTACACGACTCCATCAGATACCCGACTTCATTCGGTTTTAACCATCCGTTGATCGGAACAACGATGGCGCCGATCGTGATGGCTGCCCAGAATGTACGATCCACTTACTGTTAAAAAAGAGGAGGGAATAGGAGGAAACTTACCTCTGGACAGTTTTTCATAAGGATGGCGATACGATCACCTTTTTGAAGGCCTTGCATGAGAGAGCGTGGGAAAGGTGTATGACTCTTTGACGGAAGACGGAGAAAGTGATGCGATGGGATCCGTGGACCATAAATATTTTATCGCCGTGGTTCTTCCCAACATTAAAAGTGGTTTTCGGAAGATCAATTACCTTTGTTGCTCTTAAAAGCGATACCATGTTCTTGGGGGCATTCTTGAAGACACTGCGATTGTGACAAGATTCATAGATTAGATAGAGAGTGGAGTTTAAAGGGATATACCGTTGCGGCACTCCACGGATCGTCACCTCCTCCAACTCATGCGGCATCCGGAGGCGGCTAGGCTCGAGTTGCATCTTTGAGGGTGTATTTGTTGCCTGGCGGTATCCACCATTTAGCATTCGGTGTCAGAGCCGTCATGAAGACTTTTGGGTGAGTTTTGCCGAAGTTGTCAGAGAGCGCTGACATAAAAATATGGCAAGTTGCATTTATATTATCATTGCCCATCAGAATAGTCATGCTCTTAAGTTATTTTGATGAGATTTACTGTTTATTTGTGCATCAAAGGAAAAGCATGGAATAAGTCATAGACGCGAAAGCAAATAAGGTGCACGAAACGACCGAGATACTTGAATCTCGGACGGAGGCTGATAAACAACACTCGCGAGAGATACAGAAATAATGAAAGTGCCACCATCTAAAGCTTTGCAACGACCCCGGCCCTCTTCGCCTTCTCCAGCACCTCCTTCTTGACCTCATTCTTCATAATCTTTCCGTTCGGGTTTCTCGGCATCGGGTCGTTCCTGATATCAATGAAAATCGGGCACTTAAACTTTGCGATGCGAGATTGGCAGTGCAAAATGATATCAGTTGCTTTAACTTTTCCTTTAAACGTCGGCTTAATTTGAACGGCGGCGGCGACTTCCTCTCCGAGGACTTTGTGGGGAAGCCCATGACGGCACAATCCATGACGGCTTCATGAGAGTAGATACAATCCTAATACAAAATAGACAGATGGAATAGAGACGAGTGGATTACCTCGACTTCGACACAGTATATGTTCTCACCACCACGGATGAGCATATCCTTTGCTCGATCCAAAATATAAATCGAGCCATCTTCGTCCTTACGACCGATATCGCCAGAAATGAACCACCCATCGCTCGTGAAAGCTTTTTTGGTAGCTTCGGGATTCCTCCAGTATCCCTTGACAACGTTCGGTCCCTTAACAATTAGTTTAAAGCTGGAAGTGGAACTATTACTCTAATGATAATCTCGCCAGCTACTCCATTAGGGACATCATCAAGAGTTCCGGGGGTAACGATTTTTGCTTCGACACTCAAAGCCGGCCAACCAACAGAATCGGGTTTCTGCTCGTAATCATATCCAAAGTTTCCAATGGCGAGAGCAGAGGTCTCCGTGAGACCATACCCATTAGAACTGCTAGGTTTGAACTAAAGAGGGAGGTCAAAAGGCAAGTAGGACATTGTAATTCTTACGTTTGGGAGGTTCTTCTTGATGACATTGAAAATTTCGGGAGCAACAGGAGCTCCACCGAAGAAGATGCTCGTCACTGATGAAAGATCGTACTTCTTAACGTCCGGGTGCTCAATGAACTACATTTAAAAGTTAGCTTTAATATAATTCACGAAAGGCAGAGAATGACGGACCTGCCAAACCATGGAAGGCACGCCCCCAAAGCTAGATAACTTCTCCTTCTGAATAAGCTCCATGGCAACCTTAGGGTCCCACTTCTCCATCATCACCAACTTCCCACCCGTCATAACAGATCCTGCCATAACCGCATGACATCCCGTAGCGTGGAACAACGGCACAGTCAACAAAGTAGCAGGCGTGACTCTCTCGGGTGGTGTCGCTGGGATCCCCGTCCCCCTCCTTAATGGATCTCTCGCATTCGCTGACGCAACGTTCATAATATTCGACACAAAGTTCCTGTGCGTCCCCAACGCGCCCTTTGGACGCCCAGTTGTTCCTGAAGTGTAAAACAGCGTAGCATCGTCGTCAGGGTTCAACTCGACGTCTGGGAAGGAATCCTCGTCTCCACCAGTTTTCTCAAAATCAGCGAAAAGCTTGATGCCGGCTTTCACGAGGCGAGCGTCGATGCGGTCGGTGCGGGCGACAATGACGGATTTAAGACCGGATTTGGCAAGACCCGGAAGAATGGGGAGAATGGGGACGAGACGTTCCCAATCCACCAGAAGGAGAGAGGAGGCAGAATCGCGGAGAATAAACTCGACTTCGGCGGGCTTGAGCCAGCCGTTGACGGGAACGGCGATGGCACCACAGGATATTGCAGCCCAGAAACTGATGATCCACTGCGGTAATGTTAACAAGGAAAAAAGGGGTGGGTGGACGGATTACCTCTGGGCAGTTCTTCATAAGGACAGCAACGCGGTCACCCTTCTTGATACCGCTCTTGACGAGGGCGTGAGAGACCTTGCAAACGCGGACAAAGAACTCCTCAAAAGTGATGCGTTCTTTGCCAAGCACCATAAACTCCTGGTCGCCATAGACCTAAAAATGATTGCTATGTGAGCTTGTAATTCATACAGCATTACTTAAAAATGCATGGGTAGATGCCGTCTACTCACTCTGCTAATGTACATCATCGACCGCATGTCAGGAGGAGCCGACTTGAAAACTCTGCAACGGACGATGGATCAGTCAACCATCACTTTAGCACATGAAAGAGGCAAAAGGCTGCTCCGATGCGGATAAGAATACATTAACTACTTACCGCACCGGCCTTCCGTCAATAACCATGTCCTCCAACTCAAACATGGATCCCTCTCTCGACAGAATCGCCCTGATCTCTGGATGTGAGAACTGCCTTCCAGGTGGAATGAGCCATTCGGTGTTTTCCTGTGCCATCGCTAGATACGTGAGTGATGGGAGTGAACTGTGAAGGGGTGTTGGTGAAGTGCACTGAGGATGCAATGCAAGGGAAAAAGTAGTGCCGAGCAAAGTGGTTGACGCGTGAGGTGCCGCAAATGAAATATTCAGCTGATGCCTTGCTTGACCTTTTTTTTGAGTACAAAATGTGGAACTGGATTTGGAGGGAAGCCCAAGCGCCAGACACTCTCAGCCAATTTTTCAGCTAACTCCACTGATCCTTCTTCGCGATATTAAACAAGAAAGGGGGTGCATGTACAGGAGCGTCATTTGAATTTTCAATGTGCGTTTATTCAAAGATGAGCATAGAATAAGCATCGCGCGCCATATCAAAGCGAGGCACTGTGTAATCATAATCCAAGCTCACCCCATCTGCTTTTAAAGAATACTGAGTCGTTCCAAATAGAATGTTTAAAGGTCAAAACGACAGTGCCCTCGACGCAGATCTTTGCTGTCTTATTACTAACACCTTGCGGTAATGGTAATCTGCAAAACGCGCAAAATTTTGAGAGAATCACCTGCTTATTCGATAAAGTTTCTGCAATTTCGCCAAGGAAACGGGGATAATCGCATTAAAAAACTCCCGGAACGTGGTAAAGAGTTCCAGAGGCGATGCATCGGTAATCGGCTCCTTCTCGTTCTTGACACCTAACGAGGCGTCACTGTCGTTCTCGGAAACCATAAATCTTTGACGTAATAGAGTTTGGGACGGGGCGACCGTCTTGGGTAACGGGCCCATCACGAGCCCATCTCAGATTGATGCAGAGTCGATTAAGGGCTGCTCAGGTGAGCAATATCTCAAAACAGCCTCAAGACGGCCGGTGGTTAAGCTGCGATGGCTCAATGCCGTTTTTATGTAAACCTCGAGCCAATTGACCGACAGCCTGAATGGCAATTGAGTGAATTTAGTAATAAACAATTAAACAAGAATATGATTGAAGTGGGTATTTATGAAGAAGAATGAAAGATAAGGATAGAACAATAGCGTCTTTTGATAATTCATAAATTAAAAAACTGCAGCTGCCGTAACTTATCGTCTCCAATATTGTTATCCTCAATCTTATCGTAAAGCATCAGCCTGTTTTGGTGCCGAAAAGTTCCATCTCAATACGCCTGACTTTGTCTCTCCCCGAGGTCATTTCAGAATCATTCAACCCTTTCCTGCAAGGGCATAGCAATGGAATACGTAGAGATCAAGCTCGGAAGCTTCTTCATATTTTATTGTGTCGGTAAGAACTTTAATGAATAGGTAGGCATTAGTAAGTTTGTGAGGAGCGCAAGCTGAGGTCTGTAGGATGGAAATGAAGGTGGCAACTAAGGGTAAATCGTAGTCATTTTTTTTGATGGAAGAAAGCGGATAAGCCGTCGAAGCCTTCGATTATTAAGTCACTTTGAAGTGCCAAAAGGTGATGTCGAAACCTTCAGGAAAGACAAAGACGGCTACAACGCAGTCCTTGCTCTTCTGAACCCCCGCAAACACACGGGAACTAAGAACAACACTCCAAGCAAAGAGTTGCAAAGGAATTCCCTCATAAATCAGAGCCATCATTGCGCTGTTATCCCGGCATGTGGAGGTAAGGTTTTCTGCTTTAATATCCGTCTCTGCATACGCCCATGGTTCCTTCCCAAGAGGGAATGGGGGATTGAGTTACTGCTATCCAAGATGGGCACCTGAAAGAGACGGAAATTTGTAATGGACAATTTCTAATGGACAAGTCCAGTACCTAGATTTTCAAATGAAGGAAACGCGAGTGCATGTAATTCCAACAAAAGATATGTATTAGTGACAAAAAGTTGGCTCTTTTGTCGTCAAAGAGTTGCTTGGGATTCAAAGAGAGAAAAAAAGAGGGCGATCGGGCAAAGACATTGTGTTTTTAACAAAAAACACGGTCCTCGCTTAGCAAGCGGTGCGAAGAGCCAAATAGAATTAATAAACAGCTAATGTAGAAAGTATACTTGATAGAGAATCCACAAACCAAACTTTCACAAGTTAAAAAAAATGTAAAAAGAAAATATAAACCATTATCACATAAAACCTTCCTTCAACACCTCCCGCCAGCATACTTCCCAATAATGTCCATCCACCCACTCATAGCCTCCTTCGACTCTGCCGTAACATAAACCAACTCTCCCTCCCCATCATCATCCAAGTCAATCAAAGACATCCTCCATTTCTCGACATGTTCAGGCACTACACCCCCATCCCCAACTTGATCCCTTTCTCCATCAACGCATGAAACAAGCTCTTCCTTGGGTGTGCGGAACCGGAGCTCAAGGCAATTTGGCGCGCAGTTGACTTCGGGGTTTGAGAGACGACAAATATGGAGGTGGGATAGGAGGGGTAGGGTCGCGATGCGAGGTTTTGTCTGAGTAAGGTGCGTGCGTTAGCCAGAACTTAGGGCTGAATATTTAATATAATAGTTCCAATTTACCTCTTTATATTCGAAATCATAGGCTTCCAATACACCTCCGCGAACAATAACCCAGTATCGCTTGAAATACTATAGTGACCATGGTTAAAAACTAAAACAAAAAGTACACAAAAAGGTATAGAGTCATTGTCAAATAACTTACTGCTCCCATTCGGCTGTTTACTTGAAAATTAAGATAATCTTCGTGCTCCACAAGCGGTACCTAAATAATGTTATTGTTAGAATCCAATTCAACAATCACGTGAAATGGTTACAAACCTCCGGCTTTGTCGGGTACTCTTCATCCACCACAAATCCAGTCTGCACCACCATAGTCCCAACCTCTCGTCCTCCACACATAATCTTACACTCCATCGTCGCCTTCATCTGTCTCCTCACAGCCGCACCTTCCTCCATACCCATCTGCATCCACTTCACCTCCATCACACCACCCTCAGTCGACTCACGTTTCCACGGGGCACGCTTCATGCCAGCACCCAAACGCGCAAACTGGCCACGGAGGGTTTTGACACCAACAGAGAATGCTGATGCGTTACTGGCCGTGGATGGGGTTTGAGAAGATGCGGAGAGACGGCGGGCATGGGAAGGGATTTCGTTGTGATTTTGAGGAACCAAACTAGGGGAGTGAATTTGAATGGCGATTGGGATGTCGTTGGTGGTGAAAGGAACGTCACTAAATTACGTCAGATCAAGTCATAGAATAACGCTTACAATAAAAAGCCCTCGCGGGGCTGGGCAATAGAGGGTTGGCTTTTTTTAGTAGCATGTGTGAGTTCGATGTCGCTCGATGTTACCGCGGTTGTACCAACAGAGATGGTACATTGGACAGATTTCACTAAGGGGTAAAATGTTACTTATAGGGTATGGTGGAAGAATGACGTTAATATAGTAGCTTACTATTGGGGCAAGAATTGAACCTGAGTTCGGCGACTATGATTAGAAAGGACGTGTTAGCTGCGAACCCCATGTATAAGAAATACTTACGTTGCAAAAAGAATCTTGGAATCGGGTTCGACTTGACTGGAGCAAATGCTGGCTTCTTCATTGTCTGCGCCCTCGCAAGAGGTGTATCGATGATTTTTTCCGTTGAGAATGTTGCCGCTGACACTGGTCTCCTAAATCTCAGTTAGGACACATTACGAATAAAAGACAATGACTTATGTGATCTTACCTTGCTCTCGTAGAAGGTCTTGGGATCTTCAACTCCTCCAAATTCGCCCCATATTCTTCAGCAGCTGGTGCAACCCCATTCCCAACCGGTCCCAACTCCTCCGCCATAACCGTGTTGGCCAAATCCCTCAAATGCTCGGGCACACCCACACCCTCATCCTGGTCTTCACTTCATCATCGTCATCCAAGAAATGATCTGTGATGATGATTTTAGTTTCTGCACTGCGCGACGCAACACCGCGGCATCTCTTGCTCTGTCGAGGGGGGTCACGATGAGGGTCAGAGGTGAAAGGGATACGGTTGTCAGGACCTTGGAGCCAGCACCAAAGCTTTGGGGAGATGTGGGATGGCGTTTGGAGGGAGGGTGGAAGGTGGAGAGTTGAAAGAGCGATAGAGACTCGAGGGGGATGGGTTTGGGTTGGTCAAGGTCGGTCTGGGTGTAGGGTGATTTGGGAGCTCCTCGGATGGAACCGAAGCCCGTTGGCCGCACGAAGCATGCTTTAGTCTTATATGGAATTGGTATAAGGTGATGGGTTAATAGGTGATCGCTGTAAGCTGTGATGGGATGGATGCGCCCTGCACAGTGATGTCAACGGGCAGTTGCTGCTCGAGGGGATGATGGGTGCGCAGGGAACAATATGAAAAGAAAACGTTGACCTTGTCAGCGGATTGTTTGTTTACAAAATGATTGGAGCCACGCCAAACTGGTTATAGCAGTGGCGCAAATCCTTACCAGAATTTCAAGTCCCCTTCATTCCATCATTTGGACGCACCGCTGCACCTGTGGAGCATCGCTTGGATCATTTCTTGCAGTTGACGGCCATAATCGCTTCCTTACGATTAAACTCCTTGCGCATTCCAGCTTCTTGCATTTAAGAGATCGGATTATTCGCATTCGAAAGGGTGAACTTGAGAAGTAAACGGCGGGACAGCGATGAGCGCCTTCTCAAACCGCATTCCCTTGCGGTCCATCTCGAATGACAAATTATCAGACGACCCCCGAGGATGAAGAACATCTCAGGATGGAGGAAGCCGAAGCTGCAGGCAGCTTTGACGAGACACTGTTCTCGATGTAGATGAATTCGATTCTCCAACAAAACGGGCTGGGTCTCCGAGGAAACGGAAGAGAATGCTGCCGCCAATTGATCTAAGGGTAAAGCTCCGAGGGCTTCATGGAGAAGTGCTAATGGATGTTAGACAGGGGCAGGGATTTTGCCGAGAGTTGTGATGTGGCTCAAGAATCCGGCAGTACTGCTTGTCAATGTTGGCTGGGATGTTGTTTCTTATCATTTATTTGAGTATACCCAAAGCACCTGGCGCTAGCACTGGTGAGAATATCATTTTTAAGTTGTAAAGAGCTTACAAGTTCACAGAAGCACGGAAATCAAAATATTCTTCGCTACAACCTTTCACGATGGAGGATACTGGGAATTACAATCTGTTTGCAAATACGAAGGATTTTTCGCTGGGTTTCAGGAGGTTAGTTCTTGTTGCTATAGTTGCGGCGGTTAAATACTGAATTATTTTGTCTTAGGCAAAGATGGAACCTACATTGAAAAGAAAGGCGATAATATCTTCGGGTTAAGGACAATGTTGTTGACGCCAAGAAATTACCGTGCTAGTTAAAACTGAGGACATTCGTGATGTAAGCGCGCGCCTTTTCCCATAACTTACGAATAATTTAGGGAAAAGGCATGGCAGTTCTCTTTGCTGACTTTAAAGTTTCAAGTGATTTAAAGTACCTTCTTTTGGAAGCCGATACGGAGAAGGGCTGGAGACATTCCTCTTTTGCCAATTACTGGGTGCATGATATTGCTGAGAAGATGGCCACACCGTTGCATTTATCTAACCCAAAAGATACCGACGACGAAAAACGAGGTTGGCAGCGGAAAGATCAGTCTTGCCGTGTGGAGTCCAATTGGGCACACTGTTGTAAGCTTCGTACTTATTTTATTCCATTAATATGTCTAAGGCATGGATTCGTGACAACGACGTTTACGTGACGATTGACACGAAAAATGAAGTTAAAATTACGGAAGATGGTTCCAAGAATATCATCAACGGAAGGACAGATTGGGTTTATGAGGAGGAAGTGTTGAGTACGAACGTGGCAATGTGGTTCTTCCGGACGCTAAGCATCTGGCATTTTTGAAATTTAATGGACACGCTTGTACCCGAGACACAGCTTTCGATGTATGTAACCAAGGAAGCGTACCCGAAGACGATCAATTTGAAGTACCCAAAGGTTCGTGTTGTATTTGATTCGGCATACTTTTTTCTTCTGCTTAATCGCTAATGCCTCTCCTTATCTAGGCTGGCTCGCCTAACCCTGTGACAACTCTTCACATTGCCACGCCTTCAGAAACAAAAAAATCGCACCGTGTCGTGGAGATTGCGTTCCCTTCAGAATCCATGTACCCTGATGATGATCGCCTCATCGTTGAGGTCAAGTGGCTTTCTGATACCACCCTTTTTGCGAGGCTCATGAATCGTGTGCAGGATTCCCAGCGATTATTCCATATAAAGCTGTCGGAGGAGGGCAAGTGGCTTGTACAGATGGTACGGGAGGAGGAAAACGAGGATGAGGCATGGTTCCAATGGGTAAGAATATCTCTGAATTATTTAAAAGGTGGACATTAACACCAAAATAGCTCCAACCCATCACCGTCATCCCGCCCTCAAAAGCCATTGGTCGTATGGAACCCTCCTACCTTGAACTCAAAGAAGATGACAAGGGCTTCACCCACATCGCTTACTTTAGTTCCGTCCTTCAATCTAAACCAGCAAGCTGGCTCACCTCCGGACCTTTTGAAGTCACTAAAATCGATGCCGTGGATTATACCACCGGGACAGTCTATTACACATCTACACAAGAAGGATTTACCCAACGCCATCTTTACAGCGTTCAACTTGACGGGACGATGAAAAAGAAACTCACACCACTTCCTAAGGGTATTGATTGGGGAGCGTCCGTCCGGACGTACAACACAACTCGTCCAAAATCAAAAGAAAGTCAGGGTACTTTTGGTCTCGGTACCCTCCACAATGACGATGGACTCGGTGACGAAGTCGGGACTGTTGGATACTACGAGGCTAAATTTAGTCCTGAAGGCTCTTATTGCATATTATCCTACAAGGGACCTGACGTGCCGTTCCAAGTTGTTGTGAAAATGATGAATGATGCGGAAGCTGGACCCAGTGTTGAGCTTGTGAGCGTTATCGATCGACATGAGGAAATTCATAAGGCGCTTAAGGGGTATGCGATGCCTAGGGAATGGTTTACGACGGTGCAGGTGCCGTCGTTGGATGCGAGTTCGCCGATGGTGGATGTTGGTGTAAAGTTGATTGTACCAATTGATTTTGATGGGAGTGGAGCTAAAAAATATCCAATGGTGGTGAAAGTGTGGGTACCTTTTTTAATTATTTTGAGTGTTCTAATGATATATACTTATGTACATTCTGTCTATAGTTACGGAGGTCCTGGATCGCAAATGGTAAAACAGGTCTATGATGTCGGCTTTGAGACGGGGTTAGCGGCTTCCGGATTTGTGGTGGCCATCATAGATCCACGGGGTACTGGATTCCGGGGTCGCGCTTTCCGATCTATTGTCAGCAAGGAGCTTGGAAACTTTGAGTCGCATGATGTAACGGAAGCCACTAAAGCGATTATTGAGAAAGGATTTATTGATGACAAGAAGGTTGCGGTTTGGGGATGGGTGAGTTTTTTATTATTTTTTTTTGTAAGCGGTTTTGCTGAAACGATTTAAAATAGTCGTATGGAGGATACCTTACATCTAAGATCATTGAACGGAATTCTGGGGTGTTTGCGGTTGGATGGCTGTTGCGCCTGTGACGATTGGCGATACTATGGTGCGTTGCAGACCTGGTCCTGATGTACTTACTTTGCGTAGATTCCGTGTATACGGAAAGGTATATGAAGACACCGGCTAGTAATCCTAAAGGCTACGAAATGAGTGCCGTAACGCGGATGGATGGTTTCAAAAACTCATATTTCCTTCTCATGCATGGGATGGCAGATGGTACAATCCACTTATCTTTTGTGTTTTAATACTTTCAGATAATGTCCCATATTCAAAATTCTGCCATGCTGATCTGGCATTTAACGGGTGCAAGGATCCGGAAATACCGGTCTCAGTTCTTCACGGATTCGGATCAGTATATATGCGGGTGGGGCCAACGCGGAGGTATATGCGTTGTTGTTGGATTATATGGTGGAGAAGATGGATGTGAAGGTGGTGAAACCTGTACCAAAGAAACCGGTGCTTGTGAAAAGGGAGGAGGAGTGGTTTGAGGTTCTGGGAGGGTAGATGGAGGAAAGCGTTTTGGGGTTTTGTGGGGGGGAGGTTCATATTTTTGCTGTGAATCACTGCACCAGCATTCCTTCTTAATAAATAGTTTAAAAATATTAAAGGCAATCCACCATCCTTTCATTTTAAAAGAATAACTAATTATAATTATACTTATGCAGTTGTTAAAATAAATTAATATTTCATCTATAATACATCACTTCCTTATTTATTTATAAATATACATACAAAAAAAATAAAACAGAAAACTTGATATCGAGAGACGACAACATTCTTCATGCGCTTTCAAGGGACCATCCCTTTCATTGCTGCAGCCAATATCGTGACCATGGCGGATATAGGGTGTGTAGGAGGCGCGTGTATTGCCTCAACGGATGCCAGCGGAGATTCTTTTGAAAGTGGTTTCGAGGATAATGTCTTTTGAGCCTTGAGGTTCTCTGTGATGACGAGTCGATTGCTTAAGATGGCGTACATCTCAGCTTCCATTGGATGGATCATGGTGTTGGTTTAGAACGTGAAGGTGGAGAAGAAGGTTTTCTTGTTTTGCTAAAGTTGAGAGGGTAGTTGACTGCTGGTCGTGAGTTTTATGTGCGATGAAAAATGGATGGGTTTGGCTACTATTTATTTGGGACGTATGATTTATCCTAATATCATTTCGGTGACTGTGCCTAAAATCAAACTTGTCAAACGAATAACTAATTGTCAAATGAGGAATAAACCCTAAGACAAGCCATGGAAACTAAACCACGGTCACCACGTAATCTGATACCATCAAAGATTATCACAACGCCGTATGTCACTACGATTTCCACAGAGTACGCAGTGTGATTCCGTCTGAAGCTCATTTGTTAGCTGGGTAGATAGGATGAAGTGGATATCTAATCAGATACGACTATCTATGACCTTTTGTTTGCAAGTGGCATGACGTATGTTTGTAGTGTTTATATGGTACCCGCAAAATACCTCTCTACCTTTGACAGAACTTAAGGTGTGATAGTCGGTCAAGCAATGAGCACTCAGGCCTCCGCGAGCTCAAGCTGTCATTTTGAACTAAGGTTTGATAAGGTTTCTCCTCAGTAACATATAATACTAACGAAACTGCATTTATAAATAAGTTTTGTGACTTTATCTCTGCACATTGGTTATTATAAAAATAAAAATAAAAATAATGATAACAACAACAAAATGGCTGCATCAAAAGAACCGAAAGACATGATTGATGTTTATGCAGAATAACGGAAGAAAAAATATAAAATAAAATAAAAACACTAGTGGAGAGACGTTTTCGTTGTTGCTCCATTGTTGAAGGACAAGTCATAATGTCATGTTATGCTGCTGTTGGCGAGACTTTGAGCCGTGACCGTAGCAATGGTTGTCGATAGGCGATCATGATCAATGAAATGGTGTTTTTCCCGTCGTCCAGTGTTGACAGAGCCCCTTAATTCGGTGACCGGCGGATTGATATCTGTGTGTCAAGTGAACATATTCACCGGTGACGGCAATAATCGTTGGCTGTTGACGCCATCGTCGGTGTAGATCGTTTTTGTTGAATTGTTGTGACTAAAGTCGAGGGTTTTCACATCAAGCCCCCTTTGCAGCGTTCAACACCGTGAACTTGATCAACGGTTCATCCTTCTTCCGCGGAATGTTTGATTTCATAGGGACGACGGCTGCGGGTGAGGCTGAAGCTTTGCGGGCCTTGACGTAGTCGGTGACGGCAATGCGAGTGTTGATGGTGAAGATATCAGCGTTCATGGCAGGCATTTTTGGTGTTTGAGAAAGTAAAAAGAGGTTGTTTTTGTGTGTGTGTGTTGTTGTGTGTGTTTGTGTGTGTTTTGTTGAGAATGAGAAGAGGAGCTGGTGGTTTGTGAAGAAACGGAAGCGGGAAGGGACTGTTTTTATACGTGAACAGGGTTAGAGGGTTATAGCACGTATTGTGATCCACGTTTTTCTTGAAATGACTGCGCCAGGAATTTTTGTAGTTCCATGGCTAAATATAATGCGCAGCCAGCCAAGATCTTGGGAATGGCGTTGAAGGGACTGATGACTGGGTCGACATGTTTGAAAAGAAAGAGATCATCCATTGCTTATTGAAGAAGGGTTCCGTTAGTTTGCAGGAGATCCATGGAATTAAGCCAGAATTTTCCGTGGTTTTAGCGGATAAATTGACTGCTCACAGTCACCCTTAATGGATAAATTGACTGCTCACCCATGTTGTTTGGTTTGGAAGGGTCTTGCCAACTTGCAAGTGTCTCTATGATAAATCGATCATCTCCACCTCAGCTGTACCGAATCGCTGTCAGCAAGGCCAACTGAAGACCCTCAGCAAATAAAGTCGTTACTTCTTCGTCCACGGTTTCATCCGATTGTCGATGGCCTAGAACAATATGTTCATTGAGTCTTTGAGACCGAAAGCCGCCAAAAGTTGAAAGTGTAATGTGCCAAATGCGGTGTCGAGGTCCATGGATTTTATGATCCCAACAGCGTTACCGTCAGCGTCGTTTGCTTCAACGATGGCGCATGCTGATTTTATCCAAACGTGATACTTGGGACAATGGTTGAGGATGAGATCGATATGGTTGCATGAGGGTCGTGACTGTTTAGAGCACATCTGAGGAGGTCTCCACGATTTTTCGTTACGCGGAAATAAATGAAGTCTTCCCCACTTTAAAGCTCTAAGTGAGGATGGCTCAGCACCAGCTCCAGCATTGGCCACCTCGCTGGAAGATGTGGAGCATCCCTCGACGTGTCGGTACAGATGGAAAGTGAATGACTGAAGGTGTTACAGCTGGAAGCCACCATTTACATCGTGTTTGCCATACAACCCTCCTTTTTTATGAATGATCGCCGTTTACATAGGCTTCTTACTGATAAAAACATACTGTGAAATATATTATAGTTGAATTGCACTTAATTTTATTGCGACAAAAGAGTTTAACACTGGCCGCTATCATAGTAGGGCCTTCAAAAGACACATAAAAATAGTTGTTGTTTCTTTTACGGAAAAGAGATGATGTGAATATGTTAACCGTTGCTGCAGGCGCTCTGAAAAATGAATGAGGGCGGCGCGCGCCGGTGTGATGCTGCTGAGTTTGGGTAGACGTGACTGATTGATCACATCATACCACCTTTTGCAGCATTCAAGACGGTGAACTTGATTAACGGTTCGTCCTTTTTCCGAAGTTTCTTGGGTTCTGTTGCGACCGGCGACGGTGTTGAGGGTTTTGAGGGCTTGGGTGCAGATTTGCGAGTCTTGAGGAACTCTGTGACGGCGAAGCGGGTGTTGATTGTGAAGATATCGGCGTTCATGGGAGTCATTTTTGGTGTTTGAGAAAGTAAAAGAGGTTATTTTTTTCTGTGGTGTTTTGTTGATAATGAGAAGAAGAGCTGGTGGGTATTGTTTTATACGTGAACAGGGTTAGAGGTTATAGCACGTATTGTAATCCACGTTTTTCTTGAAATGACTGCGCCAGGAATTTTTGTAGTTCCATGGCTAAATATAATGCGCAGCCAGCCAGATCTTGGAAATGGCATTGAAGGACTGATGACTGGGTCGACATGTTTGAAAGAAAGATATTTATTATCCATCGCTTATTGAATTAGAAGGGTTAGTTTGCAAGAGATCCATGGAATTATTCAGCCAGAATTTTCCGTGGTTTTAGCGGATAAATTGACTGCTCACAGTCACCCTTATTATCAGGATCAGCTGAAGAGTGGCATTAACATGCGTTTTAAAAGCGGCAAATTGAAGATATAGTCCAAACTTGGACGCTCAAAACTTTAATAAAAAAAGGTACTCAAAGATATAAGCCGGCCCTTCCACAAAGAGCCGCGCTGTGTTTCCCCAAAATCCCTAAACATCACCATAACACCCCGTTCATCATAATACCCATATATCATCTAAATAATTACGCGGCCTCCATCACCCTCTCCAACCCCTGCCGTCTTTCCCTTGCCCCCCTAACAGCAACAACCTCTTCATCACTCTCCTCCTCCTCAATCCTCCAAGCCGGCGTAGCAGTCTGACTCCATCTCCGAATGCGATTCCCCACTGCTTCAAAATAACTCGGCGGCGGTACCGCGCCCCTTGCAAGCGACGACATCACGGACGATGCGCTTGATTCCGCCCTTGTAAGCCGCGTGTTGGGTACACTGGGCCACACAGAATCCGAACCCTGCAACACAAGATGTCGTATCCGTTCCCCATGAGTAGTCGATGACGAGGATGCGGTGGATTCCCTGACATGTAAGGAGGCACTGGGTTCCTCAATCATCCCTGGATGTGAAGGTGGTGCTCCTCCCAACATGACAGCAACTTTGCACTTCCTCATCCCAATTTCTTGGACGTCGACGTACCCTGCACATTCATCAAGTCTCCTTCACATCGGGTGCGCTCGGTTCCAGCACTCCGTCGACCAGCGCAAGTCCGTATATAGGCGGTGAGGAGGGAGGAAGGCGTCTGTCTCGAATGTAGCGTCACGATCGACCACAGTGTTCTTTTTAGATGTCATGACAGGTTTTGGTGGACGGATGGATGTAGACGGTGTTGAAAGAAGTGGACGGGACATGGATGCGTGAATGCGTAGGAGCGGGTTGAACTGATCGAGGGGGAACGTTTCAGCATGCTTGGACGAGGAGAAGTGCCGTCGGTGTCGGAATCGGAATCGCTGTCGACGTTGCGGGAAGGCTTTTTATTTCGTTTCGCTATGCCAACTTTTCGTTTCCGACGGGCTTTTCTAAGAAGAAAGGCAATGAGGATGCCGAGGAAGAGACCAAGAAGAAGCGCGCTGGATGCCGCGATGCCTATCACAAAATCCGGTCTAGTCAATAATGAAGTCTTCGGAGGTTGTGAAACCCTTAGCGTTGCAGAGAGAGGGATGGGGCTGCGATTGGGGAGCCTGAAAGGGGACGAATAACTGAGGGGACTGGGACAGGTCCCTTGTTGACGCTAGTATCGGATGGAGAAGGTTGAGGCTTGTGGAGGTTATTGGAAAGGTAGTAGTTACAGTGCGCCTCGTAGTAATAGTAGGCGATGGGGCCGGCTCCCCAGGATTTATTCCTACATTGACTGGTGGTGGCGGGGATGCCAATGGTCGTTGAGAAGGAAATGGACTGGGGGAATTATCGTCTGTTGGTCGGATATTTGAATTTTCGTCAGTTCGGGTTGGCGATGTCCTTGCTCTGTCATCCCTTTCTTCAATATCGGCCCTGTTGTTAAGCCGTTCGTCAATGTCATCAGACCCGCCGCTACCAGGCCGGCCATCACCTGGTCTTCCGAATCCTGGTCGTCCTCCAGGTCGCCCTCCTGGCCTACCGCCTGATTTTCTATTTGCAAAACTTGTCCGCCCGTTTGACGGTTGTTGATCATCGGCTCCAACAACACCCTGCTGTCTCTCCAGCAATGCATTCCATTCAGGCATTCGTTATGTAGTTCTTGTTTTGAGGATATATGAAGTGTGGTGTGAAGGAGTGAGTAGGTGAGAGGTGTTTGGTGTGAGATAGCGGTATCAAGGCATATGGCGTGCAGGTGCGTTAAGCCGTCGTTCACAAATAATGGTCTCAATGGAGACCAGCCCCTCTGTGCGGATGCTGTTTTGAAAAATGGGAATAATTGAATTAATTAATAATTAAAATTTGCATTTTAAATAAAACAATTCCATTTCGCCCTGCCTTCTGCTTCTGCGTGATACAAGCAGAATAAAAAGGGTGTGTCACCTATGACGAGGTGATACCTTAACCAAAATAGAGCATGCGTCGTCGTACAAGCAGGTGATACAAGGCATGTCAATTAAGTTACCCATTAATAATTGTCACAATTCATTTGTTTTTCCATAAAGAAAAAAGACGATGGCCATGAGGATCATGAACGATGACGGCCGACGCCGAAACGGCTACGACTTCGCCGACGATGATGGCAATCTTTGAAAAACAACAAAATGGAAATTTCATCCTTCTTTATTAGGTTGCTCGTGGCGCTTACGTCTATAATAATAGGTTGGAGATCATAGGGTTGGAGTAAAGTTGTGATAAGCATTGAATTGCATACGTATCATGATAAAAAACAATGTATAAACATGCAGAGTCTCATATCTAATATTTAGTCAAACCATGAAATATGGGCTCGTGCACGGCGTTTGTTTCGAACAATAAGTTTTCTACGGATATATCTATTAGTGTGCTGCAGATTCTGCAAGTTATTTGGAAACGACATTTTTTTACAAATAGATGATGAGGCTTGAATACTACTAGTGTCCACTATAGGGTTTTAGTTTTAACTCCATGATCTGGTCCACAATCCTGATTTCAATTTTGCTTATTAAACATATTCATGGCACAGTCACAGGTAAAAGTATGATACTGGGCTTTTAAGCATGTCGTTTTGAGCCATTTTGGAAGTCATAGTCACTGTAATGCGTGGACAACAAAAACGAAAGCAACATATTACGTGGCCTATTTACATCAAACTCCAGCATATAAAAACAGACCAGTTTTTCTGTCAATACGAGTTTCACACACTTCGTCCAACTACTTCCCAACTCTCTCTCCGGCGAAAAACCACCTAAAGTCAGCTTTAACACCACACACATCACATCACATCACATCACTTCACAAAAAAAAAAATGACTCCCATGAACGCCGATATCTTCACAATCAACACCCGCTTTGCCGTTACCGAGTTCCTCAAGACTCGCAAATCTGCAGTACCCAAACCCTCAAAACCCTCAACACCGTCGCCGGTCGCAACAGAACCCAAGAAACTTCGGAAAAAGGACGAGCCGTTAATCAAGTTCACCGTCTTGAATGCTGCAAAAGGTGGTATGATGTGATCAATCAGTCACATCTACCGGCCAGACTCAGCAGCATCACACCGGCGCGCGCCGCCCTCATTCATTTTCGGAGCGCTTGCAGCAACGGTTAACATATTCACAATCATCTTCTTTTCCGTAAAAGAAACAACAACTATTTTTATATGTCTTTTGAAGGCCCTACTATAATAGCGGCCAGTGTTAAAATCTATTTTCGCAATAAAATAAGTGCAATTCAATAAAAAGTGCAATTTACACTATAATATATTTTCACAGTATGTTTTTATCAAGTAAGAAGCCTATGTAGACGGTGATCATTCATAAAAAAGGAGGGTTGTATGGCAAACACGATGTAAATGGTGGCTTCCAGCCGTAAACACCTACAAGTCATTCACTTTGCCATCTGTACCGACACGTCGAGGGATGCTCCACATCTTCCAGCGAGGTGGCCAGTGCTGGAGCTGGTGCTGAGCCATCCTCACTTAGAGCTTTAAAGTGTGGAAGACTTCATTTATTTCCGCGTAACGAAAAAACGTGGAGACCTCCTCAGATGCATATGTGCTCTGCAGAACAGTCACGACCCTCATGCAACCATATCGATCTCATCCTCAACCATTGTCCCAAGCATCACGTTTGGATAAAATCAGCATGCGCCATCGTTGAAGCAAACGACGCTGACGGTAACGGTGTTGGGATCATAAAATCCATGGACCTCAGCTCGACACCGCATTTGGCACATTACACTTTCAACTTTTGGCGGCTTTCGGTCTCAAAGACTCAATGAACATATTTGTTCTAGGCCTTCGACAATCGGATGAAACCGTGGACGAAGAAGTAACGACTTTATTTGCTGAGGGTCTTCAGGTGGCCTTGCTGACAGCGATTCGGTACAGCTGAGGTGGAGATGATCCGATTTATCATAGAGACACTTGCAAGTTGGCAAGACCCTTCCAAACCAAACAACATGGGTGAGCAGTCAATTTATCCATTAAGGGTGACTGTGAGCAGTCAATTTATCCGCTAAAACCACGGAAAATTCTGGCTGCATTCCATGGATCTCTTGCAAACTAACCCTTCTTCAATAAGCGATGGATAATCTCTTTCTTTTCAAACATGTCGACCCAGTCATCAGTCCCTTCAACGCCATTCCCAAGATCTTGGCTGGCTGCGCATTATATTTAGCCATGGAACGTGTAAAAATTCCTGGCGCAGTCATTTCAAGAAAAACGTGGATCACAATACGTGCTATAACCCTCTAACCCTGTTCACGTATAAAACAATCCCTTCCCGCTGTTCCGTTTCTTCACAAACCACCAGCTCTTCTTCTCATTCTCAACAAAACTCACACAAACACACACACAAAAACAACATCTTTTTACTTTCTCAAACACCAAAAATGCCTGCCATGAACGCTGATATCTTCACCATCAACACCCGCATTGCCGTCACCGACTACGTCAAGGCCCGCAAAGCTACAGCCTCAGCTACAGCCGTCGTCCCTACGAAATCAAACATCCCGCGGAAGAAGGATGAACCGTTGATCAAGTTCACGGTATTGAACGCTGCAAAGGGGGGCTTGATGTGAAACCCCCTCTACTTTTGTCACTACCATTCAACAAAAACGATCTACACCGACGATGGCGTCAACAGCCAACGATTATTGCCGTCACCGGTGAATATGTTCACTTGACAGATATCAATTCGCCGGTCACCGAAGAAGGGGCTCTGTCAACACTGGACGCCGGGAAATACACTATTTCATTGATCATGATCGCCTATCGACAACCGGCATTGCTACGGTCACGGCTTAAAGTCTCGCCAACAGCAGCATAACATGACATTATAACTTGTCCCTCCAACAATGGAGCAACAACAAAAACTTCTCTCCGCTGTTTTTATTTTATTTTATTTTTGTTTCTCTCTTAATCCGTTATAAACAATCACGTCTTTCGGTTCTTTTGATGCAGCCATTTTGTTGTTATTGTTATTTTTATTTTTGCAATAAACCAACTGTGTCAAGATAAAGTCACCAAGCTTATTTAAGAATGCAGTTTCGTTATCACATTTTAATGAGGAGAAACCTTATCAAACCTAAGTTCAAAATGACAGCTTGAGCTCACGGAGGCCTGAGTGCTCATTGCTTGACCAACTATCGCCATTCTTTTGTCATTTTAATTAATCGATCCTCTTAACATTGAACCTCCGATGTGGGAGGGTTTGGAGGACCACGGAAGGCAATCTTATTCGACACCGTAAGACGCTTGCTCATTACTCAGATTTTTGAAAGTCTTTTAATAGATGGTTTAACAAGTGGTATACGAGCGCTTATACCTTTGAAATATTTGTTGCCATTTATTAGTAAGCAAAGAAGAAATAGCACACCTATAACAAAACGTCAAATCATCCAAGTAATTAACATCTGCTCGACCGTCGTCAAGGACAGAATTGCCTCTAAAACTCATGGACATCCGAAGCGAGAGGCTCTAAGCAGCTCACTAAATCGAAAGCGTGCCGACACATTAGCGAATGCAACCCGCGGCCGGCACAGGAGCACTACAAAAAATGTTGACACCGTAGAAGCTTATCCAGATGATATACCGCAAGCAGGCAAGGAGTTTATGCTCCAAGAATGATAAATGCATAGCGTCCTTATTTAATAATCTAACGTGTTATTTATTGCTTTAATCATATTCTACAATTTATCAAAAAGGTGTCGTATTGCAGCATAAGCACACATAAAATTCATAATCATCCTCCCATTAAACGTCGCGACTTCCTTCCAACCATAAATTGGCGCCATTCCTATTGGTATTCCTAACATAATTAACAATTACCAACGATCAATAGCAACCACATACCATATCTCGTTTCAATTTTTACTAAGACGGTCTCAAGCATTACCTCCAACACGATAAACAATGCCCCAAGCCATCCCATCTCTGTTTTCAGCCTCATCTCCGCCTTGTCTACCGCCTCCCCTGCATGGTGATGTACAAGGCCATGTGCTAACGCCGATGTTGTGATATCAAAGGGGTACGGGAGGAGTACGCAAACAAGGGCAGAGAGAGTGGAGAGGTAGCTGGAAAAGGCGAGGTCGTTTCTGCTAAAGGAGTAAAGGTTGGAGACTTTGACGACAGCATTGAGGATGACGGTCGTGGCTTTGGTGAATTGGACGGATGGGAGGAGGGAGTGGACTGAAGATCTGGTGGGGGAAATGGTGTTTGGAGACAGATACGGGATAAGGGATTTGTCCATATCGGTAGGAAAATGGGGTTCCAAAACTTCACGTTGAACCATAGTAGTTGGTGATGTAGTGATGGTAGGCAATTGTATCATCCCGGTCGCGCTCGTCAATGTATACTTCGCACAGAACTCATCTTCGATTACAGTGGGACTTTGAGCTGGCAAAGAAATAGTCGTCGAGTGCGAAGCATGTATACGAGTCGCCCCAGCCGCTTTCAAAGCGTCAGATGAGGTTCCAATTAACGTTCCATTTGATTCTGTCGTTGCAATGAGGCAGATGCTGCCGTTAACCGTTCCCGAAATAGAGTTTACATCTTCCGTCGGACTCACTGTTTGCTGTAAGGTCCTTCGTTCCCACAAATATATCGCAAGGTTGATTAAACGCGGGGTCAAGCGTTCAAGGATAATTTGACTGATGGTAGAAAACCAAAAGTAGCCTAAAAGAAATGAGGAAGGTAGAAAGGGAATAGTTTACCATGCTGAACATCAATGTCCATGTGGAAACGTAAGAACTGAATTTTGTTAGATAAAATAACTCAAACGATAATACTTTTGTTGGGAACTGGAGAGCTAAAAGAAAAAACATTCGTATTGCCCATTCTGTTTCGGATGTCCTTATGGATTTGACCTACGTATTGTATTTAAGCATCCATCATTTTAAACTAGTTTACCATCGTCAAAGCGAGAACCTGACACGCTGGCAGTAACAAATTACTTATAATAAGCACCACTTTAGATGACAGAGAAAGTTGAATAACGGCCATCGGTATAAAATTGATGATAGCAATTGCAATTGAGATAGCACCCGTCTTACGTTAAATGGATCAATATCCAGTACAATTCAAAAGTGGTTACCATAATCAAAAAAGAGCCAAAGCTTAAATCTTGATTCCCCCCTCTAAAAGATGAACCACTAGCTTTAGTTGACGCTTCCAGAACCTGTGCGGGCAATTTTCGTTTCGCAAATATATGACTCCAGATTGAGGTTCCTGTCGACCTTTAGCGCGTTAAAGTACAAAAAAATTACCTATCCATGTTCCAATAAAAAAGCCGATTATACTACCAACCCTTACCCAGGACCGACATAGCGCAGAGAATAGCAGTATGGTCCAAATTTCGATAACGACAATAACCGGCGTTGAAGTTATGGCATGGATCAATACTCCGACGAATCCTCTCTAAACCAGCTTTATTAGCCATCAATAGGTTATCGGATCGAGCAAGAACGCCAGACTATACCATTTGAAACGAATAAAACCACATGTTGGTAAATTCAATCGCAAGCGAAGTGATGACCACTAGTGTACATTATTTTTTTATCACTCTATGACTTAACTAACTTACCTGACAAAGCTGCAGCATCCAGCTTACCAAAGTGATGTGTGTTCAAGTCTTCGATAGCGTCCAGCGCGAGAAATATAAACCATGCAAGCAAGGCCCCTGGAGCGATCGATAACATATTTTTACCGATCATCTCCAGTTGAACAGCTAGGATTCGGAGGAGAGGTCTCTTGACGTCGAAGTCAACGCCATCACGCGTAATTTCATCATGCATTGAAGACAATTACTGGGTTCATGCTTAAACAGACAGTCGTTCCGGTTTTATCGGCTTTCTTCTTTTCATTCTTGCTTTATTAAATGCATCCATATGGACATGAATGAGATTTACGTGATTATCGATTATACCGCATGATGAGCCACGGACGACGACGAAAATGATTTACGCAATAATATCCTGCATATGTACACCTGAGTTCAAAACGATGTACCGTGGCCCATGTTGAAATGAACCGTGGCCAATGTTGAAATGCTTTTGCTGTAAAGTTACAGCTATGGAACCGTACACTATTCTATTTTATCGAATAAATGCCGAATCGCACCATAAGCACACATAAAATTCAAAACCATCCTTCCATTAAACGCCGTGGCTTCCGTCCATCCATACTTCGGCGCAGAGCCTATTGGTATCGCTGAGAAAGTTAAAATAAACCAATAAATTAAAACACATACCATATCTCAGTTCAACTAATACAAAAATCGATTCCAGCGTTCCCTCCAACACAAGAAAAATCGCCCCCAACCATACCATCTCCGTCTTCAACCTCATCTCATCCGTCTCGATGCTCTCCCCAGGGTGTCGATGTAGCAGTCCATGGGATAGCGCCGATGTTGTCAAATGGAGAGGGTGGGGGAGGAGGACACAAATGAGGACAGACAGGGTAGATATGTAGTTGGAGAAGGCAAGGTCGTTACGTCCAAAGGAGTAAAGGTTTGCAACTTTGACGACGGCGTTGATGAGGACGGCTGTGGCGTCATTGATTTGTCGAACGGTGGGGTTTCGGTTTGGGAATGGGGATTGCGGCACAGTTGGGATACTGGAATTGCTGACATGTTTGGAATAGTCCAGAGGCTCGTTTCGAATTTTTTCTGCCGCAGGTAATAATGATATCCCGGCTCCATTCTCCAAACTAGACTCATTTCGGGAGTCAACCTCAATCGGAATTGGTCTTTGAACCAGCAAAGACGCGGAAGGCAAATCCAATACTACCGGAGAAGTCCTAATGTCTCTTAGAGCTCTAGATGAATCCTCAGTAACTGCGCTATCCCTCTCGGTTGCCGAGTTATTCTCCAGTCCATCTTCATCAGAAATTGAGCATATATCGGCTTTCTGAAGCACAGTTCGCTTTAGAGTCCTTTGTTCCCAATACCATAGCGCAATATTGATCAATCTCGGTATCAAGCGTTCCAGTAATATTTGGCCGATTATAGAGATCCAAAAGTAGACTGTGGTAAGTGAGTACTTTTAAATTCGCCGAATACTACCTTGCTGAACATGAACATCCATATAGAAACGTAAGAACTGCGTATAAATGTTGTAAACCTGTAAAATCCACTGAAAGAAATACCTTCGTTGGGAACTGGATCGCTAAAAGATTAAAAGTTCGTAAAGCCCATTGCGTTTCTGACGTCGTTATTGATTTAACCTGCAGGGAATAAACATAAAAACGAAACTAAAGAAAATATACCATAAATAAAACTAAAACCTGAAATGTTGGAAGAATCAGATTGCTTAAAATAAGCACCGTGGTAGACGATAAAGAAAATTGAATAACGACTGTAGGTATAAACATGGTGATTGTGGTGGCTAAGGTAAGAGAAACTGTCTTGACTATGAATTTAGCATCTAATTCACTGCAGGTCTGTCTTACCATCACCAAAAAAGGCACGAAACTTAGTTCCTCTGGAGGTTTTTCAGTTTGACCTGAGCTCGGCGATGCTGTATCAATTTTTTCCAGAACTTCCCCAAGCGGTCTACGTTTTGCAAAGATATGATTCCATATTGAAAGGCCTGTCAACCATAAGCATTGAAATGTGACCAGAAACATTTTACCTGCCCAGGTTCCGATGAAGTAACTGAGAAAAACGCTGACCCTCACCCAAGGACGACACAGAGCAGAAGAGAGCAGTAACGTTCCGACTTCTGTGGCGATTACAACCGGCATTGACGTTGTAGCGTGGATCAATATCCCGTTAAATCCTCTCTGCAGCGATGTAAGTTATCGTCTGTAATCTTAAGAAAAACATAATTGCGATCGTACCAGACGAAACGTATAAAAGCACATATTTGTGAATTCAAGCGTAAGCGACATGACAATCACTGCAAACGTCACCGCAATGTATCATATTCAAACCAACCTGATAGAGCCGCTCCGTCCAGTTTCCCAAACCATTTCAAGTTCAAATCTTCCACAGCGTCCAGCGCCATAAAAACAGCCCACACTACCAACGACCCGGGAGCGATCGATACGATACTTGTACGGAGCATTTCTAATTGAATAAGAAGGATCTGAATAAACGGCGCTGACGTCAAGCGCAATGGCTTTGACTTGACGTCAACAGTGTCATCGCATGCCATCTCTTCCTGCATCTACAAGCACCCAGAGCTTCCAAAAATCATGGCTGCATGGGATTACCATGATGGCCGGTACTGGTGATCTGCCTTTCTCAACCAACGGAACGTGTATGGCATGGACTGCTTACCAGTAACGTGTACACTCATCATCATATAGGAGCAGCGAACACTTGTCTTATTGCAGCATCTGGAGACCATAGAATTCGTTACATCCTTCCATTTAACGACGCGGCTCTGTCCCTTCATACTACGGTGTGGAGCCAATTGGTATTGCTTACAACACGTGGGCGTTTTCAATCACTTACAAGGTACCAAACACATTCGATATCTCATCTCGACTCCCACGCCATTTCAAACTATTCTCTACAGTGCCCAACACTATATAATCAAATACTGTTTCAACAAACAAACGATTCAGGCACCATCGTAACGATGGTTTTCCCCGACTATTTCTGAGTTACCGTTAAGGATTTGGAGCGACGGCTCAACTGACTTCACGTCTGCAGCACCGTCTTCACGTGCAATCTTCTTCTGCATCTAACCGTCGAAGCGCATACAAAAAAGCCAATAGCACTTTGGCAGCGCAGGATTTCCATCTAGCCATTGGGATTTGCCTTTCCATAGACTTTCGGACATATTACGGCACGGCTTGGAATCCTACCTCCCATTTCATGCAGTAAATATATCCTTGATTGGGCCGTCTTTGTTGATACCCCAGGACCTCCACCATGCATGAAGAGAAGCGAGCATCATCGAGTCGACGGTCTCCACGCGGTTCAACGGCGATCAGAATATCGACATCAGGTCGAGCTCATGTAGATACAAAGTCGCCCGTGTTTTCACCATGGACCGCGATGTTTGTAAGAGGGAGACGGATGTTTGGGATGTCGTTGGCGAAACGGGTGTTGATGATGGTGGTGGTGTTGATGTTATTGACGTTGAGTGTTATTTATGTGACGGTGATGAACTTTCATCATGGGCTTCCACACGCTTGCGTTCCAAGGTTCGCACGCATCCCGTTCTACCCATTCTTAAAATTATCATAGTCGGTTCAACCAGTCGTCATCACGGCACGATATCTTTGATACAGTTAAAGCAAAAAGAACTGCAGAAACTTCAGTCGAGAAGAATATTTAGGGCGAGGGGGTTTGAGTTTTGTTCGGTTTTAAATAATGCGACTTTTGATGGGTTTGTGCATGTGAGACCGTTGAATGGATCGGTGATGGGAGTGAATCCGCCGATGGTAAAGTTCACATCTATAATCGACGAAACGGCCAAAACAGCAAAAGTTGATGGACAAAAACCCTGCTTTAAATATTGAGGTGCGTCCATCGTCATAACCTCAATGCCTTCTGATTCCTATATTGATGGATAATATTATCTCACAACAGCACGCAACACGTTTCTCATGTCTCCAGGCCGCAGAAGGCGCAAACCCCTACACAAACCTCTCTTCATCCCGTCTCCTCCACCGTCTCGACCCTCCAACCTACTTTCAGCCCGTCCTCCCCTCCATCCTCCCTTCCGCGTCCCAAATCTCCACCAACAAACGACGCCACTACCGTCTCGCCTACCTCATCACAGCTCACGGTCCCATCGAAAATCTCGAAAACCTCCAACTCCTGACATCCCTTCTCGATGATGGTACCGCCGTCTTCCTCGTCCACGTTGATCTCCGTGCAGAGTCGGAAGCGCTATATCGTGGTATCCATGAATGGATAGAGGAACGCAATCGCGGGATCAATGAGAAGAGGAAACGAAGACGATTGCCACCTGGACCGGGGAATGTGTTTTTAGCAAAGAATCGATATGCGGCGATTTGGGGACATGTTTCAATGGTGTATGTGCAGTTGAGTGGGGGTTGGGAGTTGGTGGATTTAGCGGAATGGGAGTATATGATAAATGTGTCGTTGGAGGATGTACCGTTGAGGAGGAGTCGGGAGATTTTTAGGTTTTTGAGTAGAAAGGAGAATGCGGGAAGGAATTCATGTCATTTGAGATGGAGAACTGTGAAGTATATTTGTTTTCCCTTAAAAATAGACAAACGCTCATATGTTTTACGTGCAGACTTTTCGTCAACAACGTCTCCCGAGACCTCACATTGCTCGTGGAGAAAATTTGACGCAAGTCCAATATCACTACGGCCCTGTAAGCCCTCACGAGATCGGTCTCGTCTTTCCTCCCATTCACAAACTGGAAGATATGCCTAAGCCCTCAATGGATGATCCTCACCCGTGACTTTGTTTCCCACCTTCGCACATCCGACGCCGCACTCCAAGCCTTATCGTACTATGAGTTCACCTACATCCCCGATCAATCCTTCTTCTGTCAAGGTATTCCCCCTTTTTCTTCCTTAAATAATAACCTTCCATTAGTCCTTCTCAACGACCCCATCTTCAGCTCAACCGTTGTGAATGACATGAAACGATTCCTTGACCTTCAATATGTTCACGCACCGCCACGTTGAATCTCGATCACCGCCATCGCATCGGATTCCCAGTTCTTTACATCTCAAGAACCAAAAGTATTATTTTGCAAGAAAAATTGATGTGAGAGCGGACGAGGGGAAGAGCCTTGTGAAATGGATTCTTAAACATCATTTAAATAAGCATGTGATGCCGGATGAGAGTTATGGGGTTATTGAGGGGAAGGAGTGGACTGTTGAGGCTTAAGGCTTGTCGTGAAGGAGTGGTAGACATATTACTAGAGTAGACATGACATTTATGCGATATTATTAATTGTAACGTTGCCTAACTATGTTAAACCTGTATTTCCTATTATAAATAGATGGGAAAATCACAGCCCATCTTTTATTCGTCTATAAAAAAGTTTGAAAACTTGAGCTTATCTAGCCTCTGGTAAACCCCCACCCCATTATCTTCTATACATTATACGTAAAAAATCATCCCCTCGACCTCCCTCGCCACCGCAATGTCTGTCTCACTTGCAGATGAGCTATAGACATCCCCATTAAGAACCTCAACCGCCTCCAACACACTCCCAACCCGTCCTTCCACCTCTTTCCCCCTCCACCCGACCTCAAACCTCCTCAAAGCCTTCACAACCTCCACATGCCCATTCTCAATCGCGACTTTAATCGCATCCCCAACCCTCTCATTCGGATCAACCATCCCAGACTCAACCAAAACCTCCACAACATCCCGATGTCCCACCACTCGCAGCCCCCCACAAAGCCGTCCCCAACTCCACCCTCCCCGTTTCCATCAACATTCTCACAATCTCAACATGTCCGTTACTCGACGCCTCCACTATCGATGCGTTGTTGACCGACGCAGGGTTGACCGTCGGTACCCCCAACAACACCTTCACAACCTCTTTATGACCGTTTTCAGAGGCTGTACGAAGCGCATGATCCGTATCCCGCTGCAGCGTCCGCATCATGTGCGACGAGAAGGGCTACAACCTCCGCATGCCCATTCTCAGCGGCAAGTCGAAGCGCAAGGTTATCTTCTGTCGTTGGATCCACGCCGAGGTTCAAGAAATGCGTCACCATGGTGATGGCCCCAAAGGCTGCAGCGCATTGCAGGAATTTCTCCATGTCGGGTAATGGTGTTTCAGGGAGTTTGGTGAGCAGTGTGATCATGTCAGGGACTTGATCGGTGCTCGAGACCCACATTAATGCGAAATGTTCGTCAGGGTGAGATCTGGGTGTGGGAAGGTTGAGGAGGTAGACGCCTGCATGAGAGCTGAGATGATGGGATCCGGGTGGGGTCTTGGACGGGGTGGTGGAGGGTCGTAGTGGGGGTATAGCAGGTAGAAGGTTGTTTCGGTTAAGCCGAATAGCGAGATGAGGGCTGACCAGTAAGGGATACCAAGACGGTCAAAGTTGATGGATTTGAAGATGCGGGAGAGTTCGCGGAGACGGGGGTCTGGGGATCTTGAGTGGGCGAAGGTGTTGAGGTTTGAGCGGGCAAAGGTGAATTCGAGGGAAAAGTGGAGGGAGAACCAAGCCTGTTTGTTGAGGATTGGGAGGAGAAGAACCTCATGGGGATGGAGATGGATGGCAATGTCACGGATGACTTCGATGGGGAGGTGCAGTAGACTTGAATGGCTTGCGTTGATGGTAGTGGGTGTCATATTTGTGGATTCAAAACAAACGTGTTGGACCTGACTGACAATTCCCGTCTGACAATTGGCAACGCCATTGACGAAACTTTGGCGTTGCATTAATTTGTGGGATCAAAAGTGGTAGTGGTTTAAGGCTTGAGCTAAAAGTAAGACATACTCATGGATATCTCATATCCGCTGCATTTTAATTATTATCATTTTAAGAAAAAGCGGTTCTTTTGATGCCGGAAACTCTATAGAATAAAGACTTTGGCGGATAAATCAATCTTGTTGTGATGAGTTATCAAAAGGAAATGGTCTTGAGACCACAACTTCGCCGGGTTTATTGACGAATAACTATGAAAAAAAGGGTAGAAGTTGAGACCTTCTGATTTCAAATTTCGTGGTAAGGATCAAAGGGTGAGACGCCGTGGAGCAGTGGAGTGCGGAACTGTGTTCCTTTAATGTCGTCGCGACACTCGCTCACTGCAGCTGAGAAAGGCGTGAGCATGTGTTTTGTTACCAATATTCCTCTCATTGCATAGTAATCCTGATCTCGCTCAACCCTTTCGCATTCATCCAATTTGGCGCCACGGCTTGCAGAAGGCTGATTGGCGGGGCTTGAAATCTCAATTAAGCGTACTCAAGCTATATTTGGTGCTCACCAATTTCATTCTCCAACAAGTTTCCAGTCGTCTCTGGATCGTCAGGGTTATTGTCTGGTGAGTATGATGATGATGGGATGGTGATGGAGGAGTCAATCATATTCTGGGCTTCGTTGATCACTGTAAAGAGACGCCGGGGTTGGGATGGTGACGTCTGGGAGGGGGGGTAGATTGGGCCATGCATCGACACCTATTGTCTACATTTATCAACTTCCAAGCAAAGCAGCTATATAGCTAAACTATCACTTTCTATCCAGCCATCACCACCTTCCCAATCCAGCGTCCCATACCCAACAAAGATGTCTCCCAACAACTCCGCCGCCGCCGTCGCCTCTAACGACAGCCTCTCTGTCCCCGCCACCGGCTCCCAACCTGGTTCAGCCGGCTCCTCTGCACCCTCCACCCCCAGTATGAAAAAGAACAATGCCCCCAGATGTGGAAAGGAGGGGTAAGAACATCTTCTCCATCAATGCAATCTAACAAAGTTGGTAGATGCGGAGATCGTGCTGTTAGGACAGTTGGAGATTGCAGGCATTGGTGAGTGTCTGGTTTCTTTTGTGTAGGTTCTGATAGTTTTTGTGGATAGCCAGAAGAAGTTTTGTGGAAAACATCGGTTGCCTGAGGCCCATGTTTGCCCAAACCTCCAGACCTGCCGTGACGAGGTAGGAGTGTCATTTCTCGTGGGCTTTTATCTTAATACTGTCCAGGCCAATGCAAAGCTTACATCAAAGCTTTTGAATGAAAAGTGCGTCGCCACCAAGGTTTAAAAAATGGGTTTAGGTTGGATGAAGGGAAGGTGGTGTTGTGGATGATGAGGGACACACCCTTCCCGTTACTTTTTTCTTTCATTATGGCCCTTCATCCTCTGTCATCCCTCCCTTGAATATTTATTGGTTATTCCATCACTTTATTCCTCCATCGCATGTATGTGTCGTCTGCAGTGCGTCCTCAGAGTTCGCCACCTACACGGCCCATACCCATACTCATCCCATTTTTTAAGAAAATAAAAAAAACCCATTCCTTTTTTCCCCAAGGGTTTGGGCTGAGTCTTGATCGCACGGGTCTCTCATTTACCCCTTGTTTCAATTAAGAATTGAGATGAGTTGTTTACCCGAATAAATTGGAGCTGTAATACCGTATCGCATTATCCTTGTGAATCTAAAACCAAAAGCACACTCATCGGACCCAAACCCCTGGTAATATCTAATGCATTCTGTCAAACGGAATTTGAGTCGTTCCTTATGTCGTTCTCATTGTGTAACAAACGCTTTCTGAATGGAAGCCTCAAAAAAGGGTTTTTTCTAATTGATTTATTCATTCAGTGAACAGAAGAAACAAAAATTATCTCTCTGCTCCATCAGAACCTTCCCGCATCGCTCGATACCGTCATCTTTGTAGCCTTCATTCATTCATTCATTCATTCTGCCATCACTTGACAGAGTAAAAGTGGACGACGGGCTAACGGACGACTCAAAAGATTCAGCAATCCTACTCATCCCCTACGATCTATCTCAACTTTGGCGAGACCGTAGGAGACAATCAGAACATCACAACGGAAATCCATTGAACCATAAAAGGGATACAGCATACTTTTACGAAATCATCAGCATTCAATCAACATACCATCATCCTCAGGAAGCTTTTTCGCCATTTCCTAGGAGGGCGTGAAAAGAAGTAAAGGAAAGAAAGACCCGGCCCCTACACTGAGGCACTCTGGACAGAAGAAAGAGACTTTTTTCACCCTCGGATCGGTTGAAGATACCAGCTCATTTTCACGATACCCCATTTCGTCGGCCATAGTACCTTACCTCCTTCAACGGATCGCCTGATCTCTCTCCATGAACCGTCTCTCCGCCTCATCAATGGGTGGAGGCGGTGCCCATTCCCACGGGTTTCCCCGCACCCCCCGACCCATCACATAAATCACACTCATCCATGGACGTGTCGGCACTCGCTTCGTCGTTACCGCCTGCATCGTCGCATAGGGTAAGTTTTGCAGCGATTTTCTTGCTTTCGGTGTGAGTGGATTTTGGTGGCAATGGGGCTTGAAGATTTGGAAGGACTGGGAGAAGGTTGAGACAATTTTTGATGGTGATGGAAGGTGTGAAGGAAGGGATGGAGCAACTTTTATGATTCTTGGCTGGAATGTTCCTGAGGAATGATCCAACTGGTCTCGGCCCTTCTGATCAACGATCACTAGGTGGATACCTCTTTTTCATGTCAGCTCTTTACAGAAAAAGGAAGGACATTAGCACTTAACGTTCCTGTATGTTGTAAAGGGAATCAGAGATGCACTACCAGTTGGAGACTCGTCCAAGGATATCAGACGCTGGATCATGCATGCTTACTCAAACCAACCCTACCACCAACCCCACCTACCGCCAAATCACTGACCCTCTTTTCCTTCCTCGCACCACGCATCTCCTCAATCTCCACCAGAACTCCTCCCACGCCCACCCTCATCCTCCAAAAGCTGCCTCCGCCACCTCCGTCTCCAAAACCTCCTATGCCCGTATCTCCCGTCTTGTCTCCACCGTTGTCCATTGCATGGACGCCAACACATCTCCTTGGGGTATTCTAAATTCTTCCACATCCCCTTCAAATCATCAACCCTCCACCGCCTACCCGTCCCCATCCTCTCCATCCGTCTACCCGACTTCTCCGTATAACTCTGCCATCACACCTCATTCAACCCTCGGCGCCTCATCGACAACCTCCTCAACCCTCTCATCAGCCTCAACCGCCGTCAACCCTCCACCACCTCCAAAGGCCTCCGCCGCCCTCTACGCATTTGCACATCGTCTCCTCTCCCACTCCAAACTCTCCCTCCCCGTCGTCCTCGTCGCCCTGAAATTTCTCGACCGGTATTTCGCCATCATGCGTCAACAGAACATGGCTGTACCATGGGACATGGTGTTGGCGGAAGGATTGGTTGCGGTGGGTCGCGCTCCCGCTTGTACAGAAGTCGTGGCAAGGGTGCTGGCGCCTTTACCACTTCTCAACGGAGCAACAGGAACTCACGGTGAACCACCAAGATTACCAGACGGGTTATCTTTGACGCGTGATGTTGTCGCTGGTGCCGTTTCCGCCGCCCAAGGCTACGCGTCATCCGTCGCAGCAGCAGCTTCGAACGAAGCTATGTCTCGGATGAATGAACTCGGTGCTGGCGTCAACCTCTCCCCACCTTCCCAACGACCCCCAACAAACACCCCATGAACCCCTTCTCCCTCCTCATAGCTGCCCTCATGTCCTCCAACAAGTTCCTCGACGACGCCCGCTACTCCAACAGATGGTGGTCCAAAGTCTCTGAAATGCCTCTCCCCGACGTCAACCGTGCTGAATCCGAGTTCCTCCATATCCTTGGATACGGCCTCTCCGTATCCCCCCGCGAATACGACAGCTGGGTGGAACGCATGCAACGTTTCGCTCGCATGATTGAAGAAAGTGAACGTCACGGAGATTTATCTCCCAGCGTATCCCCCAACATGCCACCACCCATGAACCCTGCCATCCCCTCCGTCACCATGACCCCGCAACAACCACCACAACAACCAGGCGTTTCAGCAGCATCCGTCGCAGCAGCGTTAGCACAACAACGTTCACCACGATCACCGCATCATTATAACCAACAACACAATCCCGCGCATTTACAGAGGATGATGGCAACCACCGCGTCGCCTTTGCATCCAGCCTGGGTGATGGCGGGTCCACCACCTCCTGGTTCGCACATGAACTTCCCCGGCAGCACCATTGACAGCATTGTCGGTCCCCTCCCCACAACACCAACACCTGATGATGATGCAACAACCCAAATCCCCACGTCCCCAAAGTTCATTAGGCGTATCAAGTCTAGATCGCCCCTCCCTTCAAGTCACATCATTAGACCGTCCCTCCCTCGACCGACCCCCCTTATCCGCCTCATCCACCGTCTCCAACGCCTCATCCTTTTCCAACAACAAGAAGCGTTGTTCCAATTATTCGATGCAACCGCTGACCCACCACCACCACCTGTTGCACCACCTGCCGCTCCTCCTGAACCTGTTGACCCGGCTGCTGTGCAAATGATGTTGGAGAGTCATCCGGGATGGATACAGCTTGTGCAGCAGAACCCGAATTTGGATTTGGGCGCAGCTGTGGCGGCTTTTGTGGCGGCTAGGAGTGGAGGGGGGGCGAGGAAAGGGGATGATGGGGGGACGGCGATGGATTGTAGAGATGGATGATTATGGGGGGGGGGCTGTTTACCTCATGATTTTATTTTTTTTGATGTTCTAAAAGGGATTTGGGCGGTATACCTGATTTGTCTCATTGTTGATTTTAATGGCTCCATAAAAAACCAAAGTTATTTTCGCTATGTACTTTTGATATTTTTATAGCTTTTTACTCTATTCATTCCTTGAGCATCTTTTCTGGGAGACGCCTCCAAACTCCAAGTTGACTGCCTTGTCAGTAGGTGAATTGTCAGCAAAAATAAGATGAAAGAGTTGACATGGCCCAAGTATTTATTTATTTGGATTTGGAATTTGGATGAGACAGCACCGTGGAATAATGCTGCTGGTGCTGCTGCTGCTGTGTGCTGTGTTGATGGAGGGTCGGAGAATAAATTAGCAGCAGGCGTTTATTGGGTACAACAGATATATATATAGAATAGACAGACACACGTGGATTGTTTTGTTTGTCTCTGAAAAGAGAAATGTCGTTTTCAATGCTGGCGGATGACGGCTATATAACGACAAATGACGGCCACTGTCCTGGACTCCTGACCATCACGAGCAGTCTTCAAAAGGGGGATCTGACGGTGTGCCTATACTTTTCAGAAGCGTGTACCATTTCAATAAAATAAACTGTCGCGTGTGTATCAATGGGACAATGTTTGAGTGATGAGGGAGTTTAAAACTCTGTCGTGCATCTGTGAAAAGCGGGTAGTGTCCGAATAGGTACAAAGTATGCAGGTCAGCGACATTCGATCGGATTAAGCGTTCATTCTATTGGAGGATTGGCAACATCAAATGACCTGAGCAAGAGCATTTTGGATGGATGCTGGAAGATAACAGGCAGCTGTGATTAGAGAGAGAGTTGACGGCTCATGTACACATAGTCAGTACAGCATCCTCCAGAGACAGAGCGTCCGTTGCTCCTTACCACCCAGCTCCTTTCCCATCCATCCATCCATCCATCCTTTCACCCATCCACCCATCCCTCCATCGATCCGCTCATCATCCATCGTCCGTCCCTTGTCCTTTCACCAAAAATTGAACGACGGATCAGTAAGGCACCGAGGAGGAAGAAAAAAAAAAGTACAGGCAAATTCTCTTTGACCAACAATTTGCCATTTGCTTTTCTGGGGTTTCTAGGAACGAGTCTCCACCGATCCCTCATCGACTTCAATCCAACACACAACACACATTGACGCCTTTACCTCTTCCTCATCCACTACAAGGAGCTGAAGGGGCGCATACAAGGAAGGCACCGATAGTGTACATTTGAGAGGAGGAATACTATTACTGTTGTTTATCGGCGTGAGCATCATAGGGTAACTGGCTGGGAGTGAGTTGTGTGGGTTGATACGACTGGCGGAAAGTAAATCATGAGTGGTAACCCCAACCCGTATCCAAACGGTAATGGGAAGAAACGGTCCTTTGGGGGGAGGCGTCCATCAAATCCAGGAGGAAGCCATGGATTTAACCCCAACCATTCACACAATCAGCACCGCCCATCCTCGTCCCGTTATCAGCAACATCATCAACAACAACGTCGTCGCTCTGATGACTATCATCTCCACCATACCCTCCCCCCACCTCCGCATTACCGTCAAGGACCCCCGATGATGCCTAACCCAGGGTTCGAGTTTGAAGCACCCGGGATGAGCTACAACGACCAATATGCGTATCCGTTTCCAAACGATGTGGAATTTTTCGGCCAGCCGGATGGAGGTGGTGGACCTGGGAGCAACGGAGGTCCTCCTCCTCCTCATTTCGAGCAGCCATATCCATCACAGTATCCGTCACACAACTCCGCTTCGTTCCCTCCACCTCCACATCTTGGATTTCAACCACCACAACCGCATCACCACAACATGGGAGGACCACCCGGAGGATTGGGAGGACCAAGAGGGGGAGGAGCAGGATCTGGAGTTCCGGATCTTGGCAACAATAAAAAGCGTCATCGTCGTCATCCAGGAACAATGCGGGATCCTTTACCTCCCCCAAATTCATCCGGCCCTCCACCTCATTTCGTCATAACCCTTTGATGGCTTCCGCACCACCCGCAGCATCTCCATACCCACAATCATCCATTCACCACCGTCATCATCCACAACGCCTTCCTCCATCCCACTTTCAACCTCCTCACCTCCAACCCTTCCCAACTCAACCCCCTATGCCGCCTCACCCTCCACAATTCTACGCACCCTACGAAGATTCTTACGCTAATGCACCCGCTCCATACGACGCCGCTCCCACTCAATACGATGAACCTTACCCCCCACCTCTTCCACCCACATCTAGTTGTTCTACGAAGCACCAAAAGAAACTCCCACCGAACCCATCACCAAACCCACATCCGAACCCGACATATCTTTAAAACCACAACAACCCCGCATCCCCACCCCTCCACCCCGCGATGAATCCATCAGCGAACTGCACGCCCAATCCCAGCCCGAAGCCCCGCCACCGTCCCACGCCTCCTCATCCATTGTCCCGGTGTCTCCTTCAAAGAAGGCGAGATTTGGGAGACGGGCGTTTGACTTTAAGGCGTCGTCGTCGACGGGGCATTCGGTGTTTGCGGCGTTTTCGGCGAAGAAGGGGGGTGGAGGGTTTGCGGCGGCGGCGGCGGCGGCCGTGAAGAAGAAGAAGGGGGAGGAGGAAGGGAAGGTGGAGGTGAAGGCGAGGAGTCCGAGTCCACCGCCACCGCCGCCACTACCGCTACCGCCGCTGCCATCGCCTGCTGTTGTTGCGAGGGTTGTAGAGAAGGACATGGGACGGAGGGGTAGCGTTGGGGGTGGGGTTGGGAAGGGGGTTGGGAATGCGGGGAAAGATCGGAGAGGAAGTGTGGCGTCTGTTACTGTTAAGGATGCTGGGGTAAAGAAAGTAGTGGCACGGGGACGGTCAACGTCACGGTCATTGTCGCGGTCACGGTCACGGACACGGTCACGGACACGGTCTTCTTCAAGAGGACGGGGACGTAAAGAAAAGTCGGGGAAGAAGGGTGGAAGGGTTGGAAGAAGACGATCCATATCATCCGTGTCGAGATCGAGAACACGGTCACGGACGCGATCACGGACAAGATCACGAACACGTTCTCGATCTCGTTCTCGTTCACGAACAAGACGGAGATTGTCACCTGTCACTAAACCTGCTTCATCTAAATCCGTCGTGAAGGAATCCACTGTCACCGTTCCCCCTCCCTCTAAACGTAAACAACGGTCCGTCTCCATCTCCTCGTATACGTCATCCAGCGTATCATCGCGGTCTCCGTCGCGACGGCGTCGTGTGAATCGACGGCGACGACGGTCTGTGTCGTCTGTATCGAGCTCGGATGGTGGGGATCGTAGAAGGAATGGACGGAGAGGGCGGAAGCGAGGAAAGACGGGTGGAGGTGGGAAGAGACGGCGAGGAGGGAGGGCGAGGAGTGCGTCGGGGAGCGAGGAGGAGAGGTCAAGGTCGAGAACGCCAAAGGGGAAGAAGAGGGGGACTTCCGTAGGGAAGACGTGGAAGGGGTCGGTGTCGCCACGGCCGGTGGCGGTTGGGGCGGGGGAGAAGGGGAAAGTTAAGAGGGGGCTGTCACCGAAACGAAACGCGTCGTTAAAGAGGGGGTCGTCACCAAGACGGAATGTGTCGCCAAAGAGAGTGTTGTCACCTAAACGGAACGCGTCGCCAAAAAGAGGGCAGTCGCTAAAACGGAACGCGTCACCGAAGCGGAATGGATCGCCAAAAAGGATGTTGTCACCACCGCCACCACCTCCACCACCTCCGCCGCCACGTGTGAAATGGGTAAAAGAAGTAATGGGGTTGGGATTTTGACGGGACCGAATGCGAGACCTGTTGCGTCTATTTCGCCGCCTCCACCTATGACAGGGAGGGATCGCGGTGGTGTTGTGGTGGTTGAACGAAGACCGTCGATTGTATCTATTGCGAGGGCCTTATCGCCTCCACCACCGCCACCGCCACCACCGCCACCACCCATGACGTCAGTGAAACGGAAAGGAGAGGACATGGAGGAATCTAAGATGAAGAGGAGGAGGGAGATTGATCATGGTGTATCACGAAAAGCGAGGCAGCAAGCTTTGAAAAGGATGCTAAGAATAAGGGCTCGTCACCTTCTACTGCGAACAGTATTGTCGTGGTGGTGGAACGGAAGGCGTTTAGGGATGGGGATGGGACAGGGAGGGTGGGAGGAAGGAGGATTTGAGGAGAGAGATTAATGAGAGGAGAAGGAGGGAGATGTGGTTATGCCGGAAATGCCGTCTTCACCGGTACCGCCGCCTCCACCGCCGCCTGAGGAGGTGTCGGAGGCGATCGTGGAAGAACAGGAGGATATTCCGCCCCCGCCTCCACCGCCGCTTGCGCAGGATCGAATGGGACAGAGGAACATGTGCAGGAACACGATGTTCAGAACGCGTTTTCATCGGTCTCTTCCAATGCGTCGTCATCTGTCGCGTCATCTCTACCTGTCACCGAAGATAGTGCGTATGCATCGGAAATGGCCACACCGGCGAGAGTTGACGTGGTAAACGTTGAAAAGAGGATACGACGGCTGTTGTGACGTACAAGGAAGGGCCCAGTGTTAAGAGAAGGATGGTGAAGAGGGAGAAACCAAATGCGAAGAATTCGGGAGCGGTGAAGGCTTTGGAGAGGTTGGTGGAACGGAAGGCAAAGGTTTTGGTGGGAGTTGTTGGGAAGGAGAGGATGACGGTGTTGGGGACTTTGAGGTGGTTGATGATGAATGGAATTTGGTGAGTGTTTTACGATGCTTGTTGTTATCAATTTGTGGGTTTAGTTGTCTTACATGCTGTTTTGTGTAGATTCTCGCTGATGCTGAAGAAGAAATTATTCGTCATCGCTCATTACTCCCTAAGCCCTTATCAGTTTCCGAACCCACACGACGTCACAAACCCAACACCACCCTATGCCCTCCCCTCCAACGGCCCTTACGGATCCCGAAGACCGCTCATCCGTCTCCCGCACCGCGCCACCCCTCTCTCCGTCCACCCCCGCACTCCACCACCCTCAACAAGCGTCACCCCGATCCAAACACGACCACCACAACAACCCTCCCGGATCCCTTGGAGATGCTTTTGAAATCGCGGAATGAGGAGGAGGCCGAGATGGCGTTGATGAGTCCCGATGATGATTTTGACGCGCTGGGACTCATTGATGAGTTTTTTGGGGATGATGTGGGAAAACCGTGGAAGATGCTCCGACTGTGGAATTTCCGTCACCTTGTTCTGCGACGGCGGTTGTGGGGAAGGTGGAGGTTGTGGTTGAAGTTGTGGAGGAGGTGGTGAAAAAGGAGGAGGAGTGGGTGAGCGTGAAGCGACGGATGGGGAATGCGGTGGTGGGAGGGAGGGAGGTGATGTGGGTGAGGGAGGTTATGTGAGACTCGTGTTATTTATTGCCTCTTTGGAGATTTTATTAAATGATGTATTATTTTTTGTTTGTTTGGCTACCTTTCTCCTTCTTTTTCTTTGAAAATGGAGGTGGTTTTGGTACTAGTGACGGTAGTTTCTGTGTATGTTTTTTTATGTCCTCTCTTTTTCGTTCCACTGGTTCTTGGACCCGCGCCGCCCTTGTCCCCATGTTTCATTTTCATTGTGAGTGTTTTTAATTTGTTTTTGTCGCGTGCATATACCTCGATTCTCTCTGTTGGGTTGTTATGTTTGCTTGGTCGGCTTTGGGGGGTTTTGTTTTATGTTTTATAATATATTGTTGTGTTGGTAAAGGTATTGTCTGGTTTGACTGCACTCTTTCGTGGGAGAGGAGAAACGGAATTTGAGGGGAGAGTGGACGAGATATGGATTTACAACGGTAATTGTTAAAAACAATTTCGTTTTAGTTAAAAGGTGGGGTAAATTATATGACAGAGATTGGAGTGTTATTCTATTAGAAAAAGCAACTGTCCGATATATTAAACCGTTAATAACACTCACCCATTCTAGTCTTGCCTCTCGGCAGTTCAAACTCCTCGGAAGTTGAGGTTTTCTTTGAATCGTAAAATAAAGTGAAATAAAGAAAATGCATCCAAAACTCTACCTCACGCTACCCTGCATTCAATTTGCTGTTATTCGTTTGGATTCACCATTACGACAACTAAGGTGATTTTATGGTTTATTGCAATTGCAAAATACTACAAAAGTTTTAATGCCGTCACGGAGGCTTTTCCTGTCATTTCACTTCATACGTCTCAACCAAAGAGTATCCTAATTCCGGAACCCGACGCAACACCTCTTGCATACCATAATAATAAATAATCCTCCCAAGTACCAAATTCAATTGCAAGAAAGCAAACAGCGCAGCCCCACTTGCAAACCATCCCCACTCAGATGTTGGCCAAATACCCAGTAAATTCCACGAGGCAGGCTCATCAGGGGAAGGAGGATGAACCTGTGATGCAGCCACATCAGGATCCTCTTTCTTTAAAACAACGCGAAACACCATTTCGGGCAACTCCGGAAACTCGCTGGCAATATCTATAATCTCTGTCAACCTTTTCGGCATAGTGGAATCCACTTCAAGGTTGATGTCCACGCACATGGAAGGATCCCAATGAATCGTAATTTTATGACCCAACGTGTTGCCGTAAACTTTAACGCTCCCGTATCCGCGTCGCGGGGTGCCGCTCCAACAGTGTGTTGATGGTCCGATACCACGACGGCACAGATTCGTTGTACTTTGGTATGTATCGTTTGATGTACCGAAAAGGCAGGTGGTTTAAATCAAAATCGTTGGCCTGAAGAGGTTTCAGGAGGTTCAGGTGGGCAAAGAGGAGGTTTCTGATGGGTCGTGTTGCATCATGGCGATTCCACAGAAAAAAGGTTGTTGGCCAGGGTTGTGACGTATAAAGCCGGCAGGGGTAAGCCAGTGTTGAATGAAGTGCGCGGGGCTATTGGTGGCTTTCCACGTAAATCGGAAGAGGTCTTTATCGCCAAAGAGAAACTCGTGCCAAGTTCGGATTTCTGTGTTGCGGTTAAGGTACCCAGTTGAGCATAATGGCTTTCCACGAACGCCGCTTATCGACAACCATCATGCCGCTTTCCTGGATTTAGACAACGTTCGTTCATGTAAGCTTATAATAAAGTCAGGGCTTATTGAGTTTTACCTGTTCCCATTCATCGACGCAAGACATATTCCTTGAATAAAAGCAGTTAGCGTCTGAATATAACGCCAAGTTGCAAAAGCAACAGTAAAAACGTAAAGGAAAAAAAGGAGTCTTACATCCATTTCCAAACCGGATTATCTGACCTTGTTTTCCAATAATCAGGCCAAAACAAATCCCCCTCCGTTTATATTCAGGTAGTTCAAATAGCACCTCGGATTTTGCAACGGAATAACGTCCACATCCATCATCAAAACCTCTTCAAATCGCGAATTAGCAACCGACGAAAACTTCACGTGGTATCCAGTCCTATCTGAACTCTTTGGACGTTCACAAAGTTTTTAGGGTCGTCCGCCGTTCTCACTGTGATGGATTGGTTTGGGAGAGACATGGCGGTGAGGTTGTGAATGGCGTCTGGCGAAAGCTCGCCGTCGAATGCCCACACCTCAATTGAAAGGTAGCAACCGGTTTTGCGTAGATAGTGTAAGGCGAGACGAAAAAAAGTCATTTGAGCATCCTTTCCCATGTTGATGACAATACCCCTCCCAGAGAATCCTGGAGAGCCTCTTGTAATCAGAGTGCTGTTTGCTTTCTCAAACGTATAGTCCAAAGGATATTCTGTGGCCAACCAACTCTGCCAGTCTTTGCGATACTGGTTAATATCGTCATCCACCCATTTGGAGTAATTGGCCTGGTAGTTATAGTCGTTGTTGCTTTTCGAGCACGGCGAAGCGACAAAGTTGGGAATAGAGCTTTTATCGTTGCTTTCCACTAAAGTCTTGTTCTCATGATTTGAAGGTAGCGAATGGTGTATTTTAGAGGATGGCGAAGGGGCGGGGAGGATGGTGATGGGTCTTTGAAGGATGGCAACGGTGCGCTGTGCCATCTGATGGAGGATGTACGCCCATCTCCAGCATGATCAAAACTGTCGCCATGCAAAGGAACTCTATAATCGCCAGAGTGCCAAAATATCGCAGCCAGTGAGGACTAGAAGTCAACATCTCGACACCTTTTTTTGCTGTTACTGGAGATATCAAATAAGTCCAAAGACCTTTCATCACATCGAGTTCCGAAAAGGCTGTCGTAAAACAACGTACTGACCAGCTCTCTTTTTGAATCTGGAACTCATATTTCTTAGCAGCATGCATGCCGCACGCGCAGCGAGATGACGCGACATCATTCCACTGGCCAGTTCACGATTTAATAGGTGAGCACAGTTGGAGGAGTGAGTCTTCTTTACCTTCAAAATCAATAAGTCCTGCTGAAGGCAGCAGAGGAGGGCCACGTACAAGTCAATGTTGGATGTCATGAGTAGTAGCTGCGCGCAGCCCAGTAATAGGACGTCATCACACTTCGGTATACCTCTGCAAGCGCATCACAACCAAAAGGATTTGACGGGTTATATTTTTGAATTTCCGCTGTGCCATCACCATGCCCCCCGCCAACTTGAAGACAGATTTCCTTGAACAGGTCATTGAGCAACTATCCATCCTTCAAGCCCAATATAAGTTGACGGATGCCGCTCCTTTAGTCCGTCGTCCTCTTTCGCCATTGGAAGAGCTACCACCTGAGATCCGCACAAAGATACTTTTGGAGCATGCGACTTTGAAGTGGCTGTCAAACTAGAGTCTTTATGGCTCGCTCTACCTCATCAACAACCTTCAGACCACTTTACTGTATTCCAAACCCTTCATCGGTCTCTCTTTCCTGCTTCTCATCATATCATCGAGATTGTTGATGTCAAGATACTGCTACCCCATCTCCTAACCCTCAGTCGTCCAACCATCGCTTGGATATCTCATTTCGTCAAAGATAAAAGAAACTGGGGAATACCTACTTTCGGTACCGTCCCACAAGCCGTATCATACCATCGTCTCGACATCGTCCGCCTACTTCACATCGCTGGATGTACCGGCTTCTCCGACATGATGGAGTTGGCATCCCAACTTGGACACACCGACATTGTCGCATTCCTCCACGAAAACCGTCCAGAAGGATGTACCGTCAACGCCATGAACTCTGCCGCATGTAACGGGCACCTCTCCGTCATCCGTTACCTCCACGAAAACCGCTCAGAGGGTTGCAGCGCCCACGCCATGGACACAGCAGCACTCAACGGTCATCTGAACGTTGTAAAATACCTTCACGAGAACCGTTTTGAGGGCTGCACGTCCCGTGCAATGGATTATGCAGCTCAGAATGGTCATTTTGAGATTGTGAGATTTTTGCATGAACGACGTCGAGAGGGGTGTAGTTCACGAGCGTTGGAGTATGCGGCCATGAATGGACATGAGAGAGTTGTGAGGTTTCTTGTTGAAAGACGGAAGGAGGGGTGTGTGGAGCGGGCGATGGAGTTTGCGGCGAAGAAGGGGTATACGGATATTGTAAGGTTTCTGAGGGAGACATTTGAGCGCGACGAAAGGTGTGGGGATAGGCAAATACACTGGGTTGAGGAAGGGAGATTGGAGATGATAGTTCAAGTTTCTTAACATTTAGCGGCCAGTTACTAACTATGGCGCGTGGTAGAGGGGTGAATGGTGGGGAACTGCAACAGCACGATAGTTTTATCGGAAGTTTGAAAGAGCGTATCATTTGTATGTTGAGACCTTTTCTAACGTGAATAATATATTGCTCCATGTTTCAATGAAACAAGTTGTAATAATTATCCGCATTGTAAATACATTTCGATGCAAAGTGGCGGCTCAGGTAGCTCAATGATCAACATATTTCATGAGTGACGTAGTTTTATGCATCTATCCCTTTCCCGTCTTCTTTCCTTCTAATTTTGTTACGCCCTCATAACATAACGCGCACATTTAATTGTAAGTTCTTCAACAATTACGATGTATTTATGTTACGTATGTTAAAAGTGTTAATAAAAAATAGCAAAAGTGGAGAGCAAAGTCTGCAATCTGACCATCAGGTGTCAAGAAGATAGGCGAGATGGTGACAGTGAATCACATCAAACTCATCATTGCATCATATCCTTTGAAAGCTGTATAAAACGTTAGCTAATTAGCAGATCACTTGTGAAAGAGAAATATGAAAGCTAAATGCGAAACTATACAGTTACAGTAAGAGCACAAGAGAAGTTCGATGCTCATAATTTGATCAGAGACCAAAGCGATACTTGTAAATTGATCACCAACCAAAAGTTAGAGAACAATATGACCTTGCGACAAGTATAAAAAGTCGCGTCTCTCCCCTTTCTCTCCTATATCCCACACCGCTCAACGCTCTTTATCCATAATCCTCACTGAGAAATCCCTTCGAAACGATGCACCTCAAAACTATTTTCGCCGCTGTCAAGCTCAGCCTTGTCGGCTCCATCCTCTTAACCACAGGCTCCGCCAAAGCCGCTGCAGTCCCAATCGCTCCTCGCGACACCAGCGCACCGGCAGCTTCCCTCTCCGCCGCCGCATCTTCTGTCGCTGCCGGTACCGCGACCGTCATGCACACTGCGACCGCTGCACAAGCCACGGCATCTCCTATGGCCACGCTTTCCCCTATGATGACTTCAATCGTTGCTCACTCGATGCCTGCCCCAGAAGCCACCTCAACTCCTGAGACCATGCCAGCGGAGTCTCATCCAGAGATTGCCGAGCCCGCGCAGTTTTCCGAGCCAGAAGAGGTCGAGGGTGACGCTGCGGCTGAGCCAGAAGAGGAGAACGCTGATGCCGCCCAGTCCGAGCCTGAGGATGAAGGTGACGCCGCTGCAGACCCCGAGGAGGAGGACGCCCATGCGGCTCAATACGAGCCGGAAGACGAAGGTGACGCCGCCGCCGCGTACCCAGACGAGGAGAACGCCGACGCCGCTCAATACGAACCGGAAGACCAGGGTGACTCCGCTGCTTCTCCAGAAAATGACGGGGGCGATGTGGCTACCACTGACCCTCGCTTCTCTGAGGAACTCATCCCGCAAGACGCATCAACTGCTGCTGTTCCTATGAGCGAAGTTACTACGGCTGGGCATGGTTACGTCGATGCTGCGGGCTCTAAGCACCATGGGCGTCGTCACAAGAAGCGTAGAGTGAGGTACACTCGGACTCGACACGCGTCAAGGAGGCGGATTGCGGTTTTACGGTTTTAAGGGATAGGTTGAAGATGTCTGGTAAGAAGGGGAGTAAGAAAATGTTTGGATCAACTTACTACCACAAGAAAACCAAGTACCCGTAAGTGTTGTTACAACTTCAATGTTTAGGTAACTAACAAAGTGTTTTCCAATAGCACCAACGTCTACGGTGGAGCTGCTGTTTCGGCTGCTCCCGCCGTCGTGGGATCTGTGGCTTACTATGGAAATTCTGCCACGGCTGCCGGTACTCAAGCTCTCGGAACTGCGCCTCCTGTTTTGAAGCCTGAGGAGGATGTTACGTACAAGAAGGTCCACGCTCTCAAAAGCTCAGGCGCTGTTGGCCAAAAGTTGAAAGAGCGCACGAGAGCTTTGGGTGAGAGGAGAAAGTTGAGGTCCAAGACGAAAGTTAGGATACACTTGTAATTGCTTGATCAGTATGGGTTTCTGTAGCTTTTTTTTTTTGCTTGCTGCTTGCATCTGGTGAATGTTTTTGGGAGATATGTGACTCTTGGTCTTGTTCCTTCTGTTTCTCTTATTTCTGCGCCTCTCATGTAAAGGCTCTGATACATCAATAACGAATATGGTGCGGTCCCTTGAGCATTACTCCAAATCCTTGATTCTTCCGCTCCGTTGCATTATGGCAATTGAATTACGATTTTAGTCCCCACTTGATAGAGTCGCTCGCTCACCGTAGAGATATTGCCGCGGGTGGCTAGCATTTTTCCATTTGCTTAGTCAGAGCATCCGTCGGCATGCTCTGCAATGAGGACGCAAATCCAAACAGTTCCAAATGGAAATCGCGGTTCTCATATGTCGATCCTAAGATGGTAATGAGGTAACGATACCTCGTCTTTAGCATGAATGATGTAGCCCTGCGCCATGTGCCAGAGAGTCAACATACAATCCCAAAGGAAGGTCGCCAAAATTCGGCACTTCTCCTGCAGTTAGGCGAGATTCTGTCGGCTCAATGCGGGATGCTCCGAATTTCACTGGCCTTCATCGCTCCTGGGTCGCTTTTATCTTGGGGACTATTGGTCGGTATGAATGCTCTGGCGGATATTAGCTTTCCCGTGTTTGGAAAACTGGATGCTGCTGCGCTATCAGGCAGGTTTCCTTTCACTCGTCGTTTTCTTTGTTCTTTTTTCCTAAAGTGACCGCCATCCATATTTTTCAGTGATAATGTTTTGCTTTACGATGGAAATGAACAACATGGTCTATTTTACCATGCGAATGGTTCGCGGATTTATTTGACGTTGCTTTCTCAACTAAAATTCGTGTCATTATTTAGAAGGGCCTTATTGGAATGCTTTTGCAACTTGGAACATCGACGTTTGCGATAATTTCAGTACAGACGGCCTCGCTTTTAATCCTCTCGCCTTTTCTGTTTCATGGGTTAGAGTTGGGATGGTTGTCACGCTTTTTTTTAGCGGATGGATAGGTATACATCTTTCTTTCGACATTTATTTTTACTCCCTGTACAGCGACTTTTTACTCCCTGTACAGCGACTATGTATTGATTCTCTTTTATCAAAATAATTCATATTCGCCAGGAATTACAATTTGGCACACTTTATTTGTGGAGCAGAGCACTATTGCTGAGGCTTTTGAGAAGAAGGAAAGGACGGTTGACATTGAGCAAGTGCAAGGCAGAGACAGTCTCAAACCAAAATCCACTTCGCTTTCAAAGTTTTTAATGGTACGTCCGATTAAACCTTAAAAAGTGTAACCCACTTATACATTTAAGTCAACATTTAATCTGGCTCTATCGAGCTTCCTGCTATTCGCTCTCCCTTCATTGAGTATTCAGCTTTCGATATCGTCGTCTATCGTCCTTATCGTGATGAATATCCTTCTCCCCACTTTCCACTTGGCTTTCTTAGTCACGGTGAGGCTGAAGATGAAGTTACCAACTTAACATAAAAAGATGAGCTCGTTAACCACGTCAGAGACAGAATGGGCTATTAAACTGATTCTTTTCGCGACACTTCAGTTTCCTATCAAAGTGTGTACTTTTTTATTATCTCGTTACTTTGAAGCTCATATTTCTTTTTTCCTCCTCTATTTACTTCCCAAATGTAGTTTGTGCGATTTGTACGAGAATTTTACTATACAGATGGTAAGAGCCACGGGATTAACCAGACAATCTATGTTCAGTAACACTCCTTTAATAACACCATACTCTCTTTTCGTCTATCCTGAAAAGTCTGGTTTTGGACATCGCTTCTAATGCAAGTACTTTTGGAACGTCTTTTGCCACGTCTAGCAAAGTGGATGGGTTCGCTGCGCTTTATGAAATCCGTTTCGCCAACAAGTGGATATCATATTGATAAAACACAGCAACAGTTAGAAGATGGCCAGGACGGAGCCGGAGCTTCGATGGCTTCTCCTGACTCGACATGCGATATTTCTCATGTATCAGATGATGATGAAAATAATGAGGAATCTAGTGAGAACCTACCAAAGCCTTCAGATTTTGATATCGTCAAAACCGTTCTACCTTCTCAGCATAAAAGAGTGAATGATCTGCAACCTCTGAAGAAGGATACCGTTACAAGTAAAGTAGCTTTTAAATCACGTCAAGAACACCAGGATATCAAGGATACACCTCCAAACCCGATCAACAGACTTGACACAGTTAAAGATAGCAGCAGTACGATTATGAGGACAGAGTCTACTCGTACTTTTTCTCCAAAATCATCAAAGCGGATGAGCATTACGCCGCGTTTGTCTACTGTTTACAGCAATATTAATTCTTCGATAAACGAGCTGGAAGTGGGAAACCCGGAGTCAACTGCAAACCACCTTGGTCGCAAATCTACCATATTTGATAGACCCACGCTACGTCGAGATTTTAGAGCGGCCACAATTGTTATCCGCAAAGCTGTTGAAAAAGTGTCGTTCGCGTACTCAATGGGGAGGAATGATCTTGCACTGTCAAATTACATGTCCACGCTAGCAGGGATTACATGCGCCATTCTTCCCTCACCGCTTGATCCGACATGGTCCTCTATTGCTGTGTTATACAGACCAACGAGAAGCTTTGAGGATGGTAGTGAAGTGGACCGTATTTGGCATTTGAGGTGGAGTGATAAATTATGGCATTGTGCGATGTTTTTGTTTTTGGAATTTTTCTTAGAGACTGCTTTGTTTACTTGGAGGCTAAACAGGGTGAGTGCGGGGGGTTAGGGTCTTCGTTATAAGTATGCTTATATATTATATATAATTAGATATTCCTGTCGGCGTATTTCCAAAAGTGAAACTAGTCGATATATTTATCGCTAATTTCCGAATGATTATGAATTCCCTGTGCGCCTACGCTGGAGTAAATCGACTTTTCAGCAGGGATGGGACTGGATGATGTTTCACGAAATATCTGGTTGCATGCTGTGATATATGAAGTCATTTGGATTTGGAGAAATATGTATTTAAATGATTATGTATGTTGAACCATTATACACAAGCAGTGGTTAATAAACGACACCATTTGATCTAACTTTGAACGTAGAGCACCATTTTGCAGCGGTCCCCATAAATGCTGTTAAACTGCTTGACAAAAACATCGTTAACCATCAGGGATTGTTGCTCGACAGAGGCATACATCCCCGTCGTAATAAAATCGGTTGTATAAGAGAGACGGTAAAGATCTATGCGCTTCAACTTCGGTACCCATCTTGACGCTATCGAATTAATGATATTGTGCGGCGTCTTCTCATCAATATCATCAAAGACAAGCTTCTCAAGGCATTGAAGTTTCTTAAAGATATCCTCAATATCAAACTTGATCGTTCGATGTTGGTCAAGGAGCTTGTAAGATATGGCCAAGTATTGTAGCGATGAGGCGGAGGCGGTGAGAAGGGTTTCGGAGCGGGAAGTGGGAGATTCGGGATTTGACTGCCTCTTATATCGATAAGAGTGAATTTCCGCTTTGACATAGCGTTGACGGATGCGATTGTTAACTTTTGACAACCGAAAACGGTAATTTCCTTCAAGTTCAGGCAAAACGTGCAGAGGTTGGCAATAGTGGCGTCTCCGATACGAACACACGACTTCAAGCTAATCCGTTCGAGACCGTTCCAAGCTCCGAGGGATTGAAAAATAAACGCGAACATATCGTCAGAAACTGGTGCGAATTGAAGCTTTATAGACTTCAAAATGGGGTTGGAAATTGCAATGGCCTTTAGCACCGAGTCCGAAACAGCTCGACAGCCCTCCAAGTTGAGAGTTTCCAAATGCGAAAACATGCCAGAAATTTCGTTAACCGGTGCCGGAAAGATTCTCTGTCTGCGAGATATCAAGATATCGGACAGTTGGGAATATGAAGTTTCTATTTAATCTCAACAGGCTTCTGTCACATAGGAATGTGGAACCTCTTGTAAAGAGTCAGTAAGTGGAACGGCAAAGTTACCAACCTTAGCTTGAGACCGCGGATCTCCGTACAAGACCTCAAAATAATGTCCAGCCAGTCTTCCTGAATACTCTCGAACATCGTCTCTTGAACATCCAACAGGTCCAGGGCTTTGACGAAGTATCCGTACTTAGGAAGAGCCTTTAGAATGGTATTGAAGGCAGTCAACGGGCCGATTCGTCGGTTCCCAAGTTTCGGCTCCGTGTAGAGAATTGGCAAACCGACTGCCGCAATGCTCCTATGACGAAGTTAGGGACGCCAATCAACCTGATAGTCTTTACCGGCAGCATCGGCTGAGATGGTAGAGCGATGCATGGGTCAAGTAAGAATTGCGTGTCTGAAGCAAGACGCACGTCAAGGCATCAGCACCTGTTGAGAATGTTGGGTATGTCATGTCATATTGCTCGTATCACAGACGCCCTTCGTCCTTCTCAAGTTAGGTTCGAATGATAATAAATCATGATACGTAAACCACAACCAACATGATATTATCTTAGAAATACCGAGCATCGGTACACGCTGCAATGACTAGGAATCTGCCGCCGTTTTATCCATCCACCCCAAGTCCGACGTGGGGCCACTTATTACCAAAACCATCAAGAAAATGTGGATGGACTCTTAGGCCATTCCAGGCTAACGCTGAGTACATAATGGTGCTTAATAAATTCCATGAGTACATAGCAAAAATGACCAGATTTGATTAAAAAAACGCAACTATAATATTTTAAACAGCTGTAATACACCCGCATACGCCGCCATATAATTCATCGCAAGGCGACAATTTGTCGTTGCCTCTATCCAACTAACCCTCTCTGAAGAACCAACGGGAACTCCTAAGTAAGAAAATTTAAATATCCGCTTGAAAGACTGATGCGTATAACGTACCGTATCTTGACTCCCAAAACACAAAGAGATTCTCGAAAACGAATTCCAACACGAGAAAAAGCATCCCATGCCAAAGAGTCTCTTGCCACTTGAGTCGAACCAGCGACTCATTCACTCCATCAACAAACGAAATATCATGCCGAAGTCCGTGCGATACTGCCATATCAGACCATGTGCCGTCATGGGGGTGAGGTAAAAGAACGCATATCATTCCAGTCAATGTCGAGATATAATTGGAAAGTGTGAGATCGTTCCTGGAAGTCGAGTATACCATTGAAACCTTAATGACTGCTTCGAAAAGAGCGTCTGCGGCGCCGACATTCTGAGTGCTGCCTTGAATAGTCGGCAGAGTAGCAGCGGACTTAACATTTTGATCCAAATCGCTTTCCTCATGCAAAGGATGGAGGCTGATCTCCGACGATTTTTGTAAGAGCCGGATTCAGCACGTTCCCCGAAGATTGACCCAGACGAAATTTGACCTGGCGCTGTTCGGGTACGATCTTCTCATCAGACGTGGATATGTGCGACGAGACTGAATCCGGTTCGGGAGATACTCTTTGTTCCAACTTGAATTCAAGTTTTTTGTAACGGCGCTAGCAATTCTTGGTATAGCTCGTTCCATAAGGACTTGAAGAAATAAAGATATCCAGAAGTTGCTATGTCGATTTTTTACTTTATGGTTTTTAAGAAGAAAAGCTCGTACCTGCACTTGGATCATTGCTCATATAAAACCTCAAAAACTGAGAATATGTTAGTCAACGGCTGGGAGAGTGTAATGCAGCCTCACTTTTGGCGGGAACTGGAAGGATAAAAGTAGCGAGATTTTAATCGCACGTTCCGTTTCAGCCGTCGCTAATGATCCCAACTACAAGAAATTTAATTTAACTTTATAGAATTGATAGATTAAAGACGTGATGTAGATCTAAGCTTACCATGATGAAAAACGAATATTTGAAAGAGTGGTAGTAGGCAGTTGGCAACCACCAGAACAGCGAATGATTTTATTGAAAATTGTATTGCGATAACCGGAATGACATTGACAGAAGCGATGAAAGCGATATACTTGCAGTCTGTTGCATATTTAGTTTTTTCTTAATATAGAAAAGTTTTTTAAAATGCTACCGCAACAAAAAGTTTTCCTAAACCCATAGATTCGACCTCTTGGTGTGAGCTGTCTGGACCGCTAATCGACCTCCGCGTCCAGGCTTGAGCGGCTTTTTTGTGAAGATCTGGGCCATTCTTCTCCAGAGTTTTAGCAACAGTTGTTCTCCCAATAAAGACTAGATGCCATATGGTGATTCCTTCAGTGAGATGTCTGTTTAGTTGATATCATCTTTTTCGGCTTACCTGCCCAGCTGGCCACAAAAAGGCCTATAATCGAGGCAACTCTCACCCATCGCCGAGCGTATGCTGAGAATATAAGGATTGTCGCTATCTCAATCGTAAAGAGAGCGAGCGCTGATGTCCCCATGTGTAAAGGGACTCCGACTATGCCTCTCTTAAAAACATCATTAAGTCTAAAGACCGTGATTAAAAAAGAGCTCTTACTATTCTTAAAGTGAAAAAGAAGATGTTATTGAGTTCGAGTGCCAGCGACTGAAATAAAACTAAATTAAATTAAGATGATCAATAACTATTTTTTGCGCCTTGCCGGACGTAGAACAGCACAATATTATACCCGTCAAAGAAGCAGCATCACAAACTTCTGAAAGCGCTCGAATTCAACCTCTGAGAAGGCATCCAGACTTATAAATACTATCCACGACAGAAAAGCACCAGGCCCAACACTCGCCAAACAACTTCCTATCATCATTAACTGGACTCTCATGATCTCAATCAGGATCGATATTGAAGGCCATAGTGGTGAGACTTCCCTATTGCGGAAAGCCTCTGGCACATTGAGCACATCGATGCCTGATCCCTCATCCATCCGCCATACTTTGGTTAAGCTTCAGATGATTTACAGGATTGTCTTTTCTTACCTTGGAGAACTTTTGGGTGCAAACGTACAACTCGGAACTTGCCCTTTCTCTCTGTGCCCTTAACACCCGAAAAGCCTTTTGGCAACTTACATGTCTGCGACTCCGCGCTGGACCCAGTCGCGTGCAAGTCATTCACCCAAAGCCCATTTTGATACGTCTATCCCACATAACGAGTTATTGATCCAAATCATATGACGTTTTGCACCATGAGCATAATAAATGTGTTCTCTCCTAGCTCTCCAAATTCTGGCTAGGCCATTATCACCATTATTATGAAAAGTAATGCAAACTGGATTTTTAAGTGGACTTTATGTGTTAATCCCTTTTTGCTTAATGATAAAGTCGGACAAAACGACTATTCGCAGTAGATCCACCCGACTAACGCATCAACGACCGAGTAAGTTCGAAAACTACATAATACGTCGACCCTTCAACGCTGTGATGCTATGTGAGGAACAACCGTAATAATCGTCATGTTTTTCCTCCTCTTTCGTTTCTCACAAAGGCTGCACTCTCTCCTTTGAATAAAGTAATTCAATAACTCGTCTGACATCCGTCTGTGCCTTCTTCCCACATTCACCTATCCCATGCGGTCGGTCTTCATTTTAGAATCCTTCTTCTCCTTAGTTTCCATCATCGATATACCATGGATACCACGGCAGGTATCCAATTGATTTGTCACTGTAAGTTCTGACTTCCATCTCCGACCTCCGAGGGGCCAAGTGATTGGTTGATATTAATAATTGTGTGTAATTGGCCAGTTTGCTCACAACAACACGACAAAAAAAGAGTTTTCTGCACCATCTGAATGATGCCATTTGTCACCCTCTCCGTCTCACCACCAGCACCACATTAAGGTCAAGAGACTCAAGTCCGATCTCCATTTTTCCCTTTTACTAATATTAAAAATGATAACCCGTTGAAAGAGAGATTGGAAAATCCCTTAACAACTTTATGGGAAAACAACCTACGAATTCCGTTCCAACCTCCGTGGGCCTCTTATCGCATAAAAGGAAAACAACCTCATCCTCAAATCCAACCTTTTCCTGATTCTCGTCATCTACATTCATTCCAACCATGTCGCTTCTTTCTCAAAACACTCGGTACTTGTTAGTCGGCACGGCGTTTGGCTTTGTGCTGGAGAAGGCCAAGGTCTACGTGCCTAATGTGATAGTCAGCCAAATGAAGATGGAGAACTTTATCATGATGCAAGTGTTCCTTACAGCAACTGGAGTGGGGATGTGAGTGTCAACAGCTAATTCTTTCCTAGCCTTTTAGATCGTCGCTTTAATCTAACAATTCGTTAAATGCAGGGTGTTCATGTCCGTCGCGGAAAATCTCAAGCTCTTTAAACGCAGTCCACGGCCCTTTACCTCAGCAATATGTGGGTCCTCCACGTCCCAAATGCCACCGCAAATGCCATAGGCGGGGCCATGATAGGAGCCGGCATGGCTCTCTCAGGTGCCTGCCCTGGAACCGTCTTCGCGCAAGTCGGAGCAGGCATCAAGACCGCTTGGTGGACGCTTATAGGTGCCATCTTAGCAAGTGTGTCGTACGGATACGCCGTCCAGCTTTTCAAGTATGCAAGTCCATGCTTTGGCAAGACCACTCCCGTCGCGACATTTGACGGCGGGAACAGCAAACGCTATTTGCTCTTTGCTACTGGTGCCAGTGTAGCGATCACTGGCGCCCTTTTTGGACTAAATAAGTATGCTCCTTGGGAAGCTGACTTTGTGAAAGTTTTGGGTGTCGGCAAGGAGGTGACAGTGCCGTTTTCTGCACTTTCTTACGCGTGGAATCCCGTCGCGGCTGGCATGATGATCGGAACGGTGCAGCTTCTCTCGATGGCCTTAACGGCCAGCTCAATCGGTGCATCAAGTGTTTACTCTTATGTCGGCGCAAACTTGGCAAGAGTTTTCGACCATAAGATGGATACGAGAGCTCCCTTCTTCAAAAGCTGGGTGAATAAGACTGAAACCCTTTTTATGGCTATTGGCATTGTCGCGGGTTCGGCAGTATCAGCTTACTTTGGCGGTGTACCTGCAATGGAAAGCTCGACTATCAGCCCACTAAGAGCTGTTATTGGAGGTGTCAGCCTTGCATATGGTGCCCGAATCGCTGGGGGGTGCACGTCTGGTCACGGCATCTCGGGCATGGCGCAGCTCAGCCCGGCAAGCTTTGTAACAGTAGCAAGCATGTTTGCTGGAGGATTCCTCATGTCCACTCTTTTGTAACATCTCTTACATCATCTCCCTCATCTCCTCATCATTTGATATCGCATCCTCTCGTTCTCATTTAACTACGTAATAAACAACTACGCTGTTATCCCATAAATAACGACTTGCAATTTTCCTCTGCCCTCCTAAGCGCCATTTCCCAAACTCCATTGTCCATAACGATAACGTGTAGACATGAAGGCTGTAGTTTGATCTGGCATAGACAGGGCATCATCCCACTCATACCCAAACCCAAATTGTCATTCAATTTCCAAAATACGCCACACCCCTCCGAACTAACAAAAAAAAATCCAACTTCTCTGGTGTTCCCTCTTTTTGAATCGAAAGATGACTGAAGTCGCCCCCAAGTCCGGTCTCTTTGTTGGTCTCAACAAGGGCCACGTCACCACCAAGAGGGTCCTCAAGCCCAAGCCCTCAAACGCTAAGGGCGTAAGTACTTTGCTCTTGCATCTCGGTCAGGTTCTTTTCCCGGTCAAGATGAGCTTTGGGGGATCTCGGGCTTCCATAACTTGGATGAGTTATTCTGGTTGCTGGAGACAATGCAGGATCTTGTATTTGAAAAAGGATGGAGGAGATGATCGACTAGGAGAATGAAGGTAGCGAAGTCTTAGGAACGGACGATGCATGGGACCATACCGAACCTCAATCTTAACAGCAACTTTACCAAAATGGAAAACTTACTGGATTTCTTTCCGATAATCAGCGTGTCGGCAAGCGCAGCAAGTTCGTCAGGGACTTGGTCCGTGAGGTCGTCGGTTTCCCCCTACGAGCGTCGTGTCATGGAGTTGCTCAAGAACTCCAGGGACAAGAGGGCCCGTAAGCTCGCAAAGAGGAGGGTAAGCAATCAGTCTGCTTACACTCTTTTTTGGTATTTCATGTTATCTTATTCTCCTTTATTAGCTCGGTACCTTCGTCCGTGCCAAGAAGAAGGTCGAGGAGCTCTCCAACGTCATTGCTGAGTCCCGTCGTGCTGCTGCTCACTAAACGCCTTAATTCTGGCTTCGTGTTCTGGATGTTCTGCTACCTCTTTATTTCCAATTCGACCCATGAAATGAATGAAGGGAGGGTAGGATATCGGATGCCAACCTGTTGGATTTGGATAACGGAATTCAATTTGGATCAAAGAACTTGTATAGGAAACTGGGTGCGGTGTGGGTTGCTAATAAATGGGCAAAGTGTGGGCATATCGTTCACATTATCGGCATATTCGAGGAGATATTGTTTTTTTGGAGGCTTTCATACTTCACAACGTTTGGATTATACAGATGGGAACGACAGGGTATTTACTTATGCAATTTGAAGCCGGGATGGCTTGGATGGCGTGAGAGTGGGCTCTGATGGAGATTTGCCAAGACCGGCTTCTTTGCTTAAGGTCTTTAGCTGAGGACTTCCTATCGTCTGAGTGGACCCGAGGTTGTCGGCGGATAAAGAGCCTGATGAAAGCTTGTCGAGGGATTTCACATTCACTCCGGAGCGACGCCACAGTAGGCCTGCCCAGTGTGTGGGTTCACCGTTATTTGCGGTATGGGAGGAGTCGGACAGCGTGGCGATGGACCCAGAGTTTGTAGGACTAAGAAGCGAGCTAGACAATTCACAGGCTGGTGCGTCGTTGTGATTTTGTGATGGTGAGCCGTCCAGTTTGTCCAAGTGGTCGGTGCTGCGCATCACAGTTGTGAGTTGTAAGGCGTCCGCATTTTTTTATGAAAAGTTTTTCCGCAATCTATAAAGTCGCGTAAGAAAAAGTCCATGATGGAAGAAGTACTTGCCATCACACATCAAATGTCTCTTGAGTCCAGTCCTTTTCCTGCAATGATCGCAACGTCGCATCAGGAGATCGCGAGAAAGTGAGAAACGATGTTGACCACGAGAGAAATCAGAGGACGTGGCCGTTTTGTATCAGCCTCAGCTCCAAATACATTCACGGCTGGAATACCACGTCCAACGCGAACCACTGAATCTACATCCGTTGATGGTTTATCATACCGCGTAATAGTCGCATCAGCTCGCGCCGGCAAGCCCACCGAGGTATGGTCAGACAAGCCCGAATCCAAGGAAGTGCTCACGACTAATTTTAATGACGTCTCCAAGTCCATCAATTCATCATTGACATCATCCTCCTTTTCTGGATGCAGCGACGATATGCGTGGAGGGGGTTGAAGTTTTGAGGAATTAGAGCTTGGCGGTGATTCTTTGGAACGACATGAGCGAAGAGATGCGGTTCTTTTAGCGAGACAGGACTTGGGTTGAGGCTTTCGCGGGACATGACGCGACCGCGACCGTCACGTCGAAGTGAAGGTGTTCTGCTCATAGGGAATACCGAATTCCTGGCAATCGACAAGGTCTTCCAAGGATTCAAAGTCCTCTGCCTCGGTCTCATCTTCATCTATGTTTTAGAATGGTCAGCTTTCAATACAATTCCTCAAAATATTTTAGCCCACCATATACAACCCAAGATGACCGGGCTCCTCCCTCTCCGCAATCTTTTCCATAATTCTCAACCCTGATAATATTTCTTTCCATGTCGGCCGTCCACAAGGCTCATCATCACAACACCTCAACGCCAACTCCACAAATGCCTTCACAATATCATCCAAACTCATCTCCTCCACCTCCATTCCCGCCAAATTAACACAAGCCCCCTTGGCCAACCCCGCCGCTCTCCTCACCAGATCCCCGTTCAATCCAAACCCTGGTATAACCCGTCCAAGCGCCATCACCGCCACTTCAGACCCAGGCGGCGCCGCTATCCTAATCTTCAAATCCTGCTCCACCTCCTCAATGGATGGAACGCAAGGCGGATTATCCACAGCGACGGTGCGTAGCGCCAACTCGCATAACACGACACCATAGGAAAAGATATCGACTTTGCTGTCAAAAGGCATGCCGAGGATGATTTCAGGGGCCATGTGCGTGTCAGTGCCGCAAAAGGAGAGACGACGGACTTCCGCAGCGGTTTTTGCGGTGGGACGGGAGAAACCAAAGTCGCAGACCTATAAATTGTTATGGTTAAGATGTGAATGGATGGGAAGACCTTTATCCGTTTGTTTTCGGTGACGAGGAGGTTTTCACTTTTCATGTCCCTGTAAACTAAGTAAATTATATGCGCGAAACAAAGAGAGATTGTGCAGAGACATACCGATGTATGATGTCATGAGCATGTAAATATGCCAGAGCTCTTGCCGCATCCGTGGCGATGCTAATACGTGTTCTCCATCCCAAGTCTCGTGAACAATCGGCAATCCACTACAAATAAAATAAACTAAGATAAACTTTAGGGAGTTTTTACCTCCTTTACGTTTCCTCCAGAAACATATTCAGTAACAAGTAGCAGTTTGTTCTCATGAGTTGCGCACCCCATAAACTTGAAACGTAAGTTACAAATGTGTTGTCAATGTGTACCTGAACTACGTTGGGGTGTCGGACCTCTCTATTTTGTATTATTACGTGAAGAGAAGGGTACGAGTACCTTAAATATCGACCTCTCGTTCAATATATTTCTTCAGGTCAACTTGTACTTCCTGATGCGAGATATCTACATAACTATTACATTGTGAAAATATAGAGGAGACAGTACCAAGAAACGTTTTGACGGCAACATCCGTTCCCTAAAAAAACATGATATCAATACTTTATCGCAATTCAGCGCAAGTTCTTACCAAGTACTGTCAAATAGAGGCGACATCAAACACATAAGGTAAGTTGAATGATTAACAAGACAGTTTTACATCAGCCACATATATCTTCCCGAACGATCCAGTTCCAACCTGGGCCAAGTTGGCCAGGTCCTCGAAAGCAATGGAGTCAAACATGTACAAAAGACGTCCGTATCTACTCACTTGGGGCCAAAAAAAAAAAAGAGGGTATATAGTGTAAAACGAACTTTGTCCGATTTATCGTGATTGGGGAAAACACTTCTAGAATCTTTTCGCTAGGGTCACGTCAGCTTCATGGCGAAAAGATAGGCACGAAATAAAGAGAATAGAAAAGGCATGGTGTGGTTGCGGTAAGATGCAAATAATATTAAAAGAATGGCTTTGACTACAAAATCGGTCAAAACACGTCGAAAAACATGGGATATCTTTACAAAGAAGAAAAGTGGGGATGTAGCACGTCCATCAGAGGTTCCTCTTAAAATATGCGAACAGTAGCATGCGTAAAAGTCTGATCGTTCTATGACTTTTTTTGACGCCTTTAATCCCTTCCAGCATAAAACTTCTCAAGGAAGGTCACAGGCTTAGGATCCGGGTGGTCTTCTTCCGGGAAGTATCTCATAACATGTGATTTCTGTTTCCACATGTTAAGGGTTTCATCGTACTCGAGTCTTCCCTTGAGAAGGAGGATGTCGATCACAGAGAGGTCTTGGACGAATCGCTTTGAGTCAAATTCTTCACGGATGCGGCGACGGACTGTTCCTGTGGTGACTTCGAGTTGGAAGCGATCAACAACGACGGGAGCCTGGTGGAGCGCGGAGGTAAGTAATGGGAAAGGAGGATTGCATTGATTGTTGGTAATGGGACAAGTGCATGATAATAAGAAAAGGTTTAGAACGCCGTTTGTATGTTAAAACTAAACAATCGAAAGCTTGGTGATTTAAATATCTTCCACAGACAGAATTTCTTCCATCGGAATGGCATTCAAGTAGCAAACGATGTGAACCCTCTTCCCATCATCAACCGAAAGATCTCTTTCCACCACCCATTGAACAGCAGAATCTAGAAGAATGAATGACGTACCGCTCTGACCCAATCTCTGTACAGTTGCAGAGCCCTCTTGCGTGCCAGCGCAAATGAGCCCGAGGTCGAGGTGACAGTGGCCGGAACGAGCATCTTTTGAGGATGAAAACGAAAATTGAGGCAGCGTTCCACAAGGTAATGATGGAAAACTGCGAGGACGAGAGTGCCCGAATTTGCGCCGTCGATGGAGGAATGCGGGTAAAGTAGAGGAAGAGGTGATCTGAAGTACGGCATCGATATTGATTTACGAGTTATCATTTATTACTTGTGAGAGAAGAAATGCAAGATAGTGTTGATGAAACTAAGCACAGCAATAAAACACAACATCCACCAGACAAAAAAGTTACTTATTCACTCTCAACCAGGAAAATATACCACCCCTCGTCCCACACCATCAGAATTACAAGCGAATCCTAACCCTGGTCTTAGACCTCAACTTCCTCCTCTCCCCTAAAGCTCTCACACGCTCTTTCAACTTCCTACCATCCGCACCCGACTTCTTCATAGCGTGAACCTTCTTGTATGTGATCTCCTCTTCAGGTTTCATCGCTGCGCTTGGCGCGATCGAAGCAGCGGGACCCGAAGTACCATAGTACGCTGCGGATCCATAGACGGTGGGGGCGACACCTGGCGTGCCGGGAGTCTGGTACCCTGAAACCACCGCCGAATTTCCGTAGTAAGCGACAGAACCGACAATCGATGGGGCAACAGCGCCGGATCCAACGGAGACATTGGTGCTGCGGAGAGATTTTTTTTAGACTGTATTAATACACTAGGTATAATTACTTACGGGTATTTGGTCTTTTTATGGTAATAAGTGGAACCATACTCTTTCTTGCTACCCTTCTCCCAGACATCTTCAACCTATCCCTTAAAATCGCGATCCGTCTCCTGGAAGCGCGTCGAGTACGTGTGTACCTCACCCTCCTCTTCTTGTGACGACGACCGTGATTCTTAGATCCAGCGGCTTCGACATCCGCATTGGAGGCACCATCATCTTTGGGAAAAGCAGCAACCGACGCGCTAGACTCTGGGATAAAGTTATCGGACGCGGCGGGTTCGGCTTCACCGATTTCGGCACCACCCGCTTCCTCAGGATTGAAGTCTTCAGGAGATTGAGCGGCGTCGGCGTCCTCCTCTTCAGGGTATGCGGCGACGTCACCCTCTTCTTCCGGCTCGTATTGAGCAGCATGGGCGTCCTCCTCCTCGGGGTCTGCAGCGGCGTCACCTTCATCCTCAGGCTCGGACTGGGTGGCATCGGCGTTCTCCTCTTCCGGCTCAGCCGCAGCGTCACCCTCGACCTCTTCTGGCTCGGAAAATTGCGCGGGCTCGGCAATCTCTGGATGAGACTCCACTGGTATGGTCTCAGGAGTTGAGGTGGCTTCTGGGGCAGGCATCGAGTGAGCAACGATTGAAGTCATCATAGGGGATAGCGTGGCCATAGGGGATGCCGTGGCTTGGTGCAGCGGTCGCTGTGTGCATGACGGACGCGGTACCGGCAGCGACGGAAGATGCGGCGGCGGAGAGGGAAGCTGCCGGTGCGCTGGTGTCGCGAGGAGCGATTGGGACGGCGGCTGCATTGGCGGGGCTGGAGCCTGGGATTAGGAGGATGGAGCCCATGAGGCTGAGCTGACAGCGCCGAGAATGGTCTTGAGATGCATGGCTTTGAAGATGAGTTCTGGGGGCTCTTCTTATGGGTGCTTAAAAACGGAGATGAGGGATGATGGATAGAGGAGAGAAAGGGAAGGCAGACGGCTTTTTATATCCTTTAGGAATCTTGGGGTTAATTGACTTTGGTCTATGATCAGAGCCTGAGCATCGAGGTTTGTTATTCTTTTTTCACTTCATCCTGGTGGAATTCCATAATCTTGATGGAATTAGCCTTTTTAATCCTGATTTTATTGGTGATCTGCTTGATAGTTAAGGCTAATATTATTATTCAAAGGATAGTATGGAAATAATGCCCGAGCATTATTTCTTTATTTTTTTCTCTGCATTTTTTTGCACTTGAAGACTTCAGATTTCTATATCCGTGACCCACTTTTCTTTTCTTTTTCTCTTTTTCGTTTTTTTTAAAATCAAAACCCGTTTCTTGTTGGAATGCAGCCAGTTTAAAATCTTTCGAAATACAAAAATCAACAGCTCTTCTCATTTTTAAGATTATCTTCTTTTATATCTGAACTGTTTATTTTGGAGCTAGCGTTATGGAAATTGTCATTACGCCGTCCCATTGAAAAGTGGACAACTTCGTATGGCGATGAGGGACCTCTCAGAGACTTTCCCAGCGAGATCGCTCTCCTCGTCTTCTCCTACCTCACTCCTTTAGACTTGCACAACTCAGCCCAAGTCTCTCGCTCATGGCGCATCTTTGCTCTTCAGGATAATCTGTGGCGTCCACACTGTGAAGCTGAAAACCTCGGTCTTCCAGAGCGTCCCTACACTTTATTCAGAGGACGACCTTCCAAGAAGCCCGTCCCAATGAGAGAACATTATTGGAGGTATCGAGCGTTATTATTCAATTGGAAGATGGGTCGGGCGAAGCGGAGAAAGATGGCGGATCATCATGAGGATGTTATCATGGCTGTAGCATGCTATTCCGAAAGTGGGGTAGTGATGTGTGCAAGTGCGTCAAGAGATGGCGAGTTGAAAATTACAGCTATGCATCCATTATATCCGCGGACTTTGATGTCGTTTAAGCCGCATCCTGGAGAATATGTTTTTTGCCTGGGTTTGAATATAGAAGAGATTGTGACGGGGTCGTATGAGGGCGTTTTGACGGTATGTTCTGTCGGGTTAAATCGTTTTGGCTGGCCTCTGGCCTTTAACTCTGAATTACAGTTTTTTGATATCGTGCTTACCCTTGACTTAAGGTATGGCCACGCAGATGGTCCGAGAAGGGAGTTGAATTGGAACCACGGCCTAAGCATCGGTTTTATCACGACTCAAGTGTTATCGAGCTGCGCTCAAAAGAAGGGTATATATGCAGCTGCACAAACACTGGGAAAGTGCTGTTATGGAGCAACCCGGCGGAACCCACATTTAAAGGAGATATCGATCTCCAAGGTTGCATACCAGTCTCAACCTTCACTATTCCTACAAGTACGCCCGAAGGCAGTGGCATATTCGTTGGGTTAATAGGCGGAATTGATTTCAACTCCGAAATAGTCTGCGCAGGGACGGCACAACCAGCTATAGTTGTATGGAACAGAGGGACTGGAGAGTGTCTTCATGTTGTGAGACATCATGCAGAGTTGCTTTCCTGTGTAAAGATTCTGGATAATAAGACTTTGGTGAGTGGTTCGGAAGACGGTACGGCTGTATTGTGGAATTGGGGGCCTGACGGAGGGGTTTTTACAAAAGTACACGAGTTTCGAGGACACCTGAGCGGGGTTAGATGCCTTCAGGTTCGGCACGGATTTCTAGTTACTGGATCTTATGACCATGTATGATAATCTGTATATATTTGTTATTCGACTTTTGAAGTGTTTTCTTCGTGTTTGTTGTATCCGATTTTTACGATTCGCTGATTTTTACATAGTCAATTATAGTTTGGAATCTCTCAACGGGTGAGCGAATTGCCCACTTTACTGGTCACTTGGGGGACGTAAATTCAGTCGATTGCTCAGACGACATGATCATTTCAGCTTCGGATGATAAGTCTCTGCGTGTTTGGGATTTTCAACCCAACATACGCTTTGCTCCAATGGTTTCAACGCGTACGTTTAGGCAATGGGATTTTTCAAGAGAAAAGTCCAAGTGGATAGCTGCAATCCACGAGGTTCTTTCCGAAGTTTTAGAAGATGGCGTGGACGGAATGCAAGTGGATGATATGTACTCTAGAATATGTCTCAGGAATGGATTTTCAGGTCAAAGGTGAGAGGCAAAACGCAATGGACGACATGCTCAAAGCGCATCCGGTATGGTTACATAAACTCAATTCCTCTTTTTTATTCAAGTGTAGGCCGGAATTGATGCGGAAGTTTAGAAAGGTGTGCGCTGATGGATCAAGGGGGGCTGACGCTCTGTTCTCGATGGAGCAGTCAGTTTTGAGGCTTCGATGAATATCTGACCAATTCTTCATGTTTAACGATAATTTTATATTCACGTAATAACCGCAAACCATCGTGTGCTTTTCCATTCCTGTGAGCCAGTTTTACACCGCTCGTCCATTTCTTTTTTATCACTATTTATTCTTGCCTTGAAAGAGCTACCTGACAAGGCTTGAAACTAACGAGGCGGGGAAAATCTTTTCGCAAGAAAATGGACGACCAACCTCCGTCCGGACTTCGCTCTGGCCTTCGCGAGAGGAGGCCAGCAAGTCGACTATGCACTTGCCAAAAAGGCACCGCATCCCTTCACGAAAGTCCACAGGCGTTATCTCCTCCACCCTTTCTTCAGCTTCCAAATCGAGAAAGTCAGTTGGTTTCGCAAGTTTGCCTGAAGCCGACTCGCCTTTTGTGGGTCAGTAGAATCAACCCGTGGGAAGTCTCGAAGAAAAAGTGCAAGGCTGAGTTCGAGACTGGATGAACTGTCATCGGATGCTTCGGATGCAGGTGTCGCGGGGTCATCGTCGCCGAAACCTAGGCGGCGAAAAAGTCGGAAGGATGTTGAGGAGGATTCAGATGTGTCGTCGGTTTCAGATGAGGTGGGTGGGGAGTATTGATCTTTATTTAACATAGGTTGCATTAGGCATCTGTGACATCGTCTCAGGAAGATGCTGACCGGGCAAATGCTTTTGATGGGAAGACGAAAAGGAAAACCTCCCTGATATCGATATGACCAAAACGGCAGGGTCGCCATGGACTCTCAATGTCAAGAGATTGGTTGAGGCTATGTCACCGTCCCGGCTGATATTTGGCGGAGTGTCACCTGCAAAACAGTTTGTTACTGTAAGCGAGGAAACGGAGGTCGATATCGATATTGAAGTGACTAAGACACCTGTCGCTGATGTCGAAGGGGAGGAAGAGTATGAGGATTACCAGACGATGGAGATGGAGGAGGGTGAACTCCTAGACGACGTGGACGCCGTCCAGTCGGAGATGGAGCAAGTCATGATAGAGTCTACCGGGTTTTTGGCATCGCTTAGTGACAACCGAGTGTTTACTCTTCTCAAACCGGTGTTTGATATGCTACTCTACGTGCTTCACTATCCAAAATTGCTTGCGTTGACGCTGATGGACTGGCTTGTAATCCCGCCCTTGTCGTTGGTCGCCAACTTCTTTAGATGGGTGGTCTTGAATCCATACGGGCGGATTAGCTTGCTTTCCGCCATCATCGCCTCCCTACTCATGGCTACATTCAATCAAGGCGTGATTGACGAGTGGGCCGGTATGGTGTCGAACCAAACTACCGCTTTACCTCAATTTATGTCACAGATACAGTCTAGAGTGAATGGAGTCAAAGGCGATATTTCCTCTGCTTTTATTTCATCTTTACCGCGATTCGATGTTTTCCGCAATATAACTCTGGAGTACTCGAAGGTTCCTGGTGCGTTGCTCCAGAAGTACAATCCCCTGGCATTATTCCCTCAGGAACTTCCGATAAGCTCTTTGTATACGACAGCTGGAGTCTCTTTGTACCTTTCCGTACAAGCTGGGACGTTATTCCGAAAGACGCTGAACCCGCCAAATTGACTTCACCGGACCTTTCCGCTCCTTCTCCTAAGACCGAAGCTGCATTGGCACGTCGTCTGAGAGAGCTCGAAAAGACCCTCAATGCTGTCATCCACCGCATCTCTGCTGACTCGACGAAAGTTGCTTCGGTGACTACGGATTCAGCAAAGACTGCCTCCGACCTTGGAGGACTTTCTGATCGCCTTCAAAAATTGACGGAAAGGTTGGAGGTCTTCATGGACACGCAGACCAAATTTTCGGATAATCTTTCAGGATCTTTAACGCATACCGTTATTGGTCTTCGTGGAGAACTTGACGCGCTTAAAAAATCATTGGACGGCTTGTCACCCTTGCCGAAGGATCTGCAGGGTTTAAAGACTTCTCTTACGGCTTTGAATAGTCGTGTATTGGCGGTTGAGAAACGGCCTACACCACTTTCGGAAAAAGAAATGGCTAAGAGGGTGATTGAACTGGTGAAGCAGCAAGTTCCTAGCATGCTGGTTGCTTCTGTGGACGAGAAAACCAAGGCAGTGCAACTTGATCCCAATTTCCTATTGCATCTCAAAAAACAATTTGCAAGCCAGGTTGATATGGAAAATGTCAAGGTGGTTGCTACAAAGTTGGAGCAGGAGACCAAAACTGTTGAGAGCGCGCAAGCGAAGATTGAGAAACAGGTTTCGGGACTTTCAGCTGAAGTTAAGGCGAAGAAGGTGCAGGCGAAGGGTATTTCGGTGGATGAGGTGAAGAAGATTGTGGATGAGAAGGCTGCGGCTTTAAGCTCGAAGAAGGAGCTTGAAGGGATGGTTGCGAAGGCAAAGGTCGAGATGGGCAGGCCTTGGAGAAGTCGCTGAAGACCAAGGCTGACGCTGCTGTAGTTGACGGTCTGCTGGACGAATCCAACTTTATTAAGGCTAACAAAGATCGACTTGAGGCTATTTTGGGAGGGAAGAGTGACGGTGGCTCCGTCATTCTTACCAAATCTGAAACCCTTGCTCTTCTCGAGGAGCAATTTGGAAACATTCGCTCTGCACTCTCAACCGAAGCTGCCACGTTTGCCGCAGAGCACTCTGCGTCCCATGACGCCGAATCAGAGAAAAAGCTGAAATCTTTTGCAGAGAAATTTGTAACGGCTTTGAAATACTCAGCCGATGTTGTTGCCCGACCCGATTATGCTTTGGCTTCTGCAGGAGCTTACGTTGTGGGGGCGTTGACGAGTTCATCGCTGAAGGTGGATAATCCGAGTTGGGTGGGGAAGATGTTTGGGCTGAAGAAACCGAGAGGGTATGGACCGAGTTTGGCACTTTCACCTTACACGCTTCCGGGCTATTGTTGGTCAATGGAAGGTAAATTACTATTATTTTTTATTTATTTTTTTTGTAATGTTAATTTATTGTTTTATATAGGCTCGTCTGGTCAACTCGGCGTCCACCTCGCCCGCGCCGTTATTCCCCACGCCTTCAGCATCGACCATATGAAAAGCGATCTCGCTTTCGGGCCCAAAAGACTCATCGCTCTCCAGCGCCCCTAAGGACGTTGAGCTCTGGGCCGTCTACGATGTCAATGGATTCAAGACTAAGAACCTTGATGACCTTAAAATTCCGACTCCTTCCACCTGCGTCATCGACGTTACCAGCTGGGATACTTCTTGCCATGCATCGGTTTGATCCTTATGCGACGGATGTGCAGACATTTGCTGTGAGGTCGGAGGCGGTAAAGTTTATGAAGAACAGTGGGAGGATGCCGAGTGTTGCTGTGTTGAGGGTGTTGAGTAATTGGGGGAATGGAGAGTATACGTGCCTTTATAGGTTTAGGGTGCATGGGAGTGAATGATTTGTTTGTTGATGGGAGTGTCGGGTGGTTATATTCAGATGCTTTTTTTTGGAGGGTGTTCTCTTCTGTCTTGTTTTTTTTTTTCCTGCCTATATTTTTCTCAAGGTCACATTTTCTTCGCTTGTAATTTGAGACTGCTTTCGGTGTTGTTATTGGAGTATTGTGGACGTTCTGCGTGCTTGCTTTGGAGTTATTGTGGTATTATTTTTGGCAGAGTCTTCTTTCCCCTCCCTTCCTGAGATATATGTATTTAAATGTGAAAAGAATGTGATATATGCTTTCGCATGATTAATGTGCTCAAAGGAGTTACGCTGAAAGTACGGAGTAGCCCAGTTATATTGAACAAAAAGAGAACAGAGAACTTCTGATATATTATAGTACAAAGGTTTCAAGTACTGTTTTTTTTAGTAGATTAAAAAATAACTTGTTCCGTTCATTTTGGAATGCCAAAACCCCTTCACTCCGTCTTAATTTTTTTTCTGCCTCACCTCCATTATGCGTCATTGAACTAATTATGATCAATGTGACCGGTTTCAACTATTCTTACGTATGACACGCGCGCGTACGTATACCAAAATGCTCGCTTACGAACATACATATGGATTCCCTTGAAAGAGGTAAGCAGCGTGGAACGAGAGAGACAGGGACTTTCGCTTTTAATTTGAGTACCGTTCGTCATCTTCTCCGCACAACATCGTATATTGGAACACCTTCTTGTGTCTTTTCTTTAGGGGGAGTTCGGCAGAGTTACTAGACGATTGTTTGCTGGGAAATTTTGACTTAGACCCATCAAGCGTATTTTTAAGCGACTTTATGTTGACACCTTTTCTTTTCAGGATGCCTCCGTTATATGCTTAAGGTCTTGATGAAGGCATGCAGGAGAAACTGTTGTAACTCAAAAACTGATAACAGGTATTAAGTCAAATTGAATGTATTCAATTGTTGTCGCAAGTGCGGACAAATAGATTAATACAAAAGCGCATGCCGATTTCCTGGTCCTCACACTTCATGCTTATGTCTAGGCGTGATGATTGCGGTATATATTTTAGCGTAGAGGCATTGCATTGTAATCAGTGAAGCCCTCGCAACAAGTCAGTTCATTATGCTAAAGACCTATTCAAGGTCTGCTCCTGCTCATGCTCCTGCTCGTATTCGATGACGACGTGCGGATTTCCTATAAAAACAAAGATCAGCGTCCATGGCAATTGCAGTATAAATGTTCAAAAGGAACTTACGTCTCTTTGCTGCCGGCTTTTTCTTATCAGCCGCAATCCTTTTCGCCTCTCCCTCCTGATCATCATCCGTCTTCCTCTTCTTTGATAAAGTGGGAATGTCGTACACATCATCCTCAATCCCTGCTTCTTCATCCTCTTCATCATCCGACACGTCCGACACAAACTCTCTATCAAACGTCTCGTCATCTTCCTCCATCCCCTCTTCATCTTCATACTCCACCTCCTCTTCATCCTCCTCCTCCTCCTCCTCCTCCATCTCCCCATCCTCCATCTCCTCAATCCGATCCAACGCATTTTCAAACGCCGTCAAATTGGCATTCACAATACCATCACTTCCATAGACGCCCTTCTTCAATCGCTCCAACAACTCCTTCTCAATAGCAAATTCAAGACGTGCTGCTGCTTCAGCTTTAAGCTCGCGCCGGCTTTCACGTTTATCGAGTTTGTGCTTGATGCCTTCGAGTTTTGGGGCAGAGGTTTTAAGGGAGATGCGACGTGAACGAATAAGGTACTGGGTGATTTTTGTCATGCGTTGTTTGCATTTGTGGATGGAGAAGTTGGGCCAGTGTTCGAGTTCTTTATCAATCTTTTAAGCGCATCAACTTTGATTCCTTGCAATGGGAGGGATTAGTTACCTGTGCGATGGCTGTTGCATAATTCTTTGAAAGCTTTACTCGTTCCCAAAGTTTTGACGGTGTATGTGCTCGTTCAATTGTCTTCATGTATAGATAAAGGATACCTGTTTGTTAGGTTAGTAATAAAATGATAAAATGATAGGGTATTCGTTACCATTGACTTCTTTGACGGTGGCGTAACGGGAATTGGCAAGAGGACATGACTGACGATTACAGAGACCAGAGACATTGTATTCGTTGCGGCAGAATGTGGATTGGACGGTTCTAAGGACCGGTTAGGATCTTCAATACTGATTGACGAAAGCTTACTTGACTTTGTAGGAACAGAATTGATGGTTGATGGTCTTCCAGATAACCTTTTATTTCAAGGTGGTGAGTTGCGTGGCATACTTGGTGCTGCATTGAGATGGAACCTTTACTCACCTCGTCGACTTGCATGATGGTTTGTTGCTCGAAAACGGAATGTCACGAAGCGATGAAAAAAAAAAAAAAGTTTGGATCGGTTGTTGCACAGAGAAATATGACGGCTCGCAACACTCGTTCATGACTCGTTGGATAGGCGCGCATGCCGCCAGTGTTAAAAAGGGAAAATGACATCGGCATGGCTTAAGTATCAAGAAAAGTATCAAAAACTGTAAAAAAGTGTATTGACGAAACGAGGTTTAAACTCATTAAATATTCCAAAAACTATGAGGCATCAAATTTCCGCCTCCTTTAACAACAAATAAGAAAGTAATAAGAGGCAAGACAAAAAAACATCGAAAGAAAACGTTCTCCAATAATAGTACCACACTGGGTAAATAGATATTTCACGCCGCTTTCACCTTCACGTCCCCTTTCCCATCAATGGCCGCGTTCTTAGCGCTCTCCAACAACTCCGCAAACACAGTATTGAATTCATCCACGATACTTTGCGCAGCACCGGTTGCGAATAACAGGTCATTGTCGTCACGATCAATCATAACGGAGATGGACACCTGGTTACGGTACGTGTAGATAGTGCAGCCAAGAGAGTTGGGGAAGGATTGGGGAATAAAGGATATGATTTCTTTGATGGGTTCGCCGGCCCAAGGGAGGGCGGTGGAAGGACCGGGGACGTTGGTGACAACAGCGTGAATGCGGTTGAAGCCAACAGTTTTGGCACTAAAAACCATGTTAGAAACCTGCGGTGGGAGTGATAGCGCGAGACTCACATCTTGGGCACAAATTGAGGAAGCAAGTAGCCAAGTCCAGTAGCCCAATAGTTGAGAATGGGCTCGGGATTACCCTTCTTTGCCTTCATGCGCTTGTTGAATTGCCGAACTCCAGACACGATGTCACCATTAGCGAGAGGAACATTAAGGACGTCTGAGGCGCGATAAATTTTTAACATTAATTAAAGACATTATACTGTAGAAGAACAAGTAGACAAAAAATAACTTACATCCACTCGTTTTGTTTGAAACTGACCAATCATCCATCCTCCTCAATGACGTCGGAATGAAGAACCAAAACCCTCCAAAATCCTTCACAGCACCCCTCTCATCCAAATATCTCTCAATAGCAGCAGCAAGCGAAGCCGTCAACACATCATTAACAGTCACGCCCAATGCGTTCTTCACAACCTTGACATCATCCAACGATACCTCTGATGACCATCCGACCTGCTTATTAGCTGTACGAGTCGTCCGTGCGAACGCACGCTTCTGGGAGAGGAGGAGGAGGACGATGTTGAGGACATAGAGGAAGAGAAAGTGAATGCTAAGGAAGAACCCGATGAAGGTATTAATGAGTGGTTGGATGGGATTTTTGGGAGACTTTGATGTGGGTTTCGCTTTGGTGACTTCAGTCGCAGCTGCGTCCTTTCCAACTACTTGAGGAGTGGCGGGAGGTGTGGCGTTGCGACCAGCAGAGTATTGGAGGGAGCTGCGGTCCTTAGTGGGGTCGAGTGATGCGACGTAGCTCAGAAGGTTTCGGACAAAACCCTGGCCATCTGCGATGCAGTGCTAATTGTGCAAAGAAAATATATACGATTAGTACATCGCTCAGGAATTACTGTGGGCTGTGGGTGATAAAAATGACATACGTGGGCCTTCAGAAACAGAACGCAACCACCGTCTTCAAGTCCCTCGTAGAAGACAGTGTCCCAAAGAGGTTTCGAAAAATCGAACTTTTCAGATATCTGCTCACCCAACTTGATGGCAAGCTGAGCTTTCGTTCCGGGAGATTCCTTTAACGCATCAACAGTTAACATTTGTGACCGAAATTTGAACTCAAGCACATGTCCTTACCAGCTTCACAACACGGAAGTGGTCATCAATGTTAAGAGGTACGTCCTGCCATGCGTTCCTTCCAAATATTCCTTTTCCGGGAACAAGAATACGATGGCAGCATTCTGTGTGTTTTGCGAAGTCGTGGACTTGATCTCTGATCTGGGCTGGGTCGACATGGGAGTCAAAAGTGTAGATGGACGAGACAGTCATCTGTCTCAAGATCATATTAGCGCAAAGAAAGACGGATTCGAAGAGTTACTAATGGAGAAGTGGATATTACCAGATGGTGGTCATCCTCAATAGCCAAAAACACATTGTCGAGGCCTGTCAGATACTGAGTGCCTTGCTTCTTCTTCACGTCCTTCTTGCTAGCACTGATAGCATCTTTGGTGCCGTCATTGGCTCCACAAGCTGTGCTCCTTCGACGCAAACCATTTTTGTCTTGATGTGATGATGCTTGACGTAATCGATCTGAGAGTGTGCTGATGTCGAGTGAGCTGGGTGTGTGAGGAGTGAGGAGAACCCTTGGGATAAAAGGGTATTTATAGGCTGACAATTCATTCCGTCATTTCATGCAAGCCACAGAAGATTTATGACAATCTCGACTTTGTTGTGCCGATATTTCATCCGAGACTAAAAATGATATAAATAGGCAATGACGTCGTATCCTTGTATATTGGAAAATGTCGTATCGTGTAGATGCGCTATACGTGATAATCCCGTTCCCCGTCGTTCGGCTATTCCGCAATATCGTCACTGCGCGTATTCCACGGTTACCTTCATTGTTGCAGCTGTAGTTCCAAATTACTTGTAATCACGTCTGATGTGAAGTTGAGCTTTATTTATTAAGATAACGGGATAGTTATCATCGGCTAAAGCCTTCAATAAAAATCACCATCGTTCAGATATTGTTAGCCGCAAACTTTGATAATTTTGCGCGATTTGATGAAAGTCTCTCTAAAGCTCTCGGCATACTAGAAATGAATATAAAAAGCACCTCAAACATCTTACCGTCATCTCCACCAATCCTTAACAACTAAACCAAACCATGCACCTCAAATCCATTCTCGCCAGTGCGCTCAAGTGCACTCTCGTCGGCTCGATCCTTATCGCCCAAGGCGCGCGTCCCACTGACGCGCTTGCCCTCTACCGTCGCGCCGAAGCCCCTCAGACGATTTCCGTCCACATTCCTTCCAACGATGCCTCCACGTCCCCCGACATTGCCCAGTCTGCTCAATACAATGGAGGTGTTGCCGCTGAGCCGAGGAGGAGAACGCGGACGCTGCCCAGTACAACCTGAAGAAGAAGGCGACGCCGCCGTCGACCCCGAAGAAGAGGACGCACAGCCTGCTCAGTATGGCCTGAGGATGAAGGTGACGCCGCCGCGGACCCTGAGGAGGAAGACGCTCAGCGCGCAAGCCCCTGAAGACTTACACCGGAGGCTGAAGGTGCGGACATGGCTGAACCTGCCGCCTCCGACGACTTCATCCAGATCCAATGTGTCGGTTGCCTCCGCACTGAAGATGACGCATCCGCTGCGGATGTAGAAGCTGCTGGATCCAAAAACCATGGGGGTCGCCGTCACAGGAAGAGAAGAGTGAGGTACACCCGTACTCGTCGCGTGTTCAGGAAGAGGATCGGAGTCTTGAGGGATAGATTGAAGATGGTGGAAAGAAGGGGAGCAAGAAGGCGTATGGGTTGACGTATTACCACAAGAAGACCAAGTATCCGTAAGTATAATTGTATAATTCAGTATTAATGACGTGTACTCACAATCAACTGTGCGATCACATTAGCACTGCTTACGCGTCAGGTGTTTCTGCCGCTCCCTCCGTCTACGGTTCCGCGGCTTACTACGGCACCTCAGGTCCCGCGGCTTTGACCTCCAGCGCCCCTGCGATCCAACCGGAAGAGGATATCACGTACAAGAAGGTCACGCGTCTGGAAAGTCGGGAGTCGCTGGGTCCAAGGTTGCGGAGAAGATTAGGTTGCTTGCTGACAAGAGGAAGAGGAGTCCAAGAGCAAGGTCCGGATTCACCTCTAGATGGTGATTCTTGGACTCTGTTTAAAATATGGAGTTGGTGGGATTTTGAGCTGGGCTGAGTTTATAGTGAATTTGATTCGTTAGCTGCGGTTAATTCGTATCTGCCTTTCGTTACCATGTAATTGAAGTTTTTCTCAGTTGTTGGTCATTTATCTGCTCCTATTTGTGCATATGGTTAGTTTCAATAAATTTGAATGTTCTTGTTTCAATATCAAAAACCGCGTCATTATTCTACACTTTTTAATCGGGGGAAGCGTCGCAGAGACCGTCGAATATAGGGTTGGAGGATGAGGATGGGGAGGGGATGGATGAGGACGTGGGGGTCGATGGGGAGAGGATGGGGAATGGTTGGGAGTATGACCAGGGTCGGACGGCTGGTGAGATGTTGTTATTCATTGACGTATTGCGGATGCCTTCTCCCTTTACTTTCGTCGTTCATGCTATGTCTGAGCTAGCGGCATGGCATTGCTCATTTGCTTATACTTTTACTGATGAATTTACCTTTAACGTGTCCATTCTAGCCCTCGTCATTTTGTAGACACATACCTTTATATCACACTCCCGACTTCCCCCACTCCCAGTAGAAGCATTCCTCTCGTTGCTTTCATACTTCTCCGATCCTCAAATGCGATTACATTGATGTTGGTGTGCAAGGATGGTCCATGAGCGTTGTGACAGCGTTCAATTCATTCCGCCCCTGAAAAGGTCTGATGTTTTTGGACGCTTTACGTCGTTGATTGTGGCTCCTGGGTCTTTTCATACTTATTCGCTCAGAGACTGGAGATGCGGGTATCTTATGCTTTTTTGTCCAGAAGCTTTTAAATGTTTAATGTTTCGCTTCATGTTTTTTCTTTGCACACTGATATATGTCCAATATTTGCCGTATGGCAATTCTAACCTTCCTCATCTTTTTAAAATAGGTCCTCCAGCCGATGAACTCGAAATTGGTGACCTCGAAACCGTCCTCGGTCTATGCCAAAACCTCGACTCCTCCTTCAAACTCACCTCATGCCTCCACGTCTCTTCCATCCTTCTCCAGAGTCTCGCCGACTTTTGTCCACACCTCGAATCCCTTGAGCTGCGTGGATGTCCCGTTGGTGACGGCTTTCTACCTGAGCTCGTCAGAAGGTGCCCCAATCTCCGTCTCTTGGATCTTTCAGATACCAATTGCCATATAACTTCCGTACTCCTTCTTTTGGGAGGCCGATTAACGTGGCTTGAAAGACTTAACATGGATGCATTGATGTCAGGAAGTGCACCGACACCAGGATATTGAGCGCGGTGCAGTTGCTGGATTATCTGTCCCGCAGAGCCTGCAGTTCCATACACTGAGTGTGTAAAGTGGGACTCCTGTGACTGCACATTTGATTCGTGCCATCGCTCAGAGAGCCACGGTTTTGGAACGCTTGATACTATCGTCCTCCCCTGACCATATCACCGACGACGTGATCTCCGCTGCCATACGCTCATTCCCAAGACTCATGTGGATAGAAGCAGACTGGTGTCCCAAAATCACCGAACTTTCCCTTCAAACACTCGCCGTACATCGTGGTCGTGGAGGAGCAAGAGCCTCTGAAATGCATCCAACGCAGTTATGGAAGCTTGCGGTATCGGGGACGGGCGTTACAGCTGCCGGAGTAAAAATGCTTGCTAAAGAGTGTTGGTCCATTGCTGGATGCATTTTTAAGGGAAGAGAATGTTGGCTTAGATTTTGTGGTGACTAGTTATGAGGTTGGGGAGGGAAGACAGGAATGAAGATTTTTGAGGAGGCACTGAGTAGGGGCAGGCAGCTGGCAGAAGGAAATGCGACATCATCGGTTGTTTACACCTAGCCCTCCATATGTCCTCATATTCAAATGGGGAGATGGTGGATGTCTTCGAGATTCCGAGCCTACAGCAGAACATGGGTCATGCCGTTCTGTGGTAGGAAGTCCCTACTTGGTTTCCGGCGTCGACGATGTACTCTCGATGCTCGGCCAGCAGACGTTAATTGGCTTAGTTCTCATCTCACAATCAAGGGTTTCTAGTAATAAAAGGGGCAATAACACATAAAACATACCTTGTAGCTTGTACACCTGGCGTCTAGAACACGCCGTGGGGGAGCCACTCACTGCCATGCTTCAATCACCTTTTCACCAGTTGTATGTGCACTTCCTTTCCAGCCTACGTTGCAAAGCAGGGCATGCAGCATCTGCTCACTGCATCAACTGCCAACGTCATTGGGGGACATAGGAAGGAGTGATGGCTAGCCCGTCATGCCGTGATCCTGCCATCAATTGATAGGGGATCAGAACTAGGCTGAGGAGGCGAATATACTGGGGTTGAACCAGCTCCAAAGCTGCCTTTGTTCCCTGGGTTCAGCCCAGTAAGCTGACTGCGAGAGGAATAGCCTGGCGGCGACAGCAGAGGGGTAGGCAGGCATTCCCTAAATATATTAATGGTGGATCGCAAGGGGGATCATGGGCAAGAGAGCCCCAGAGGAGCCTCAAATCTCAAAGAGCAGAAATGAAGGTCAACAATCCATCTATTAACGTAATACATGAAATGGAAACACTTATACAACCCAAAAAAAACAAAACACAGAACACACAGCTTTACACGACGCCGATACCTCGAACGCGCGTAAAGTCTATGTCACCTCCTTCAGTAAAAACCCTATAACATAAGGGAAAAGAATAGAGGATTTCGTGTATTTACTTGGGACCGCGTAAGTTGCGTCCATATACGTAAAGTAATAGGAATCACTTTAGTACTTAAAGTGAAGGTGTGAGGTGAAAAACCACTAGAACTTCACAATTTCGTGTATTTATACTTGGGACCGCGTAAGTCGCGTCCATTTACGTAAAGTAATAGGAATCTTTTTAGTACTTAAAGTTAAGGTGTGAAGTGAAAACCCACTAGAACTTCACAGAAAGGGGTAGGAGAGATTACGGCGGACGAGTGCTTGAATGTTGGGGATTCATACAAAACGTAAGTTGGCTTACCATTTTAATATATATCTTATGGTGATATTTTGACGTTGAATATTATATATATTTTATCATCCAACTAGAGACTTTCTGGGATCCCGCAATGCCAACTGGCACTCAGCTCTCCTCAACCGCATCTCTTCTCCGAACCCGCCGCCCCCCGCTTCTTTACCAGAAGCCTTTACAATTTCAACTCTCGATACCTTAATCGACCATAGTAACAATAATCAACAAGTAACCGTATCATATATACATTTGCAACATAAGCATGGGCCACACTAGAGCCAAATTTATAAAGCGACATAACGCCGGCAACGATTGATAGTTAACGGAAACAAAATATTTTGAGCGCATCCGCAGCAAGCTTCATCAAGAAAATAGATAAAGGGGGTATATTTGATCTGCAAATGACAAAATGGAAACAAAAAGTCCCATCACCGATTAAGCACACACCTTCTGCACCTCTCCTCTTTACACCCCACACACGTCAACAAACCCTCTCGGATCTCCCGACATACCCAACATCGTCTACTTTCCGCACTTCCAACCTCCCAATTACACTCATGGCCTCTCCCCAACTTCGATTTTAACAACAAGACTTCAGCCCTAATCCTTTCCCACTCTCCCACTTTTTCGTTAAGCAGCACCCCTTGCAACACTCTCACTTCCCTTTCTGGAAATACCTCACATCTACAACCCTTCCCAAGACACATCCAGCAAAATCTCCTCCCACAATAACACGTCACATCATTACACCCCTCGCCGTCCCTTATCACACCCTCTCCGCATCCCGGGCAAACCCTCAAATCAATTGGCCACGTCCGTATATCCACCTTTTCACCGTCTTCCTCCAAAAACCGGAACGGCCTTTCCTTAAACCTATCGTAAAGTTGCAAAGCGCCTTCTGACTGCGAAAACGCAGTAACAATATCCCTCCCAATCTCATCTCCACAGCATCTAACAGGCACAAGCGCCCTATCCCTCTTTGCAGCAAGAAATAGTTGAACAATGCACGGGCTACAGTAATTGTGTCCACACGGGAAGGCAATGGCCCGGCGTAGTTTAATGCAAGCCCCACAAATTTCTTGATTAAATGAGAGCTTTGAGCTCTTTGTTCCGCTAGTTCCGGTGCTCTCGAGCTGACACTTGATTGAGTCACAGGTGCCAAAACCTTCGCAGCAGACTTCGAATTCGAGCTCAAACCCAAACTCTCCTCTGCTATTGGCAACTCGTTTAAGAAACTTTCCAAAGACTCCAGCCCTACAGTCTTTTGTTTCGGCTTTCCAAAACTATAGGTGCTTCGGCTTGCAGGAAAACAATTCTTCCCCTTTTCAGAGGCGATGTTGGGGTTGGATCACTCTTCCGTCGTTTATCAGGTGACGGTGGTTGGATATATAATGATCTTGCTGCGAGTTTCCCTGCAGGCGGCTTTAACGGAGGAGGCTGGGACATAGGGTTACTCTTCCGTCGTTTATCAGGTGACGATGGTTGGATATATAATGATCTTGCTGCAAGATTCCCTGCAGGCGGCTTTAACGACGGAGGAGGCTGGAACATAGGGTTTGATTTCGCAGGTTTCGGTAAGAGAGTAGATGTGTGAGAGATGGTTGGTTTTTCTTTCGCTGGAATTGTGAGAGGTATGGTCGAGGACGTTGATAAAACGTTGTTGGTGGCTACAGGTGGATCTATCGACGGTGAAGTGCTATCTGCAGTCTCCTCAATCCGTCTCTTTCTCCCATTCGTCAATTCCCCATCTGTCCACACCAATTCACTATGAGACATCTTCCGCTCACCAACGACAGGTCCTGACCTCCCACTGAATTTCCTCTTGCGTCCAGGTATCGCCAATGGGCGATCGCTTCTCATCATGTGGGTTCCCCCTTCACTGGAAGTAGACCAACCACCAATGCTTCTCACCTCACAAGTCATGGATCTAGCAATTCCACCACGCTGCGCTTCACCCCCAACCGGTGATGCAGGGTCTTCAGGTCCATCCACATACCCAACACTCGCCTCCCCAGCCGCCTCATTTGGGGGTTGAACGGCTGCTGGTTCCACTGTCGCTGTACGTCTAGGGCTGGCGCATACAGATTGGGTAGGTAAAGCATCCACAGAATCCTCACGTTCAAGGCTGATGGGCGAAGTTTGAATGGAATGAAGGTTCAGCGAGTCTTTGCGAGTCATTCTACGGCGCAAAGGCTGAACAGGTACAACCTCATTGGCGTCCACATCAAACATCATCATTCTCGCTGCAGAATGATACGGCCTAGAAATCGATTCATTCTGAGACGGGGAGCTCGGCAATGACGATATAATCATAACATCATCGTCTGCTTCATTCTGATTTGACGCTTGGTTCCTGCCGATTCTAGCAGGTGATCTCCCTTTCGCAGTTGAAGTAACTGATTTGAATACTGGACTTCTCGTCGCCGTTTGAATATCTGGCGAAGGCGAAATCCTTATTGAAAGCGGTTCACTCCTTGTTATTGCTGATCCTAAGGTATCATTAGCTTTTAAATGTTTTGACCTGTCCTACCAGCTCCAACGGGCGACACGCTCCGCGTCGATGCACTGGAATCCTCGAATGCCGCCTTCATCGTCGATATCGCCTCGATAGCTCTCATGGGCGACGTTTTGGTTAAAGAGGTTTCGCTGCGCGTAAACTTCTGAGAAATTTCAAGATACTCAACCCCAACAGCTACGGTATTTGAGCCAGTGACCTCCCCACTGACAAGCGTCGGATCGCTCCTCCGACCTCTCATCCTCATACTTATCTCATTTGCCTCATGAACTGCTCCTTCAACATCATCCAGAGCAGCATCCTTGCGGTCCACAGCGCCTCCGCCTGCGCGTCTTGGGTCTTCCCTCCGACTTCTCGCCTCCTTAATCGTGACATTGACTTCAAACACCTCATTAGCTGCATTCTCAAATTTATCCCCAGCTACACTATTACGGTTCCCCGTACCCCCGCCTTCAGGTACTGATGAAGTCCTTCGATTCATTTTCTTTCTTTTCACCTCCCGATCACGTTTTGGAGTTAAGGCCCCAGCCACTGCTGTCGTCAAAAGACGTTTCGATTCCTTACGATTTCTCAAAAGTGGAATTTCGTCTCCCTCGTCGTCCACAACTTCCTCACTCGGTAATCTCGCGTTCAAGAATCGGAGCGGCAAGTCCTCGTCCGTATCAGACATCACAACCACTGGCTCAACGAGTGCACCGCGTGCGCCACCAGCATTACGGAGGCCTGTTTTCACATCAATACGGTCATGTCTTGGCGCTGCTTCACAAATTTGATCAATAGCGACTTTGTCTCGTCGTTTACAACTCTGATCAGCACTTGCCTCTTCATATTGGTCAGCGCTATGAACAACTGAGACTCCGTCACGTCCTCGGCGACTCTGGTCAACAACTTCTTCCTGTCCTTGAACAGGTCGATGAGCAACGATAGGAGCCTCTTTATCTCTCATAACCCAATCCTCATCCGATGTACCGTCTGAAAGATCCAGATCGACCTCACTGTAATTTTCCACGACTTCCTTCTCCTCCTCCCCGTTTACAACTTGCATCCCGTCTGGATGAAGGCCCTCTTCTTCCACATCGGACCATTCCATCAACGACTGTGCAGGCGAAGAATCTACAGCAATTCCGGTACCATCTCTTAATCTTTCCCCTTCCCTGCGACCTTTTGAATTCGGTACACTAGCTGACAACTCAATAGAAACGGCGTCATCGAATTCGTCGTCCAAATCCATTTTAATCGCCTCACGATCGAAAGATAAATCAGCAAAGACTTCTTCATCTTTCTGGTTTGTATCAGCCGTGATGCAACGATCATTCTCTGGCACCAAAGGTTTCAAGTTAAGCGCCGTATGGCCTTTGTCGCGATCAGCCAGAGGCTGGGCGGAATCACTATTTCCAGCATCGCCTGTTGCAGACAAACGCGGGAAAACAACTTCTTCTTCTATTTCTTCATTTAAAATATCAACATGGACACCTTTAAAAATACGTCAATATGAATCTCCCATTCAATCCTACCGCTCGATGAAACATCAGCCGACAATCCGACGAAATTAGACGGGTCTAACTTTTCCCCGTCATTTTCAAACAAGTTATTTCCAGCTAACGACAAATCCGCAAAAACTTCACCATTGCCATGAGCGGCGTTGACTAACTTGCCTGAACCCATCTCTTCTTCATCATGCTTGCCTTCAACGCCATCCTTGGCCCTGCTGTGTGCAAATCTGCGCTCCTTGTCATGCGACAATTGATTAAAAACGTCACTATCCGGCTCCTTTCCGACCGTCAGAGCAGCTTCATCACCCAAATTTGGCGACGGATGAATGGAAACGTCATCCCCACCCCATTCCTGTGCATCCGACAACCCTGCCCTAATCCCCTCATCGTTGACAACTTGCGCAGCACGATTTTCTCGCTTTTTTGGCCAAACAAACGGTTCGGCACATTTCAACTCGCCTTCCTCATCTTCGCTCTCGCTTTCAGTTTCTACGTGTTTTCGTTTCTTCGGTTCATTTCCCCATTGCGCGATCCCATGAACAGATTTAGGAGCTTCGCAATGCGATGAGCTACCCATAGAATAACGAGTTTGAGTAGGTGCTCTGTGAGGGCTAGTACGAGATAATTCCTTAGGCTTCTCAGAACTGCCTAAACTCAATCGGTTGCTAACAACAGGCGAGGCGGTGCGCTGTTTCTGAGTCATACTCACATCCAGGCCCGTGCATGTTGAATGCTCCTTAGCTGCAGGTGATACCGTAGAGGCCTTAAATCTATCTGGCCTACTGTTGACAGTTTGAGAAATACTAGGTAAAGTAGAGAATACCTTAAAGATGGCGGACTGTCATGCGGCCTTAGATTTTGCTTATCAACCGACTGCTTCACATCTTTTTCAAAACTTTCACTCCTCGTATCTCTTCTCATAGAGTTCAACGATACCACACTCGCAGTCGTTCCAACTGCTGGTAAAACAGGCCTCCGTCCTTTCTCCATTGAATGCCGTCTTCCCATGACGGCGTAGGGCCACTTCTTGTCAAGAATCATAGCATCTCCCTCACTATCGTCATCATCCGAAGGAATAGAGGGACTGATACCATGCCATGGACGTTTGCTCGAACTACGAAGGATGGGTGACGATGAGCGGCCGGATTGAACGTCGAAAGCATGTGAAGGTTCTTTGTGAGATGATTTGGGGAGGGGTGACGGATTGAATGATGAAGAAGATGACGCAAGCGTGGCAGAGGCAAGTTTGATGGGAGACACCAAGTCCACCATGGCGTCATCATTTCTCGCCTGAAACGGAGCTCTCGATTTGCTCAGTTCCAGTCTTTTCTCAATCAAATCACGTCTTCCCAACATGGCGTCGGGCAACCTGTTTTCAAAGAGACTACCAACTGCCTCACATTCGTCATTATCTGATGTACTAGAGTGACTGACTCGATGCCATGGACGTTTGCCAAAACAACGAAGTTTTGAGGGCTTGATGGGTGATGTTGAGCGACTACGTTCCGAAACCGCAGTGCGTGAAGTCTCTTTGTGAGAAGTTTCGGTAAGAGGCGATGGGTGGAATGAAGAAGATGATGATGGGAGCAGGGTAGAAGTGGGTTTGATCGGAGAAACCAAGTCAATTATAACTTCAGTGTCAATAATCGGAGAAGGAACTTTCCCCTTGCATTTTTCGGGCCATTGAGCTTCCGGTTGCATATTTGTTTTACTAGGTGAAGGAGTGTCATCCGCACATTCTGTCTTCATAGATGAACTGGGAGAATTTAAGGGAAGCGTGGTAGGCGAGAGCCAGAGGTATCTCTCCATCATCATCCTGAATCTCAACAGCAGCATCCTCGCGATCTTGATCATGTTTCTGAGACAGGATATCAACTCCATCGCTGTTAAATGAAGCGCCGGAGACAGGGCGGGTGGAAGAAGACGACATGGAAGCATCGGATGGAAAGCGTGTCAAATAAGGGAGCGTTTTTAAATGGGGCTGAGATGAAACAGATGTCCTTGAAGATGCCTGTCCCACGTTTTCCAATAAGAGCATCAAGCTCTTTCAATAGTTCCGAAAGCTTTTCCTCCATCTCAACAATCCTTTCTTCAGACACATCACTGTGCCCCGAACGCGCCTTTAAAATATCATTGACATGCCAGTTGATGGCGAGTTTGACTGATTCGATATAATTGAAGTTCTCGGGGTCATGGGGAGGGCGATTGTGGTTGTATGATGTGGACATTGTTGCTTCCGGCTATTGAATCCAGAATAAGGTGTTAATAGAGTCTTAATGCAAAGGAAATAAAAGAAGGGAAGAAATCCGTCGAGTGTTGAGCGAATACCATCTGAAGCGTGTATGTATTTATTTTTTTGGATGCCTTGCTCTTACCTTTCTTTGAGAACAGTTGAAAAGCGAAAAGGAGCTCGCCGAGAAACGTCCAACCACAAATTCGCCCTCTTCAGTAATCTCTTGCAACTTCCTCTCGGTCTAATATCTGCAATGATCAAAAAGCTTCAATTTGTCGACCGTCAATGCTTCAGTGAACCGTTGAATGGGATGAGACGACGTTTGAGAAGTGAAAGAAAGACGGAGGAAGGATCAAATGACAACTCCTCTGGTGACAACCTCTGGTGACGACAACCTTGCAATTTTCCAACAACTTTCTTATCGAAAGTAAACATAAACAAGTTTGAGGCCAGCAGGCAGCAGCAAAAGGTGATTCTTACTTTAGTGCTATATTTGCGTGTTCTTCTTGCGACTTCGCTAAACTGTACTTCTTCATTTCGATGCATAAAGTGGCTGCAAAGTGGTGCTTCGTATGATCCACTTTTGTTCCACGCCAACGCCCATCTCTTTGGCTCGCACCAACACCAAGGAGTTTCTCGCAGAAATATAGGTTGCTGTTAAGACAGCATCTGTCAAGGCTGCTCCAGTGAAAGCAGCAACAAAGTCTTCCCACATAGAATTTTGCCGAAACCAAACCCATCGTAAACCCGACGCAAAAGGAAAGCAACAACTCCAAAATCCTTGGCCAAAGTAAATAAACCCTTCATTCTTGCACCACAAGCCATAGTCAAATCCAGAAGCGCTCTCACTCTGACGAGAAACGTGCTGTAGGACCTATTGTGCCAGCGAATAAAGCGAGGTGAGGATTACGGTTAAAAACTTAGTCACAGGGACCACCGAATATGGGCTTTTTACATGGCAGACCATGGTGTTTACTTTAGACTAGAGAGCGATATCTTTTGGCTTTTTCGTTTCAGACGTATACCATCGCACCGTTGTAATCGATTGGAGCAATACCTTTGAACGTCATTCCATATGCATGTCACTCTCTTCGTCACTACCAGGTCGTCTGAGAAGGTCGGCTACAGAAAGTCTTTAGTTCTTTTAAATTAAAGTCTTTGTCAAACAGGAGAGTTGCAGCATATGACTCTGAAAGAGCACTATTGGGATTCTCTCGCCATTCTCTTCCAGACACAGAGTGATCCGGGATACCAGGTTTACTGTTGGTATTGCTTTTCCTCGCTCGCTGGAAAGAGCAACAAATGGCTATTCTATTATTAACAATGATGTCAAGGAAATTATACGTGACGGGCTCTTCTTTATTTCTATGGGTATATAAAAGTGTTGTAGAATATATGTAATTGACATAGAATATAGAGTACCTAGTTTATATGTACCGTCAATAACTACATTGGATTGAATAATTAACTCCAAACATTTTATTGCAAATGGTTTAGTGGTAATGGTATGCATGACGACAAAACAAAAATGAATCAAATCCCTAAATATACGTTCCATATTATGTACGTTCGTTCAAAAGAAATTTAACCCCTCATGATTTAATTTTATCAAAAATAAGTTTAAACCACAAATGACGAAGCGACCGTCTTGCAGATAGATTGAAGATGGCTGGAAAGAAGGGGAGCAAGAAGGCGTATGGGTTGACGTATTACCACAAGAAGACCAAGTATCCGTAAGTATAATTGTATAATTCAATATTCATGATATATTTATGATGTGTACTCACAATCCACTGTGCGGCTGGGGTCCAAGGTTGCGGAGAAGAGTAGGTTGCTTGCTGACAAGAGGAAGAGGAGGTCTAGGAGGAAGGTCAGGATTCACCTGGCAAGATTGGGGTGGACTAGTGATGGGGTTTGGGGAAAAGACGATTTATTTTGAGTTATCTAGCTGCAGAATGTAAACGAAAAGTCTGTGTGCGATATCTATTTTAATTTCTTGTTTTGTTGCCTATCCTGTTCTGGGATGTATCAATAAAAAGAATGATATGTTAAGAAAAGTCACGTGTTCGACATTTATTGGTTTCTTAAACAGTTCGAAGTATGAGGAAAAGTGACTAAAATGGTCAAGTGAGGATAAGTCAAATGCAGTCAGAAAAGGAAAGCGCTAACTCAAAGCTTAGGTTGAGCCCCACCAGTCGACGCCTTTTTATCAAACTTCTCCTGCCAATCCGGCTTCAACTTTGACGGCGTCCCCGCCAATGACCCCTTCCTACTCATAACCTTCTTAAAGTCCTCCTCCCTGATATCCCTACACTCAGTCGCTGGGTTATACCCAAACCTCTCCCTAGGGTCTTGCCATTTTCCAGGGGCGGGAAGCCCCTCTGGCTTCTTGTAGAGCGTGATAACAACAGCACCTCCAAGTCCAATGTTATGTTGAAGCGCGTAACGTGGGTTTTGGGTTTGGCGTTTCCCAGTCCAGCCGCGAGCTGCCAGTTGAGCTCACAGCATTGGGCAAGACCTGTGGCGCCGAGTGGGTGACCTTTGGAGATGAGACCGCCGGAGGGGTTGACGACGACGCGGCGGGTAGGCTGAGGGCCCGACCAGAATTGGGGAGATGGGTGGCGCCAGAGGCAGTGAAGTCGGCTGCTTTTCCGGGCTCACAAAGACCAAGTGCGTCGTAGGTGATCATCTGTATATGTGAATTGTTAAAAAGGTTGATTCAATAAAATTTAAAAAGCTAGCCAGTATTTTACCTCGTTGGCAGAGAAACAGTCATGAAGCTCAACAACAGATACATCCTTGGGAGAGATACCCGTAGCCTTGTAGGCATCGTTGGCAGCCCTCCTTGTCATATCTGAGCCGGCAACCTCAATGCAGCTTTTCTTTTCATCATTAGGGTCATGCGCAAGGATAGATCGGTGGCGAGAGACTGAGCGGCAATCTCGATCGCCTGGGGACCGAGACCGTGCTTGATGACGAACTCCTCGGACGCAAGGATGGCACAGCCGGAACCGTCAGAAGTGGGGGAGCAGTGGAGAAGGGTAAGAGGGCCAAAGATCTTGCGGGCCTTCTTGACCTGCTCAACGCTAGAGGGTTGGGTGAACTGCGCATAGGGGTTGAGGGTACTATATAGAGAAATGAATAATATAAAGTTTAGATGCCAAAGTAACTTGATTACACGTCAAAACGTACCTGTGGTTGTGGGACTTGGCGGCAATAATATCGAACGCATCAGTATTTCCGCCATACTTCTCCATGTACTCAATCCCAGCGTTCGCAAAGATCTGGGGTGCAAACGGAGCGGCGTCAAAACCGCGGAGCTCAATCATCTGCTCAACGGATTTGTCCATAGGGTTGGTACGGTCGTTCCAAGTGGTGGAGAGAGATCCGGGAGCCATCTTCTCAAAACCGAGGGCGAGAGCGCATTCGGCTTGACCACCAGCGACCGCGTTGCGGGCGAGGTACAGTGCGGAGGAACCAGTGGAGCAGTCTATTGTGGAGTTAGAAACAAACTTAGGATACATAAAATCGTCAATAACTGGAATAAGATGTCTTACTGTTGTTAACGTTGACGATGGGAATCTGGGTTAAGCCCATTTGATAAAGAGCACGCTGACCGCAAGTGGAGTCACCTGAAAGAGTGTGCAGTTAATATCAATAAAGTCAGCATGCCGTATCTTCACGGAAAGGAAAGAAACGATCTCTTACCAAAGCAGTAGCCAACTGCGGCAAACTCAACTGCATCGTAAGTGACATTGGCATCGAGAAGAGCCTTGGTGGCAGCCTCCATAGCGTAGTCAGGGTAATCAACATCCTGTCATTCATGCAATTCTCAGTCAGTTTCGTCTTCAAAACGTCGATTGATCGCCTATCAATGCGCATCGTGGGAGGAATGATGGATGGTCTTTACCTGACGCCTTCCAGGCTTGTCGAAGTGGGTCATACCGACGCCGACGACGTAGACCTTGCGTCCTTTTGAAGCAGTGGAGACCATGATGTGTTGATGTTGAGATGGAGGTGTATGGAGGTGCAAAGGGGATGAGGACGATGATTTTTATGTGCAAGAAGTGCCGGACTTTTATTAACCGCCATCACGAGGGGACAAATGCTGCTCAAAGTCACGTGAATGTGCGAATTCTGCTTACTCAATCGGCCCTCAAATTGTAAATGGCGCAAAGGCCTCGGACAAGGGATGGGAATGCCGTTGCTGCTGATGTCAGCCATCAAGATCATCATCGAAGAAAATGGTGATGCCCGGGGCGCAGGAGGCCACAGCAAGGGACCTGATAGGAGACAGCATCCTCTCATACTTTTCTTTAGAGAGGTGCGCTTCCTCTCCTTTGTTCTTGCTACCGGATCCTCTAGTTAACCTTGGCTGTAGATGAGTACTATCGTTATCTCCATCACAGCAGTCACCATCATCTACACCCGATCCTTCACTGCTGTCTACGGCGGTGCAGGTGCAGTGCTCTGCTCATTAACTGGTGCTTTATTTTTTAACTACTTTTGTATTTTAACTCCTTAAATCTAAATACCTGTATATACATCATTGCCCTTTCTTTTACAAAAACGCAGCCAAAGCACTCAAGAAACTTATAAAGCAACCCCGTCCGACCTCCCCACCTCGTATTATAAATTCCTCTGTTGCCAAAAAGTACATGGCAAAAGTAACATCCGGCCAGGAATCTTCACCGTACGGCATGCCATCATCCCATTCCGCCGCACTCGCCTTCTTTGGATCTTTTCTCTCATATCATTTCATGGACACTTCGTCACCATGGACAGCTTCTTGGATTAATCCTGCTAGAATAGCAGCGGCACTCGCCGTGAATGGATTCGCAACGTCTGTGGGATGGTCGCGCGTGAGGATGGGGCATCATACATGGATACAGGTGGTGGCGGGTCTGTGTCTTGGATTTTCGTTTGGAGGGGTTTGGGGATTGATGCAGGGTACAACGAGGGAGTTGTTGATGCCGTTTTTACATCACGTTTTACGGCCTGTGTAAGGGTGAAAGGAAATAATTTAGAAAAGCAAGAACGGCAATACTTAGCATCGTAATATGCCTGAATGATCTGAAAAAGTGTAGAATAATGACGCGGTTTTTGATATTGAAACGTAACAAGAACATTCAAATTTATTGAAACTAACCATATGCACAAATATGAGCAAGATAAATGACCAACAACTGAGAAACTTCAATTACATGGTAACGAAAGGCAGATAAGAATTAACCGCAGCTAACGAATCAAATTCACTATAAACTCAGCCCAGCTCAAAATCCCAACTCCATATTTTAAACAAAGTCCAAGAATCACCATCTAGAGGTGAATCCGGACCTTGCTCTTGGACCTCCTCTTCCTCTTGTCAGCAAGCAACCTAATCTTCTCCGCAACCTTGGACCCAGCGACTCCCGACTTTCCAGACGCGTGGACCTTCTTGTACGTGATATCCTCTTCCGGTTGGATCGCAGGGGCGCTGGAGGTCAAAGCCGCGGGACCTGAGGTGCCGTAGTAAGCCGCGGAACCGTAGACGGAGGGAGCGGCAGAAACACCTGACGCGTAAGCAGTGCTAATGTGATCGCACAGTTGATTGTGAGTACACGTCATTAATACTGAATTATACAATTATACTTACGGATACTTGGTCTTCTTGTGGTAATACGTCAAACCATACGCCTTCTTGCTCCCCTTCTTTCCAGCCATCTTCAATCTATCCCTCAAGACTCCGATCCTCTTCCTGAACACGCGACGAGTACGGGTGTACCTCACCCTTCTCTTCTTGTGACGACGACCGTGGTTTTTGGATCCAGCAGCTTCTACATCCGCAGCGGATGCGTCATCTTCAGGTGCGGAGGCAACCGACACATTGGATTCTGGGATGAAGTCATCGGAGGCGGCAGGTTCAGCCATGTCCGCACCTTCAGCCTCCGGTGTAAAGTCTTCAGGGGCTTGTGCGGCCTGAGCGTCTTCCTCCTCAGGGTCCGCGGCGGCGTCACCTTCATCCTCAGGCTCATACTGAGCAGGCTCTGCGTCCTCTTCTTCGGGGTCGGCGGCGGCGTCGCCTTCTTCTTCAGGCTCGAACTGAGCAGGCTGAGCGTCCTCTTCTTCGGGGTCGGCGGCAGCGCCACCTTCGTCTTCAGGTTCGTACTGGGCAGCGTCCGCGTTCTCCTCCTCGGGCTCAGCGGCAACACCTCCATTAAATTGAGCAGACTGGGCCATGTCGGGGGACGTGGAGGCGTCGTTGGAAGGAATGTGGACGGAAACCGTCTGAGGGGCTTCGGCGCGACGGTACAGGGCGAGCGCGTCAGTGGGACGCGCACCTTGGGCGATAAGGATCGAGCCGACAAGAGTGCACTTGAGCGCACTGGCGAGTATGGATTTGAGTTGCATGGTCGATATGGGAGTTGTTGTCGAGGAGGTTGGATGAGATAATGTGATTTTGGAATAATAAGGTCGACTCCATTTTATATTCGCATTTCTTCAATAAAATAGAAGTTTTAACTGAGTCTTCCATCACATCACTTGAAATGATCAGATCTTGAGGCTGTTGTTCGTTAAGATATGGCTTTGACTTGCATGTCTAGCTGATTCATGAGAGTAGTCTATTGAGGCTAAGCCCCTAGCTACGTGACCAGAAACAAAAATAATGAAGCACGCGAAACGTCGACTTGATGATATCGCAACATGTCTTTCTTTGTCAAAGGCTCTTCGAATGTATGATGTATCAGCGTTTTCCAAAAAACAAAAAAAAAAAAGTGAAAACTTGGACAAGATGAGAGTGAAGCCGTTAGGAGCAAAGTTCGGAAACAAGAACTGGTACAAGGGAACCGGGTCGGGTTCAATGGGAAAGTGGACAAAGAAGGGTAAGTTGATGTATGGATAAATGCATGTTTAAGTCTGCTGATTGCGACTCGCTTTGTTTGGAGCGACTCTCGACGACCATCAACTGACATGCGCATCTTAGGCGAGTACATCATTGAGCCTCACAAAGTTCGCAAGTTCATGATTCCAGATCTTAATGGATTTGAGGTAAGGATTCGTAACTCACCACATGGATATTCAAATTGCGAATGCAGCTGAACTAAGTACGTAAACAATAGTTAACACCGTACGTCGACCCCAAGTTCACCACCCTTGTCCGTGGATCACATTCTGTCAAGGACTACTTTAAAACCGAGAATCTTCCTAAGGATCTAGACTCTGGTCTCGTTCAAAATATGCAAAGGACCGCCAATGAAGTTTACCGTCAAATGCGGAACATGCACCCAAGGTCTAAGATCAACAAAGGAGGAGGTTTTATTTAAGGATGTGTTTCGCAATGAGGACGCCAGCAAATTGTAAATGAACTATATACCAAGAATCAAGACAAAACGACCTAAAGGCATGCGACGAAGTTTCATTGGGAAGTACCGGACGAGTAGGGAATCCTTGGGCTTCCACTGCTGGATCGCAGTGGAGTTTGATAGGGTGACCATCGTTATTGAGCGCTTCCACTTCATTGTTATGGAATTGGACGTTGTTTGACTTGACGATGTGTTCATATCTGCAGTGAAAATAGATGAGAGATAAATGCTAAATATGTGCGAACTCACGATGCGACTCTAGTGACTGTGGGGGATCTAAGCACCATGAAGTTAAACTTGTTACTGGAGATGGTTTGACTTACATGCACCTCCCAAAGTGTTCAGCCGTTGACGTCTAGCGTTGAGGAATGCCTGCAACCACACACTCTCATCGGCATCGGGCCTCACCATCACAGCATCTAGTATCGCTCGCGTCCCCATGGGTCCCATTTGAATGTACGAATCAAATATCTGTCCTTTCGCCGCAGGACTCTTGGCCTTCACGTCCTCCGCTAGCTTTTGGCTTGGAATCCAGCTGTGAATTCGCATTAGTTTTTACTGAATACTTTGGAGACTCACTAGTCTTGATCGAGGATCGCCATCTGTGCATCGCGAAACTCTTTTCGGATGCATGCATGTTTCCAGGCATCGCAGAACCCTTCTAATCCAGCGACGTCTCCGATGAGTATCCCGTTTTTGGCCTTTTCGGCGATAAGCGTGAGAATGGGCATGTAAGCACTAAATTCGTGGGAACTGACAGATCCGCGCAAAAGTCGCAGGTATTCCCAAATTACTCTCTGAGCGGATCCTGTTCCTACGTAATATGTCAGTTGTGTTTATGAACCACTTATACCGGTGTTGAATTGGACCACGCCCACTGAATAGCCGTGATTATCCGCGAGGATTGTGCACACGTCCCATTGGAGATTCGGGGTTTCATAGGAAATTTGCGGAGATTCGGAGTAATATTCTGCGACTATTGCATTTGAGGCTACGCAATATGTTAAAGAAGTCAAGGTGACGATGACCAGAACGCGTAATAGTAATTTGGGAAGCTGGAACATGACTGTGTAGGTAGAGTAAAAATTGGGTCGGTCCGGATAGTTGCGGTTTTATTTGCATCGTTGCTGTTGTAGTCGCGGGAAGTCAAGTATCCTTGACTGATTCATCACTTTTGCATCCCGCCAATTATTTAAACTGCCTCAAGTCCTTTTCCTTTGGGAGTGGGAAGAGATGATCCTTCTGATGAGGTGGTGTTCGCGCGATGCGGCTGGCCAATCTGGTCAACTATTATAGGACCTTTGCGCTTCCTGGCAAAGTGACTTGTTACAGCCGTGGCTACAGCAATACACCAAAGTACTACCGACACAACTGATGCTATCCATATAGACTGCTGAAACCATCCTTCGGGGACAGGATCCATGGGCCAGTTGTACTTTGACATGGCTTGAAAGAAAATTCCTCCAATAGCCACATAGATAGTGGAGAAAGTGAGAGAAAGCCACTGATGAAAGCAGTGTCAGAACGTAAAAATTAAAGAAGAGATAACCTCACCCCATACACCATTGCAATTCTAGAATCTGATGCTACATACGATAGATTCAATATCCACGGAAACACCGTCACGAGTCCTGTCCAAAAATTAAACCTCGCATCCCTATCTGCATCCGATTCTTTCATTCCTGTCCCTTTCTTTGGCAAAAGATTTCTAACGACTCTCGCGATCCCATCTGAGGATGACCTAGTATACCCAGAACTCTTAGTCGACGGTTCTCTGCTCACCGGAATCGACGTGTTTTTGTCCCCATCTGCCAACTTTACTAAAAATCCCCCACCCGCAAGTGTTGACCCCGCTTTTGACCGCGTATGCACCAGCCCATTAAACTGTGCAGGATTTATACTAGGTATGGACCCAATGGGTGATGCCACATTTTTCCTGGCAAGAGACGGCTCCCTCGACAACTTTTGAATAAAGTTTGGTATTTTAAACGCGTCACTTGATCCTCCCGTACCAGATCCCGAGGCAAACGCTTCAAAGGATCTCGACTCTTCAGGTGCATCCATTATTAATATTGTGGGATGTTCTTGCGACATATTTGTTTGGCCCGAAAAGAAATATGACACTGATTCTGGGTCAATGTTGTTATTCATATTCGGGCGCGGCGGTCCTTAGCGACGCTATCGCTGTGGATATATCCTGACCCGGTGAATGCATCAGGGAGCTTGCGGCTCCCTGTGAGGCTGATTGCACGTATTGTCCAAAAAAAGTAGGGAGGTTCTCGCTAGAATTTTCGTTGGACCCTGTAGTATTGCTATTGAGTTTCTCGAGGAGATAAAACGTTGGTATGCGAGGACGACTTGAGGTGGGTCGTTGCCGTGAAACAGGCATGTTGGAGCTGGAAGTGGACGGGCTACGTTCCATTCCTCCAGTGGATGTATTGTTTACATTAGGCTGGATTACATCGTCAGGTAAGGCACCAACACTTGGGACGTTGGCACCTGAAAAGTAGTAAGACATGGCGGATTGGTCCATGACACCGTTCTTGTCAGCTGCAGCGGCTGTCCTTAAAGACGCCAACGCAGTTGACATGTCCTGAGCAGGAGAATGTGTTGTAGTTGTCGCAGCAGACTGGACGTACTGGTTGATTTGCGAAGCGAAGAAGCTGCCACCAAGACCATCGGTTGACGAATCGACGTTCTCTCGTTCATTGAGGTAAAACGTAGGGATCCTTGGTCGTTGTGTGAAACTGGAACGAGCTCGACTTCGCACAGTACTGACAGAAGCCAAAGGCTCTCCTTCAATCTTCTTATCTGGTGCTTCTGTATTGATTGCTGATGAGGCTAAAGGCGTGCGGGGATTAGAAATGCTGCGTGGAACTTGCACAGAGGTTGATGCGGCATCGCTGCCGCTTTCGCCACCTTGGAGTTTTTGTTCTGAGAGGTTGGCCTGGGTGTCCATGGATTCCGAAGATGCGAAGATGTCTCTGTTGCGGTCTTCCGTCTCCAATTGCTTTTTAGAGAGGCTTTTAGCCTTGACGTTCGTAATGTAAAAACAATGTATAGGGCGGATGATTGGGATCACCAAGAGCCCATGTCTGTTTGACGCGCTTTTAAATATGTATATTGCGGTTTGGTATATTACATGCAACTTATGACCTAGAAATGTTCAGGAATCAGAATAATATCTCCTGGCCTCCTCCTCCTTAATGGTGTAATCTGATCGGGTATAGCTCTGATTCGCCATAAACGTTGAGCTACCGTCATCGTTCTCCTCATCGGTATAATGATTATAATATCTCTCAAGGTCCTCAACCCTCTCGTCTTCCGGCCATGACCTGCTCCCGTCATCCTCTGCCTCGGACAGTTTGTTTCCTCCTTCACTTGAATCTCCTAACATATCATCGTATATTGATGGACCCGCCTCCTCCTCCCTCCCCTCCCCGTCATCATCCTCATCCTCATCCTCATCTTCGTCGTCGTCGTCGTCGTCATCGTCATCATCGTCATCATCATCGTCATCGTCATCCCCCGATTCAGACTCCGAGTTACTAAGCAAGCTGATGGCATTCTTCCTCCTCTCCTCAGCTTCAATAGCCCATTCCTTAAAGTTGAAAGAAGAGTTGGCGCCAGTTACAAGCTCATGCGAGAGAAGTTCTGTGGCCGTCGGCCGCTTTTCTGGGTCCACAATGAAGCAGGACTCGAGAAAAGTGCGCGAAAGCTCGGAAATGTTGTCGGGAATTGGCGGAGCTTTGCCAGTACCAAGAAGGTATAACAGATTCCCGTTGACGTTCTTCCAAGGGTGCTGTCCGGTAAGCATTTCAAGAACCAGACAACCCACGGACCTGGTGATTATTAGTGATATAAATATTAGAAACCATCTATAAGTAGAATTCATAACCGCATTACATGTGGATTACTTACCAAATGTCGACTTTCCCACCATACCCTTTACCACGAGCAACTTCGGGAGCCATCCAAGGAAGTGATCCTTGCAGGGACATTCTCGTAACTCGGTGGTAGGCCATTTGATATTCTGAATCATATAGGTTTGATGAGTTAAAAATCTCATACATGCGTAGAAAGTCAAACCCACCATTCTTTTTTGACGTGCCAAAATCAGATATTTTGGCACCCCATCACTATCAATAAGCACTGTACAGATTTGTATAGATTTTAGACGCGACGCGGAAATTAGAAGTTATAAAAGAGCGTATGTAACACGTACCGTTTCCGCCCTTAATATCCCTATGAATGATATTCATCCCATGCATATTCCATGCCACAAAGAATCTGGCTTGTAAATACTCTGACAGCGTCTTCGTCGAAGTTTCCAAACTTCGCAAGAACAGAGGCAATGGAACCACCTGACACGTACTCCAAAAACACATTAAAAGTTGTATCTTTAAAGTCAAAGCCTAAAATTCCGAAAAAAAGAAGACAGTCGTAGTTAGAAAAAAATCTCAGGAAGTAAAAACCAGTTTTTAAAAAAAACCCCCACTCACCTAAATAGCGCACGATGTTTTCATGCTCAAGCTCACTCAAAAGCTCAACCTCTTTCTTCAACGCATCCACTTTCTTCTTGTTCGCATCCGAATCAATCGACCCCACAAGCACTTGTTTTGCAGCCATAATCTCCCCGGTATCAAGATTTAACGCGTGGAAAACTTTCCCGAATGCACCTTGTCCAATTAACCGACCTGCGTCCAGCGCTTTATAGGTGGTCTTTCTTGACGGGGCTCTGCAGCTGCGGCAGCAGTCAGTGCAGGAGTAGGCGCAATAGCCGGCTTATCAACCACCACGCTTGCAGGAGACTTCGGCTCTTGCTGCGTAGGAGAGGCCGGAATAATATCGAGGGAGGGTTGGGCAAGGTTTGAAGTGGGAGGCTTTGGGGTTCCAAGGTTGAAGGGAGAAGAAGAGCGCTCACCGCAGAGACCTTGCGGAACAAAGCGGCAGCGCGTGGCGACAAGGGCTCCCCAGTTTGAGAGAGTGCTGGGGAAGTGGGGAGAGAAGAATTAGGTATAGGAAGGCGCTCTTTCAGGTTATTCGTATCAAGCCGCATCTCTGGGTCTCGCCGTGAATCCGCCCCGGAACTCCCATCCCTGGAGTCTTTTTCCGCTACAGAAGGGGGCGGCAGATCTGCAGGATGTAAAGCTTCCGCGGGCGTCCCGAACGCGAAGAGGTGATGGAACCATGATACTAGATCTCCGACGAACATAGGCAGGCTCCTTCCATGCAAAGCGGGACATTCGTTTGTTGATAACTGCCGCCTGGACTATATTCTTAATACTGCTCTGCCTATTCGCGACATTTCCAGCATAACCAGAAAGACTTTCAGAGCTGCCGTAAGGGGATGCAATTACAGATTCTTTTCTTGCAATTGAGTAGCTGAAGAATTGTTTTGAATTTGATCAGATGTTGGAGTGCTTGGAATCTGCCGAGGCGGTGGTGGAAGAGACACTTTTTCTATGTCTGGAAAGTATTGCTCAAGCTGTTCAGCAATAAGCTCATCAGGAGGGCGCTCTCCAAAGAAAGACTCGAATTTAGATTCCTTCTTTCGACTGATCAGCTTGCTTCGAGTATCCGAATTTTGCCTGCGCGAAGATGTCCTCCGTGAAATTCTCCTCGAACTCGATGGGTTTCGTTGCATAGATGACGACGATGGACTATCGTAGCCGCTACGTTGATCAGATATTGCTTTAGAAGAGACTCTGCTATCCGAGGACGGAATGCGGATGGAACTAGGCGGAGCGGAGTAATTGAAATTCGGGAGTGCCATCCCCGCAGGGCTAGTTGCTGATCGCGCCCTTCCTTGCGGCTTCTGAGACCATTCAGATTCTTGGATGATCTTTTGCGCAGGATTCTCCTTCTTTTGCATGCTATGCAGCATCAGGTCAATCGACGCATTGGAAGGATTTCCTGGCGAAGCCTGGCTCACAATGAGCTCCTGAAGTCTTTGAAGTTGCTGCGCTCGCTGAGTTTCCGCGTTTGGATATAAAAAGGCTTTGCGTAGAATAAGGTGACCTTTAGCTTCCGACGTTCGAGATCTGCATATTCGCAGTAATTCCGCATCGTCAATTCGGATTACTGAAATTACAATTCAGACATATGTGTTGTTGCATATCTATTACCTCCATCCCCTTTCGATGGATCAAGAATAAATAGTGAGTAATGTTTCCGTTCCTTAGCATCAATGATATTGAATTTCCTTAAGATCTTGTGACGAATTTTGACCGCATCATTATAATCCCCAACGTCGATAATGTGAGACTGTTCGTCAATTCCGTAGATACGAATACAGCGCTAAGAATAATGACATTAGATGACTACAATCGGTTAAGCAGCGTACCGATCTTATTATTTCAAGATCAAACACGTCCCTTCCTTCTTGCTTATATCTTTCGTCCGCCAAGATTTTTGCGACCTCTGCACTCGGTGAATCAGGAGAAGGGCCAGGCACAGGTGAAGTCTCTCCACGGTTAAACTCCGCCTCCCCTCCCATCATCAAACCACGGAGCTTGTGAGACGTCTTCCTGTCAATGGTCATTGTCCCCTTCATTGAAGATGATCTTGGAGCAATGACAAAGTTATCCGTCTTGATGTTTGAAAGAGGAGAAACCAAGGTCGAAGAGTTTGAGAAGCTTGGTTTGTGGCGATCAAGAGTAACTGGCCCTGGACTCATATCTCTAGGAGTCAAGCTTGCACCCCCATACCGATCCGAAGAACCCATGTAGGAGGGCTGGGATATGGGTGAAGCGCTTCTAGATCCTCCATAGCGATCGGAGGGAGAGACCAAGTCCAGCTGATCAAACCTATGAGCCCTCGAGTTCAACCCTGCTCCTGCATTGGATGCGATGTGGAATAAACGGATTCAGGATTTCCAGGTATGTATAGCTTCTTTGATGGTATCCCCGTCAAGCGCTCAATCGCCAGAAGGATGCGCTTTCGGTCACCAACTTTGATGACTCCGATATCCTTCAACAACAGATAATCTAAATCTAGCAAAAGCTCTCCTGTAATGTCGTTCCTTGCAAATTCTTCTCTGAAGCGATCAAGCCCTGCTTCGGCAAGCCAGATCCCAACACGTTGCGTATCCCATCGCATGAAATCCGGTGCCATGTTGGTGGGCGGCTCCGGATGTGACTGGAATGAAGGCGCCGCGCTGGCTGATCGCCATCGCGGTGACCCTACAGAGGCACTTAACGGCGAATTTGGTAGCTGGCTGCCGTTCTGCTGCAGCATTTCGGCGAGAAACAGCACGATCAGGATAGATTTGCCTGCTACAAACGATTCAACTCTAATAAAAGTATAATATGTACAGCAATCAGAAATTTTGTGACTATGCAGTGTACAAGTGGAATCGCTGACTCCCCGTGAAGACTACAAAGCGATAAACAACGGTCAGTTCTGGCTCATTTCGTCTTAGAAGCTTTTCCGCGTAAACAAATCTACTGCAATTTCTGCATTGCTCTCTGTATCGGAATTTTTAACGATTTCGTGTAGGCAGGCAAACGGATCCATTGGCATGACCGATGCAATTGCGTTAGAGTCATGCCAACCTCATCTGCATGAGCTATCCAACGCATTCAGCAAACGAGCTTTGACTCCAAATCGAGACTACGCTGGACGACATGTCGATACAGCACTTTTTGTGAATCAAGAAAAGCTGGCCTGCTTGCAGAATGCTTGTGCCGATCGATGTCCTCGGAAGCGACTACATCAGTGGCTTGCCTCAGAGAGGAGTGCTATTTCAGTTTTCAATCTTCAACTGCAATCCCTGGATCAATCGCTCAAGTCATTGACCGTTGAAGGTCGTGGGTCAAGATTCACGTCTGGTCGAAAGCGTGACGTTGAAAGGATAAGGGCTTCGATGATAACAGTGAGAGATGATGCACTGAAAGATTACAAGAGGAAAAATCTTGAAAGAGTGCTTCGAAAAATATCAGAAAGACTTCCTGTGGAGGTTCTGGAGCTATTTTTATGCATTTCATCGGTAGATATGACTCAGCCCAAATCAGCCCAGATCTGCGGTCTCAAGATACTCAATACTTTAATCAAGTCAATCTAGCAAACTTTTCACGTGTCAGCCACCGATGGTGGACGGCATCATGGCTCTATCGTCGCGAAAGCGCTATCGTTCGCAATTTCACCTCAGCCAGAAGTTTTCTGCTGAAGGAATTATTGTTCCCCAGTGCTGCATCCTTGAAGTATCTCCGTAAGCTAGATCTTTTGAATGCTCAGATATCTGAACCAAAAGACACCGTCTTTCTCCGCATTCTCAGTGATCATCTTGTTGCGGTAGAAGATTTAAAGCTACGCGTTATTGCCCTTCGTTGGTCGACACTTCAGCACATCCTCATACTCGTATCAGGTTCATCGAACGCTCAACACGGCAAAACTTTCTCTCTAAAGAAGCTCGCTTTGAAAGGGTCGATGGAAGCTTACAATAAACCGACGAGCATGATTAAGGCAAAGGAGGTTTTGCGGAATCTCGAATGTTTTGATCTCGACTTCACTGAGGCATCAGGCACGGGGGAGATAAGAAACAAAACGATATCTGGTGCCGTGTGGATTTTCAGAAATATTGGCAACGTGGAAATGAATAGCATTCGGGTAGAAGCCAACGTCAGGCTAGGGGAGGACGCTATTGAAGCTTTCTTGATCGAAGCCACGAATTTGGCGTCTTGAATAAGAGAATGATGCGGATGTGCCTTGAGAGAAGCTCTCTAAGTCGTAGGATTATTCGGATAATCACATCTGCTTTCCGAACCTCGAAATATTGAGCCTTCCCAACTCTAACCTCGACAACCATGGATTTCAAGTGATCGCAGCCAGTCATCTTCCGTTAAAAGTTTTGAATATCTCAAAATCTGACGTCGATGGTGTGGCTTTTAGCACAGATTGGCACCTTTCGCATCTTGAAGAGCTATATATAGATGATCTTACAGTTTCGGATGCAGATGTTAATATTTTACTTCGAAACTGCGGAAGGACTCTGCAAATATTCTCTTTTCGCAACAATATCTCCCCATTAGCTGTTGCAAAAGCCATCTTAGATAACTGTCGGAGTGGTCTGTTGAGAAAGTTTGATATATTCTCAATCGACATATGGGGTCGTGATCTTCGTCACCGGCGTTTTTCCTGTGCAGTTTTGCATTCCATCATTCAAGAGATGAGTTATCTTAAGCTGGCTTTTTTGGACTTCAGCTCTCTGGAAAGTGATGATGACGCACCCCTGTATTTAGATGCCATACGTCAAAAGTTTCCTTCGCTTGAAGAGCAGAGTAGGGATTTCCGGTGGCACTTACAGAGTATGATTAGTGTGGAGGGATATCTGTCACTTTGGAAATTGGAGCATGCGTGGTCCTAAGCATAAGGATGGAAGCTCTGTGTATCACTGCCTTTATATTTATTATAACCGATGATTTGAGGAAAAAGAAGAAAATGCTCTCATTTATTAATATACTTTCTCGTGCGCTATCAAGCATGCTGAAGGTCCCACGAAGATAACCATTTTCTCTCCCTAATGCTCTCCACACTGTCAAAGCCCAACCCGTAAGTCAACGGAGCAAAGTAATAGAACGAATACCCAAAAGCACCAAGCAAAATCAATAGGAAAGAGATGTAAACAAAGGAAACAGCGCGCTTCATCCAGGCACGGAAAGGGATTCTCTCAGCAAGAGCAACGTTTCCTTTCGCAACAGCGATGGGATCTTCCAACACAATCCTCCCAATAAATTCAAAGACACAAGTTGCTACAAGTGTAGAGAAGATGAAGGATGGAAGGTAGTGGTGCAAGAATAACATACGCCCCATCAAGAAAAACGGAAGCCAGTGGAGCAGCCAAGTGATGAATAAGAAGCCAACACTCCTATCCCACCAACGACGAATAGAGGTTCCAAAGTCATCGATACCACGGCGAAGGAGGATGCGGTCCAAAACCCACATTGCCACGTACATCAAAGTTCCAGTAATTGAAGTCCACCAAACAAGAGGGTTACCAAGGAGGTAGATTTGTTTAAGACCTTCCTTAACCTCCCAGAAAGAGATACCACGAAGAACGAAGGGCCAGGTGATCGGCGTTGAGGAGTAAGGATGAGGCTTAGTGAGGCCAGCGTTATGTGAAATCATCAAATTCTGAAGTTCAATAAATTTCGACAAAAAGCTCCTCTTTTTCTCATTAGACTTCTCGGCTTGACCAGTTTCATTTACTTCGGTACCTTAACACATATAATTAAAATCAAGCGTAATCAAGCAATCGGAAGAACAAGCTACAGCAGATTGCAACATACCGTTTACAATTGTTTCGTGACTAACGTCTTCAATCAACCAAACATTGGAGGATTCAAGGTGGTTCTTATTACCGTTGATTTCAGACTGTCCGAAGCCCCAATCCGGTAAAACTGCTTTGTTTGCATGAATAGCGACTTTATGGAAAACACTGATCAGCCGGAAATGACTGCGGCGGCTCCGAACTTTCATGTTCGTTTCTCCATCGGTAATTTCGACTCTCCATAACGTATCATTGTATTTGACGGCTTGGTCTGAAGCGGAAGGATAAGTCGAAACCTCCATGTTTGTCGTGGTAAGCGGAGAAGCCACATCATGGGTGAACAGGTAAGAGTCCGTGACGACATGCCTAAGACGAACAACATCCTCATGGCGGAGATAGCGAACGCCCTTGCGCTTTTCTTCGGCCGACAAATCAACACCAGCCGCTGCAGGATACAACACAGGGTCCACAGGAACAACTTCCCATTCGTTGTTGGGGTCCTTATGAGGGTAGCCAGTCACTTGCTGGCCTTGGCTGGAGACTCTTCCGTCCTCGTACCTCAAAGGATAACGGTCCACGTGTGAATGCAGGAAGACTGAGTTTTCGCGTGCTTCATTGAAACTAAACCACCGTATGGAATTGCTGAAAGTATGAGTTAATGCTAGCCAGCGACTTAGAACATACCCAGACTTTTCGAAGCTACGTCCACTGCCTCTCAATTCAGCCTGGAACGAAGGACTCATAAATGCATCCCCAGGTCCACTCAAAGTAAGAATTTCAAAATGAATGTTAAAAAAATGATAGGTATAAAGCCAATGGTAAAAAGATGAGACAAAGAGCCCTTGCTGAGAAATGACGAATAAACTCCCGCTAATTTTAAATTAGACAAAGATGAAAAATGCATAGTAAGTATCTACGTTTGAAACCCCGCGTTTGAAATCGAGTAATCTCCAAAGATCGACGAGAGTGGCGATTCCGACAGAGGCGATTGTAAACAGCCCAACCATCTTTACTCTAAATCGAATAATATTCAACAAAAGCTATTCTCATAAACACTCACCCCAGGGTGCAAGCGAGACCGACTCCTGTCATTGCAAGCCAAATCCACCAATTTGCAGAGAACGGCCTAAACGAAAATTATTATTGCTTCGAGTAAATGTGTACTTTTGACGCTCTTTAAAGAATCGGACCCAGTTGTAGATGGTCCAGATACCAAAAAACATAAGCATACTATCTAGCAAGATAAGACGGATTGGTTTATGAGGGCGTTGTCTGGTGTCGTTAGAAACAGCCTTGATACTATAAATTACCCAAAATCAGGAGCGCGGCGCCAAAGGTAGCTCCATAGATTGAAATACCCAACTCTTTAAGATCAAGAAAGATACAGGAACAACCAGCGCTCCAAAGGTGGCAGGCATGAGCCTCAGCCCGATGTAAGGAACTTGTTGGCAATGTAATCGTCACCAATGTTCTCAAACAAAAAGTGACCATCGTAACCAAGGAATACACCCATGCCTGCCAGAAGGAGCTTTCCAAGAGGAGGGTGAACATCGAAAAAGTATTCCCTCCGAAGATAGTAACTGGCAAACTTCCCGAAGTGCACTTCGTCGAATCTAGTGAGCCCCACATTAATCTCTGGCTAAATTGCTAACCAAAAACAACGTACACGACTTGGTTGGGATGATCAATCCGATAGGCACGCGAGAAAAACGATAATGCAGATACAACAATCAGCATGATGGTCCATGCGACCGATGATCGCGATTCCTCAAACTTTGCATCAGCAGCGAAATGCTTAACCTGGTCGGCGAAAGTGTCTCCTTTCTAGCCAAGTCAGTCATGTCCGATCACTCAGAAAATACCAGTGGAGCTTCCGCGACCTTGGGACTGTCATCCTCAGTAGCCGTCACTAGCTTTGCTGGCTCCGCTACTGGAGAACTTTTCTCAGTCTTCCGCTTTCGAACCTCCGAAGACATCACAACGTATAATTTAACAAAAAAATTGTTGAAATCAAGGGGCTTCAGAAGAATCCAATTCGACATGCTTCCACATCTTGAGGCTATCTCCAGGCTTGGCAATGAGATTAAGGAAAAGGGTGCTCAGCTGCTCCATGTATCGGATGAATCTGTAAGGCTTTCTAGAACATCTCCATCGTAAGTATGCTGATAAAGTGAGCATCAGAAGCTGCAAGCGGGATTGGATGACATCGCATTACTGTTCTTGGAGCTGCAAAAGTGGAACAGGGCCACGCTTATACATACAAAGAGCATCAAAAGTACCACTTCGGAATATAAGCAAGTCATGGATCGCACCTTTTTGAATCTGCAGAATTTGAATTACGAGAGGTTACATATTCAACGCGAAATAGATAATTGCCGGGATTTCGAGTAAGTGCACTTAAATGTCGACAATACCTGACCAACAAAGATCGATATTTCAAAATGTGGATTTGATTTCGGAAGAAGATTTTAGAGCGCTTTTTCCGCATATGTCGGATTGGATGAACATCAATTGATGCTGGAACGCCTAACCACGAAAAAGAAGAACGCATGCGGTTTGCCATTGTTAAGGTGACATTACTAACCAGTCAGGCTTTTGAGTCGTGAAAATGATTTGAAAAAAGAAAGGAACAGTTTGAAGAAGGATGTCTTGCGATGCCAAGCAGAATTGGATGCTATGGATAAAGAACTACTGGCGTTTGAGCAGTCTACGCTTCCGCTCCAACAAAACTGCATGTAAATTATACCGAGGAAAGGGCGATATTGGATAATGCTTTGGCTTTACCGAGACCGTTATACATCATGTATGAGCAGTTTATGGCATACAAGACCCTTTTCGGTGAGTGTATCCGGTTTGATTGCATTAATGAGATAGATGACGGCAACTTTGTTTGCTCAATCGTTGGAAATGATGATGGCGCCTCGCAAACAAGGCGGCGTAAGAGCAATGCGCGATTAGACAAGGAATCTCTTCTTAATGGAGACTCTACAGAAACTATGGAACTGGATAATTACAAGCATTCTTTGGAAGTTCATGTCCAAATTAAAGGTATTATTTTAAATTTGAGTGTGAACTCACTCGATATTTAAGGCGCGTCATCGAACGAACATTTGAGCCTCTGTTTCTCTTTTGTTTATCCGTCAGAAGTAGTGGCAGTCTCATCTGCACTTATTGGCGGTCGCCGCACCTTTTCTTTGGACAGTCTTTTTCGTGAAGAAGACAGCATCGACGATCGAGCAAACTCTTGTTATACTTTGAGAATCGGCGACGAAGATTTAAAATCATATTTCTGGGCGAAAATTGTGTCGGGCGGCACAATGAACGGAATGGGAGCAGATCCGTCTTCGTTGAAAGTTCCGGAAAGAGGCTCTGGAATGAAAATTCACGTTGCGAAATTGATGCGTGCCATAAAGGCCCGTTACAAAGCCTGGAACCTTTTCAATTCTGAAGTGAATAAGGAATGTGGAGCAAGTAGAGGCTCTACAGACCATTCTCGTGGTCGCTTTATATCAGTAACATTTCTAACGGAAGAGGTGATTATCGCTTTAAAGGAATATTAATTGACTATAAATTTATAGGAGTCGAGCAGGGAGACGACGCGAGGCGGGCTATTTTGGGTTTTCGATTTGGCTGCATCCGCGGCAAAAGGTAACCGATACATCTTTTGTTTTGCTGATTTTTCCCAGTTCGAGAATATCATTTTACGATTCATGTCCCTGTTGAGTTTCCAGATAGGAGGTGCTTCTTTGGAGTCAAATCTTTGCCGGTATCTTGTCTAGGAAGGGCTCATGGAGGTAATTTTTGGTATCCATGCCCTTCAAATAATCTCTACTATTTCAGAACGTGGAAAAGAAGGTGAATTCAATAGAGTTGGCCGAGTCAGGCATCGACATTTCGCAAACAGCTCGCGAGATTGAAGTCGCTTATTTAAACTATACCTATCAATGTGCAATATATTATACCATATTTTTTTTCAACCTTGAGCTTCCCTTGTGGCCCCGAAATCAGCCATGAAAAACTCCATTACCAAACAGCTTTTGGTGCTTCTCCTCCTTGTAATCAGCACCTTTGCCAACACATCCCCACCCATGACTCTTACAGCAGAGGCGTTGACCCTTGGACAGCAGTTTCAAACCCTTCGAACTATCAAAGGACACTTTGAAGGCGGCGAATACAACGCTGGTAAGCCTTAACGCCATTCCATGCCATGTGTCTTACCCATATGACAGATGTTGACGGATTTAATGGCATCAAGCACAAGACAATGGAGAAGCTGAGAGAGATTCTTGGTGTCAAGGGGACACCTGCCAAGAATGTTATTACGGCATTGGGAAAGCCAGACGCAACCTTGTCGGCAGCAGAGGCTGGCATTGACACCATGCCTGGCCCTGTTCTGGATTCACCACCTGCATCATCTCCTCAGAAGGGACTGTACATGATCTACAAGTGGAGGGGAAACCATGACTACCTTCGTTTTTTGATTGATGATGAGCAGGTGGTGCTGGCGGATTGGTATCAAGCTCTGGAGTAAGAAGTCTCTCAGATATCTATTTTTGTATATATATCAAACACCCTTGTATGGCTGAATTGCGAATAGTAACGTAACAACGTAATCTTATTGTAGCTGTGGTAAATAATGTATCTGAATTCAGTTGGAGGCGGCATTGATATTTCGGAAGATCTTCGTGGGTCTATAAATTGTGCTAATGGAAAAGCGACAGCTTTTAAAATGAAAGAGCTTGACTCTGATATGTAGGAAAACTTATTGCTAAGTCCTTTATTTTATTATAACATCACGAATGGACACGCTTTTAACGGGGTAAAGAAACGGTACAAATTGTGGTTCAAGTGAAGGGCATCAAAGATACTGTTGGCTCAGTGTCAAGTTCTCAAGTTTTACAACACCATCCGGGGAAAGCACTCCAACAAGGGACCTCAGGATAATCAGCGCCCCAAACTTGTCGATACCATCATTCATTTGCCGGCAACTAGAGCGCAATACGCAGTTTTCACATCCGCTTTCACATGGGCATGTTGACACTTTTTCAATGGCATTAAACAACAAATCTTTAACATGCCCAAATGTCTTCCCCATCAACCACCCTTCAAGCTCTCGTAGATAGTAATTCTTTCACAGTTAGCCTTCTACGAATTTATATAAATTACCGCATAGGTCTAGGTCTCTGGGCGTACGCAGATTTGCAATCGGTCCGAATGTCACTAAAAGTAAGTCAATAGTAACTTAGTGGTATAAATTACGTTGCCCCAGTCGTCGGTATCCGAACACATGTTGGAAGTTGCGCGAGAAACGCGTGCGAAGCCGCATGTATCGCAAATTCGACATCCATTGACTTATCTCTCAACATCATGATGGCTTCGTTGGGAACATCCATCCAAATCCCTTCCACCGTCCGAATGATGGGCGCGGACTCCATTCCGGAAACACACTCGATCACTTTCATGGTTTTGGGGTTCATCTTAAAATAACCGAAACAAGTGGTGGATACTATAATGGTTAATATAAAGCCAAGGCTACGTAGAGTACTTTTGATAGTCCCATAACTCGCTATTCCTTCCTTTGGGAGACCCTCATAACGAATAATTTGAACTCCGTTCGTAGCGATAGGATCTAGATCACTAAAAGTCGCGCACAGCCGTCATATAATCCACTTGTGCTGGTCTGACCTTCGCATATTTCCTTTCAATGTTAACGTCTATCACATGATAGCTTCGCCCTTGATGAACAAACACAGACCCTAAAGAGTATAAGCAATTTCCCCAACTTATACCCAAACCTTCATAAAGTGTAAATGGTGCTCTCTCAGCCTCAACATCCTCAATATCCTTGTTGGTTGTAACATCTATAACCCTAAAGGGCTCATCCTCGTTGAAACACCGCAAAGGAAACCATTTAGATGGATTTCCCGGAATATCGCCGATCAGCGAAAAACACTTTGTAGGTTGGATCCCATAATAGAAACTTTCGCGCAACCTCTACTGCATTTGTTTCATCACAGCTGAAGTATGAGGCGGCATCATCTTCGGTCAAACCAATCTCAGAAGAGGCACACTGAAGGTGCGGCTCCATCGTGAGGGGATTCGCGATGTCCAAACTTATTGTTTCGTACGTTGAATCGAATAAGAGAGATGGGTTGGCACCAAAGGATTGATCTCTTAAGCTATCACAATCCAAAATCTAAAAAGGGAATTAGCTGCGGAAAGTATCAAAGAAACCAACCTAAAAGAGAAAGTGATTCTTGTTCTCGTCTACCAGCTCGTCCAGATTGCTGACGGTAAGACGCGAAGGTGTACGGGAATCCAACATGAATTACGACGTCTAGATACTATTGTTAGTTTTTTAGAGTAGTCGTAGTTTCGTACCAATTGATCCAATATCAACCCCAAGTTCCAAGGCGTTAGTTGCAATGATACCTGCGGTGTTAAGAATTTTATCTACAGTATAAACAAGTACCAATAAGCTTTCCCTGAAACATTCTGCCTTCAATCTCACGCCTATCCTCTTTCATATAACCTCCCCTGTATGCCATTACCGTATTTGCCAGCCTTGGCATACTTCCTTCAGCAAGTTCAGAGCGTAGATCTTTCATAACAATCTCGCATAGCCTTCTCGTCTAAAAACAAAACTTTTAATCATTGAAATCAAATAAAACCAACACATTATATTATAATATATTCTTACTTTGGCGAAACAGATAAACTTAATGCCTCGTTCAACCAAATCCTTACAAACGTTCACAGCCTCCACTAGAAAACTTAAGGCGTCCTTGTCGAGCATCCGAGATACGCCGAAGAGGTGGATACCATAACATGTGATGCTTTTGACCAGATGGCGATCCATCTTTATCCACAACTTTCACATGATTAACGCCAAAAAAATATTTGAAATAGCTATGCATATAAGCTGCAATAGTCTCACCAAAGCTTACCTCGCTGGGATTGGCTATAGTCGCCGAACAACTTATAAATTGAACATGAAAGTTTCCAATAATGTTCGCAGATTCTTCGTAATCTGCGCATGACATACGCGCAATGAGCCACCAAATTTGTTCGAATAGTAGTGAAGTTCTACATAATCAATTTAAATACTAAATAAGATGTAGTTATGCTTTTTACCGTCCAAGATCACGTATCGTAGGTTTTTCAGAAAATCCTTCCAAACTTGGTGAGCTGGTGCAATGCTTACATGCAGCATATCAGGATTCGTAAAAATAACGCTGCAACACTCTCGTATTGTCGCACGTTCACCCTTCTGTAATCCGGTATCCCCATCATAAGTATCAACACCCACCGTGCCTAAATGTTCGCAAAAGGCTAGAATGTTATTGAGTGATCTTTTTTGATCTTGCGCTAAGGCCTAAAGAAAAATATGTTGTAATCTTAATTTAAGCCTGTAACAGACCTTTGTCGGGAAAATAAAAAGTGCCCTAGAGTTTCTATCCGCTTCTAGAGCTCTAATTACGGGTATTTGATAGATAAGAGACTTTCCACTATTTACTTTAGAATATTCAAAATGATCCATCGATGCACCTTGAGGTGGATGTCGCTACAACAACATGAGATCCTGCCTCAATCTCATTGATCGCTTCGGCCTGATGACTATAAAGTTGTTTAATCCCACAAGCGTCATGCAAAGCTCGCGATAATTCAGGGGATAACGGCTTCGTCAATTCACCTAAAGATATTAAATTCAAATGTAATAAACAAATCTAACCATATATTGCAGGCTTTGAACGGCGAAGATGTAAAACCATTTACTATCCGCTGATTCTCAAAAACTTCATCCGTTTTCAGAAATTCGATAAACTCATTTAAACGCTGTTGCTTTGGGAAAACTGAAGGGGCATCTATTAAGCCCTCCGCAGTACGGCGCATTCCAGGATCGGTTGGAATGGCTTCGAGAGCAAGTTCTCTAAGAGTATTCCACGGATCTTTTCCCTGTTACAGTAACATGAGCCATAACGAAGTGGGGATTCCATACCTTTTCCTTTGTTTCAGAAATAAAAGCACCGACGGCCGCTCGGAAGCGCTTATTCCTCTCTGCAATTCTTTTTGGCAAGCTTGCGCAATTCGACGCTGATCGTGCGGCCTGCTTGACGATAGACTCATACTTCGTTCCAAACAATATTTTCCCTTTCTCGTCTTTTATTCTAGAAACAAGTTAGAGATGGTCGTATTCCTAGTTTTATACTTTTTTGGAGCGGCTCCGTTCGACGGCTTGTAGTCTTGAAATTCCACTATAAGGACGTAATCATTTTCACCCAATTGGTATTTTTCAGACCGTCCTTGAAGTTTTGCCTGCAAACCAGCGGATGTTTTAAGTTCTTGCAAAGACGCATCTTCCAAAGACGATCGAGGAGCCCAATAAATAGTAATTGCAGCGGGAAATAAGGCCACAATCATTCCCAATCCGCAAGCTGAAAGGGTCTTAAGTGGAAGTAAGCATTTTGATTTGCGGTTGAATGTGCTTACTCTTTTCTAAGCGATTCTATTCCGGATTTAAGGGACTCAAATGTGCAAGGATTCTCTCGCTGAGATGCAATAAAAGAATGTATCGTATTAAGGCATTGGAAAATCTCCACAACTCGTAAAAGTTCTGCAGGAAGTTGGACATCCTCTTTCTTACAAGACTTCTCACTGAGCTTTCGCTTTTTGATGTGTTTCTTCTCTTCAACATGCAGGGCAGTCTCAAGGTTTTCCTTTAAAGAAGTTTCATTCGTTTTACATCTCTTTTTTGCACTTTCCGCCTGGCTGACTGCAACATCTTGTTTCTCTTCTGCATGCAAAAGTTGGGTTGGTTGTGTGGCAAATCCTTGAGATAGGGGATGAACGATGGCCTGATACTCCAGCACAGCCTTGGTCAATTTTGCCGTACGTACGTTCGCGGGGGGCCTGGCTTTCTTTCGTTTGGGTGGGTTGATGAGAAACGTGCTTTGACTTTGGAAGTCATCGCTGTCAGGCATGATAGAAATCCAACAATTTCATCCCGATCGTGCTTCTCTTTCCATTTTTCTCCAGAGTGATGCGCATGCTTCGGAAGCATCGGGTAACCCCGAATCCTTTGCTTGGATGCAGCAGTCTTTGAATCGCGAGAGTACTGCCTGACATTTGCCCTCGTCGTAATTGTTCTTGACAAAACATGCCTTTCGCAACAGAGTCAGATTGCCGTATATCATTACTTTCATCTGATATTCACCTGAAATGCGCAGGCCTGCGGCTTGCAGGGATACTTGGTTTTTTCGATGAGCTGGTGGTTCGAGGACATCGTTGATTTGTTTAATGTCTTTTTTTTTTTTTAACGTCGGTTTTTGATAATATCCAAGGACAAAACATCGGCATACATAAAGCACATCTATATGCTTGTTTTTATTTAACTCGTGGTAAAAAACAACAACAAAAATGAATGAACCAAAATACATAGTTTAAACGCTCGGATGTTAATGGCGCCATTATAACCCCCATAACCCTCATCACAGAGTTTCATAGAGATCTTGCACAGTTTCCAAAAGCGTAGCGCAGCTCCACGCTTGCGTAGGGCAAGACCCCGCACAGTATGCTCCGTTCAAATTCGTAAGCTCAGGTAAACCCGCAAAAGGGTTTACCCCGGCATCCGCAATATGCTTTTTATGTCTCAAAAGTACTTGCTGGATCCAATGGATGACCACGCGTTTCTAAAATATATATGTTAGATAAAGCAAGGGGCGGGTGGGGAATGTACCTTGCTCGGATCAGCTCCTGGCGCTTTAACATGGAAGTATAGATACGCTCTCAAAAAATATCCCATCAACCACACCCATTCCTAAAGCAACGTAAATATGTCATTTACAGGAAATTACTTACGGGTCCCTGATGGTAATTAAATCCATGGGCCACACTCGGATCATTTGAATCATTCGCGTTATCATAAAACCCTCTGTAGCTCCAATCCGTCGGATCAAGGGTTTTCATCCCTAAAGGACCCAACAGGACTTCGCGCGCAAGATCAAGAGATCCACGGGCATGATCAGGGTTGAACATTTCAGGCGCCTGATTAAATTTTAAGTGAAAAGAAAAAAGGGGACGACGTACCACTACGAGCGCCACAAAGAAATTGGGTCGGAATTGGTAATCCGCAAAAGCTTGAGACGCGCCTAACGTGTCTTTGTAGATTCCACGACGATTTACAAGTTCAGGACGATCAACAGCATAGCTCTTGTCCAGCATCGAATCTACAACAAAGTCATTACCAACTCTTCGCTTTATAAATTTACCTTTTGGCACATAAAACATCTTCTCGAAATTCTTTCCGAGCATATCGTTCCATTGCGCATACGTTACAGTACGTTCCCCACTTCCCTCTCCTGAACAAACTTTTTAGCACAAGAACCATTAAAAGGCAAAACCAAGAATACTCACGTATGACAACACCCTCAGCAGGCCAAACACTCCGACCTTCTTTACTGCCAGTACCTCAACCGTAACCCACCTTACAGCCGCCTTTACAAGTCCCACAATCTCCACCCCGGCTCCGTCTCTAGGGGTAGCCGGCACTCCTTTCACCCCAGCCCGTTCCGAATCTCCCATCTTGTCCATCCAAGTCCCGCAATTAAATCTATTCCCGCCTCCAACAACTCCTCCGTCATTGAACCTCGTATAAACACTCACTTCAAACCCTTCATCCTTCATAGCATGATCAAGCTTCGTTCCAGCGTTCCATTCACGGAACCGCACGCCTCGAGCATGACGTTCAAGGATCTCGTGACACAATTCACCAACACTATTAACGTCCTTGAAACCATCAGAAACTTCGCAAAACTTGTCCTCCCCTTCTTCTTCTTTTAAATACCCATCCCCTCTTTTATATCGTCCCTCAACAGCAAATCTTCGTTTCACTTCAACCCCTAAAAACCCTAAACCCTCCTCACTCATCCTACAATATTCTTGAACTCCCCATAACCACCACCACGCCGCATCTCTAGCGTTATACCGAGGATACACCCCCTGGTCCAATAAATTGGGTATCAAGCCGTGTTTTAACGTTGAGCCAAACGCCAGTAAGTGCTTCCTTGCTGCATCGAAGTGCCCGGGTATCAAAAACAACCCTCGTAGAGATATGAAAATATCCCTTCCCCAACATCTCATATGCTGGGTAGCAAAATGTGGCAGTCCTGCTGCAAGTGCTGCATCCCGTGATATGGTTGGCGGGTACAACCCCGTCGATTTGACAAGCCCGTAAAATTGATATGTCGACAACGTGAGGCACTGCGCAAAAGTCTCCAAAGACGACACGCGAGCCTTTTTAGGATCGGGGCATATGAACGACTTTCCACACTTCGTTATCGCGTAATGTCTCAGCACATTAAACACTAAAAACACAATCATAAAGAAATATTTCGGGACGAAACTTGGGGTGATTTTCTTGATGAGCAGAAAACGAACGCGGAGCCAGGTGGTGAGTTTTTGAAGTTTAGGGTAAATTTTGGAGTATCTGGGGGACAGTTAGATATGGGGGAGAAGAGCCAGGAACTTACTTGTCTAGTCGGCTGATGATATAGTCCAGCATCCAGGTTCCGGCACGAAGGTTAGAACAAATGGGGTGTCCAAGATCATTGTTACGGGCAACAGGTTGGATAACGGAGGCGAATCCTTGGAATCCGCAGTAAGGAAGCGGTCCGAATCCGGGTACATCGTAAACGCCATCCCCTACAAAAATTGGATTAATATTCCGTTTATACAGGCCTCGCCAAAGTCTTCACAACTAAAAGAAAAGAGGAGACAGTCAAACTACACATACCAATCGTGTCCCTCTCCTCCGAATCACACCTATACAACGCCACATTAACCTCCTCCACTCCCAATCCCACAACAGCCTCCCAAAGCCCCACAGTCCATTTCCCCACGTCCAAAACCATTTCAGCGCTTTCCAAAACATTGCGTCCCATGAAAATCATACTCTCAATTCCGAGATTCCTTTTCTCAAATCCCATCCCCCTCCAAAGCCTCTCCACGTCACCCTCTAATTCCCCTTCTATCGTTACAGATTTTTCGCGACCACGAATCTCAGGGGTGGGAGAACGGGGAGGCGGGTAATTAATGTTGATCGTTAGACCTCCAACGACCTTTTCACGAGATGCCACGACGGGAGGTGGGTCGACGGGAGTTATGTCCATCCCGGAACCATTCATCCATGTACGATAAAGAACAACGCTTCCTGGGACGAAATGTTGGGGATCCATGGATATAACCGTCTGCGTCCCCCCTTCAACCTCCACAACTTTTGCATGGGTCAACGTCGTCAACACTGACGAGAAATCCAAGAAACTTGGTAATCCCGCAATAGCTCCTAACGTTTTCCTTCCCTCCAAATGCGCGCGATGATCCCGTGCTTGTTTAATCGCATCAGCATCAGCAGGGTGAATTCCCATTGTATGATACAACTGTGTAGGGGTTGTGGGACCATAAGGTCATCGTGATCTTCGTGATGTATATACGGGGTGGAGACGTGACCGGGGTTTTGGACTTGAACGCGGAGACCTGCAGATTCCGACTATATGAACAGACTGGTTGACGAGGAGGATAGGAGAATGCAATTCAGGGGCTGGGTTGCGGTTGAAAGCGCAGCGGGCGATAAGGAGGTAGCCGTCGTGAGTGATGGGATGAACGCGATGGACGGAAATAAACTACAATTCCAATTCAGTACATAGGTCTACTGAAAAACCTCACATCATGTTCTTGGTGAACGTGATTTCGTTGTACCCTTCACGAGCCATTTTTGTGTGAAGGTTAATAGGATAGATTTGGCTATCGATAAAATTCAAGTAAGATTCTTAAGCAAGATTAAGGAACCAAACCTGGGATGATTCCTTCGTAAGGCTCTGTGAGTCTATACTTTCTCGTCTCTGTGACAACATTTAACAGTTCTGGATAACCTCATCAAATCCTTTCACACTACCGACGGCACAGTTTGCCATGGCCACAAGGGCGGCAGTCGGGAGTGTGTCTTCCGCGGTTCTCTTTTGATGGGGAGTTTCATTGTCATGAGTGCCTAAAACAAGATATTGAGTAAGAAAAAAATATTATAGGCAATAATAAACAAAAAAGTGAAATCCAAGAAGCATATATACAATCCATAAACAACGCATGAGGGTCGATCCCCGCACTTCCACCACAATGTTGCTCTTATCCGAAACTGGGTTATAAAAAGTCGAATTCAACGAATGTCCCAACATATCCAACGGGAAATGCTCTGGCGGGAAAGTAAAAGACCCTACGCAAAAGTCAGACCTACAATCCAACTCGTTACATCAATAAAAATATCCCAACGTAGACTCACCCACAGGCTCCCCCCCGAAACGATGCACAAGTCTACTCAACTCCTTTGGATCCCAAGCATTCATCGCCTCCCGTATCAAAGAATTGATCCCAAGCTTACTCACGAACGCAATATCCTTCTCCTCGCTTCCGTAAACAGTTCCGCGAACACGTAGAGATCGGGATTGATGACTCTAGCGGCATCAAGGAGGTACGCAGCGACGTGCATTGGTGTGGAATGGACAATTATCGATACGGAAACCATGGAAAAGACGGGCCATCTTTCAGTGTATGCTTTTTGGTGGCTCCAGAGCCAGGGATTGTCTCCTGATAAAAGTCAGAGATATCAAAAAGCCGAGTCTTACAGGCCCATTTCCGTAATTGAGTTTAACGCAATCTCCCCATGCGATAACTTCACGACGGAGGTAGGCTTTGGATTCGGGACCCGCGAAATTAAGCAACGGATCAGCGTTCCAGATCCATCCGTTGTTAGCAACGTAAAGCTCATCCTTGTGACGTAATTTCGTCACCTCGTTGAGAGGAATACGCGTGAAATACGTGTCAACGATGGGATCGCTAAGAAAACGATGAGCAACATTGCTTCGAGGGCATACGCATACCTTGGAGAGACAGGACCCAACTTGGCCCATGCCCATCAACACGCAGGTATCTAGATCTGTTGGTGACATTCTCAGCAATGATTGCCAAATCCGCGTCGCATTCCTGATAAAACGGCAGATTGACTTCATTTACAACCTGCTCAAAAACCGCCATCACACCCCTCCTCATCCTTTGGCGCATTACCACCAAGATCATGAATAAGTTTCTCCATAAACGCGACAGCAACCGGCATCTTTAGTGATTTACCAAACCTTGCGCCCAGGAACTTTATCATAAAGCCCCTCCCTCCTCAACGCATCCCCACGGTCTTTAACAGTTCCAGCTGCAAGATTCACACCATCAAACATCTTTGATTTTAGGGCTGCTGTTAACATCACGCGATTTCCATGCAGCACGAAACTCGGCCCGCAAAGCCTTGAGTCATGACGTAAAACTCCCACATCTTGAGTTTCGGAAGCACCTTTCCACGAAGCACACCCATAGCAGCATGCAACGCTTCCTCTGTCTTGATATCCAACGTAATCCCCGCCTCAACCAATTCATGACTCATACACATCAACGCTTCATCCAAGCTCCAATGCAATTCGGAGATGTGGCGAGTTCTTCAAGTTATACCCTACGAGAACTCAGTTCTGAAAAAAACTTGGACGCAATCAAACCTGCTTCCGGATGATGATTCAACCATTCACTATTACAAGCCGTATGATTCCACACCACATCCGTGATACTCAACAACCCAAACTCCTTCTGTCCCCTCTCCAACACCTCCTTCAACAACTTCTCCCTCTCATCCTCCCCCGGATTCCCTTCAAACAGGTCGGGAGACAACGATAATTGATCAAAGATGGAATACGGCGAATTCGAATTCCCCCTCGTTGACAATGGCGCAAAGTGAAGCATATTAATACCCACCGTCCGAGAAGCTTCTAAAGAACCCCGGCCATCGATTAATCGTCGGCATCCATTTCGGTATCACCGTTAAAATGCATACACCGTCGAGGGGGAGGAGTATGTCTGGAGCTTGTTTGATTTGAATCAAGGAGGGCAGAGTTTGGGATGTACAATCGGGGATCAACGACAACGCTACCGGTTGTCTTTGAACGAAGGTATGCACCGTCTGAGGATGTGCTGGGACCGGTGTTCAACGTAGTATTCAAAGACTCCTGGTGTTTTGATGGGGATGTCACAGACAGCGTCTTGGAGATCATCGTGTTGGAGTCTAGCATGATTAGATGAGATGAGGGGGGCGTGGGCTTACGGGATCTTTCGGAACTTATCGCGTTGGTACTGGCACCTGCATGGAGGGCATTAGGATGGGGGAACGGCGAGTTAAGGTCTTACCCGTCTTCGGGGTAGTTGGTTACGAGGTATGCGTCATAGCTGGCAGTGGAACCAGCAGTGACAATGAACCTCAACGAAAAAGGGCGTTGCGATACAGGAGGAGGGATCCGCGTGTACTAAAATCCAAGCAGACTTTAACAACATGCAACACAGTGGGCGCGCTTTAATCAAAGTATCGGATGACATCTCACCTTTTGACGGTCATCGGGTGAACCGTCGTCACCCAGACGGAGGGCAAAGATGACTGGCATTCGTGACAAATTCTTTGAAGGGATTTTTTGGACAACAAGAAACACTTATTGGGGAGCGGAGAAACCCGTCAGCCGCCCATGCAAAAAAAAACGCGGGGCGGCTTTTATTTGCACTGATAAATACGGATGATTTTCAAAGAAAGCATAGAGATTAGAGGCTAAAGACAAGGTGGTTAAGTAAGTTTACAACCCGTTCAAGAGTTAGCGGGGCTTGCTCAACGTTCTTGAAGGGGAGGGGAGAGGTGGAGGTGGGGATTTAACCGAATGCATTTGGAAATGTGACCCTGCTGGCCATGATCGAGTTGTCCCAATTTGACCAGACAAAGCATCATGACTTCTTTCCGTAGAACTTCTGCTCTTTAAGCTTATCAGAAAAACGTCGACGGTAATTCGCAACCCACCTTTGGATTTGGAAGCATGCTACTCATGGGCATAGGAACCTCTGTCCGTGGGTTGATGCTTAAAAGACTCCCATATTCTGCTCGCACCTGTGTAGGTCGACCGGATCGTCCACGTCCAGATGAAAGTGGCTCTGCGGCTACTGCTATGGGCTTTCCTTTTGGGAGTGGTTGCTGGTGAAGAGTATCTCGAAGGTTGATTAATATTCGGTGCGGACGCTCGACGAACAAGACCCTTTGACGGCGAAGGTGATGGAAGTTTAGATTTGGTCGCGGAACGAGGGGTCTTTGGACTTGAAACGAACGCTGCAGGACGATGAGCGTAAGAACTTTTAAAAACATACCTTCCAAAGCTGATATGGGCGATGATGCAGAAAATGACGCCAAGCTAGTGGGTTTTTGAGGTGTCAACTTCAAATTCGGCATCGATGGTCGTTTCGATAGAGATGCGATTTTTGATCCTGCAGAAAACGTTGGGATCTCTTTTCTTTCTGGAGTTTGCCTCCCGGGTGTTGAAAGTGAGAATGGAGGTCGTGTAGTGTGCGTGCCGTATATAGATGTTGTTGTTGAGAATCCTGAGAGAGTTTGCGATCGCCTTAAGCTGCAATAAGGCAAGGTGAGAACAAAGCTTTTGGTAATATCCTTACGTTGACGCTCCTTCCGATGGCGGATTTGATGTGATTTTGGTGGAAGAGGTAAGAATAACGGGAATATTTGGCGGGTATAAATCGTCATCTTCAAGGCTAATGAGCGAAGGTGCCTCCTCATCCATTATTGATTCTAGATCCGGTGAGGCCGATTCTAAATAACAAAAAGATCAGTAGATGTACAAATCCAAACATCAAGCTACCTGTAGGAATACTTTTGAAAAGCTTAATACTCTCTCTCTTCCTCCTTATATCCTCAACGGCACTATTGACCAACCGGTCCACGTCATCCTCATTCGATGCGCCAGTGCTATGTATTTCGTCAAAAGCATTGGGCGAATCGTCCAGAGTGAGTTTTCTTAAAGCCAATGATGCAAAGAAATCGGAATCTTGATGGCTATTCCGAAAAAACGGATCCTTTGACGACGTAGGCAAGTCTGACACTCCTACTCCAGAATCCAGTGGTTGTGCTGATGCCTCTCGACTGCCCTTGCCCAATACAGGGAATATAGCGTCCAAGTCATGGTACTGGTGGTAATCGTTTGAGAGGAGATCGACTTTAGCACCCGAGGGCGTGAGATGGTGTGCTGAGGTTGTCTCTGAGAATGCAGGTTGCGCAGAGTTTTCTCGACTGCCCTTGCCCAATACTGGAAAGATTCCATCATCCTTCCGTATTAATCCAACGGTATCTTCGCTCCGTATAATATCAAAGAATTCCTCCATCGCCTTTGCTCTATCCTTTTCTCTTGTAGTTGAGGCTGTTGTCCAAGTAAATTGAGTGGCAATTCAAAGCGTTGGAAAACCCGTTTTCTCACACAACAAAAATTGTCAGGCAGGGTTCGGAACCAAAAGCAACGAGGACACTATACTTATTATTCAACCTGTGCTATGGCCTCTCAAATAATTCATGGTCGACTGAAGAAACGATAAACAACAAATTTATGGAAAAGGTACAACCAGGATATATACGACTTCCACAGCCTTTGTTGTGCAGGATATGCATCGAAAGAATGAACTTATACCGTTCTGCTTGTTTATGCACGTCAGTTGTGAAAGATACCTGTAAAAGGACATATTTATTTAAGAGTGTTTCTTAACGACAAAGCAGTTTAAAATTTACACATCTACATGCGGTTGCCTTTTAGCGATCCACGACGTCGTCAACGAAACCGGCTTCGCAAAGAACTCATCAACGTCCGAGTCTCCAACACAATCCACTTCAACTATACCCTCATCCTGTCCCGCATCTTCAGTGATTCTCCAAGTCTTGACATCTTGACGGTCTTCTTCGTTTTCCATGTACTGAACGACACGAAGGTTACGAAGGGACTTTCGGAGAGTCGAGGCGAGGGCGCGGAATTTGGAGAGTTGGGCTGGTGTGATGGTCTCCGAGTATTCGTTGGGGACATGAAGCGGAGGAGAAGGGTGTTAAGATGGTTGAGCTTGGAGAGGTGGGAGGTGATGGCGTCCTTATAAAAATGCGAAAAAAAAAGAGGTGATTAGACACTTGCTGATCGAAAAGAACGGGGGTGTAAACTTACAAGATGCTCATATGTAATCTCCATGGAAAGAGCTACCAAGTGCGGGCAATTCCTAACAAGATCACCCACAGCAGCATGATCCAAAAACTCATTCCCCTTCCCAACTCCATCGCATCCATCGATTTTCAGCTTCTTCAAATTCGGTAAAACAGGTCCAGCGGCTTCCATGAAATCAAACAAATGGTATCCAGTCCCACACCCAGGCTGGGATTGCTGAATCTCAAGATTCTCCAGACCGGGCGCTCCTCGAAGGATGGGGAGGAGGATATCCAAGAAGTTGGGGATGGGGTGAGATTGCTCGAGGAGTGGAACAAAGGTAAGGTGGTTGTGATGGTAGCCGCTGTACCAAGCAAGGGATTTGAGGTTGGGAAGGCTGGGGACCACTGTTTTGAGAGTTGCGCGAAGGGAGGCGTAGAGGTCGGGATGGGGCTCGATGAGCAGAGAGGTTAGGGTTGAGCTCATTAGGACTGGACGAAGGGTGTCCGCGATGGACTCTGGTGTCCATGACGGTGGCGGGTTGGAGAGTGTTGTACAGTTGAAGGCCTCAGACATTATTTTTTTAGCAAGTTTCCTAATGATATTGAATTTTTCAAGGTTAAAAATGATATTTTATAGTGTTGAAACAGTTTTTGTTGCAATATACATATTATTCAAAAACAAACTTCTTTCTGCGAAGAAGGAAACGAAAGATTCAAACGTCAAAAACTTGAGGAAAGCACATATTGGCTTTATACAATTTCAAGCTTTCTGAAGAACGGCAATATCAGCTTCATCCTTTTTAAGTTTATCCGGCCTCCTAGACCTGTCGGTCAATCCCGTCAGCTTGCTTTCCAATTGCCTCTCCTTGTTAATGTAACTAACACCCTTGTGGGTTTCAACCTGTCCCGCAGTGAGCTGTCGGTCAGGACGATGCTTCAAGTCCACGGGGACAAGGCGGCCATGGGCGAGAACCCTTACGTTGGGTTCACGTGCGCCGTCTGCCGAGCCGACATAGATGCTGGGGTCGGTCCTCATGGCTTCTTTAAGCGGTCCGGAAGGCTTTGCAACGTCTACATCGACATCGTAGATAAACGAAACAGGTAGGAAAGGAAAAAGACCAGGAATGAGTCAGTATTGAAGGGGCAAGCGATTTAAATATAAAAGGTGGTAAATTGGAATAGAAAAGCCTTATCTTTGTTTTACGTGCAGGGTTGAACCGAACCATGTTAGCTCCACCCGCAACTCCATGAACGACATTTTGACCTTTAAGATTCTGACTCACCAATCTCTCCAGCCGCAATGGAAGCCTTGGTCTGCCTGTCCTTCTCACTGTTAACCTTTCGATGCCACTTTGAGCCCGTCTTGCCCGTTCTAGCCTCATACGCCGCCGCATTCGCAGCCTGTCGAGTCGTGGCAGTGTTCCGTTTCTGCTGCTCAGTCTCAGCTTTGGCGCGAAGTTGCTCCTTGGTCAACACTGGCGGTGGACGTCGGACCTTGGTTGTGCTCTTTTTTGCTTCCCATTGGGCTGCACCGCTGGTCTTTGGTTCGAGCACCACCGTTCTTGGTGGCGGAGGCAGCGACGCGACCTCTGCGCGCGGTGTTGGTGCGTCGAACGAGATGAGGGGGAAGGGGAGAATCTTTTTGGGTAGAGGCGAATGATACTGCAGCTGGCTGGAAGCGAGAGGGATGAGGGGGAGATTTGGGGGGGCATACAAGCGCTTGTCCAAGTTGAGGTTTTCTTTGCTGGTGGATAGCTCTTGACAGAGTGCCAAGGGAGACGCCCAGAGGAAAAGGGCCAAAAGGGTCAGGATGCGCATGACGATGGCCTTCATCTCCTCAAGAAAAATAATTTTTTAATCAATGATAAAGAAGACCCTTTTCTATTATTATTATATGCGCATGCAGCAAGCAAGACTTGAATTAATTATCATTTTGACATTTTAAGTGCCTGATTAATCAGAGACACACTTTTATAAGATTAAATGAATTATGAAATGGCAACTTTGTGAGACACTGTGTACTACTACCTTGTTGACTGGTAGGGCTTCGCCGGGATCTCTTGGGGTGTTAGTATTATACGTTTATGCGTGTATGCGTTTTTAATCTGATACAGAATGAAAACATATAAGGGGACGGAGGCAAAGGCATCAAATATTATGACGACGAGTGATATATGTTACAGAATTGGAAACGTGAGGACAGTCACATTTTCTGCGGTCATGTGGCAGGCAGGATGAATCCGTACCCCAGTCCAATGTCGGCGCAAGTAGAAAAGTGCAAATGGAAGCATAAATATAATGAAAACGTCATGGCAGTGGTATCTGTTAAGTACAATGGTGAAAGGTAGGACAGACAGCTGCAGAGGTTCAGTTTAGAAGGTGAGTATGAGGTTGGAGCTATAAAAGAAGATATTCGTGTATGCAACATGAAGCGAGTTCCGTTATCGGACCAAAGAAAGGCTTGTTGACAGAGGTGGTCAATTAATAAAGGAGATAAACTTGCCGGAAAGCATTACTCTTGAGTATTGGAGACTAAGTCAAATGTTGTAGAGCTGATGAAATTCTCCGCTTAAAGTTGTCCTTAAACAAGGCCTAATTTTTATGATATTCTTTGTGGTATATCCAACAATGTCCTTGGAGGGAGATGCAACAAGGAGAATACTGTCACAATTTAATTGGAAAATTGACACTAACGTACAGTCGTATACTCACAACCAATAGGACAACATGGCACCATTTTTTACACATGCACCCCGTATAAGAATGAATGAGCAAAGGGGCCAAAGCACAAGTACACCCGCGCAGAAATCTGGAGGTTTGGTGGCATATGAATCATAGAAGAACAATAGGCGCCAACGACGTCCTCAAGACTACAAAGTGCCTTCTGAGTACGTGACAGGTGAGAGTCATTAAAAAGTGTTCATGTGTTTTGGTTTCGGATCTGGCCTGAATGGCAACTGCGTTAGGACAAAGAAACAGAAAAGAGGGTGGCCGAGGCGTATGTCTGTATTTGTGGAGATGAAGTCTGACTGAACGTGATGCGCGGTGAGTTTTACATCAAAATCACCATGGAACGCAGCAGAATTGGTGGAAGAGGACAATTATGCACCATAAATAAAGCAAAGGCAGAAAACTGTCAGAATTGGAAGAAGGAGGGAGGGATTGGACTACAGAATCCAGCCGGAGGGTCATCTGAAATGGTATGCACTCCTGTCAAGAGATAGTTATTGAATGCACAATGTAGATTTTAATGAATTAACAAGATCCGACCTTATGCTTTGTGTCATATGCAAAAACAGCCAGCACACGTCACGGTACAGGATCTCAGTAAACGCATAAAACTCTTGCCGAATTCTGTCCGTCTGATGAGCCAGGGTTTTTAAGAACGTTGTAAACTTTATGTGTTGTGCATATTCAAGAGCTTCCGTCAACATAGCATAAAATGTTTGGTAGGAATGCTATACAGATTAACTTCGTTGGGGATAGTGAAATGGCCAGTAGAGCACATACAGAGCTGGAAAGAGCTGATGACATTCAAGGAGAAGAGCCCTGTGAATAACAACAACCTCAAATAATGTCAATTCAAAAGCATAAGCGTATGGCGCCACCACTGAGCTCCGAAACATTATTCAGGCACTTGGAATGGGACGAAAGTGGGGTCAGAGTGTTGAAGGCACACCATACAATTACCAACATCAATCACTGATGCACATCGACAGCAGTAGTATTTACACATTGTATAATAGCTCACCCATATGCATTTGATAACATATCAATAAAGGATGTATCCGCATTTTCTGTCTCTGGAAAGTTACAGGACCATACGTGCCATATCTGTCGGAGACCGCAAGGAGGGTGACATATCTTTGACGACGATCTAACTCAAGGCATTCGATACCCGCAGCTAAATGCTTGTCTTTTTTGGTCGCATCTAATTCATATAGAGCCCTCCCGAGGTCGGGAGGTCACGTGACCTACTTACTACCTTAAGGTCAAATGTCACGTGACATGACGTGCGTAATTGATTTGTTTTTGTTTTTGATTGATTTTCAACATTATTTATTCACAAACTCGCCATCAGAAACTCCTCTTCAGCTCTTCCTCTTCAAATATATGTGCGTCCGAAATTATAAGAAAACATATTAATTGCCCTTATGTAACAGTGTGACGAAACGAATTAAAATAAACACAAAAGTTTGTGTAAATGTGGTACAAAAAATATTCTTTTGTAGTGTCGCACAGTCCAATGAGGAATCTTTATTTCTCTCTCTACACTCACCGTCGAATCATTAATCTGTATTCGCCAAATCCGGTACGACGTAAAATCGTACCCTTGCTATCCACTGCAAGTCTGCAGATTCGGACCTGAAATATCCCTCCATTATTGGCTGCAGTATGCGCCTCAAATCTGTTTATTTGCTTCGATTCGCCCATTTTTTCATTTCCGCGGCACTACCGATAATTTTTAAGAGGTTGGTCTACTCTTGGTGTTTACACCCCAAGAGAACAATTTCATTTACTATTTATTCTCCGTCTGGTAAATACAATAATTTCTCTTTTAGCTGAAGCTCTTGCATGGTCGAGCTGCCGCGCGCTCATACTTGGATTGGCTTTTCTACTAAATATTTCTCCCCTTCAAATGTCCCAACTTCATTCTTTTAAGCCAGGTGCGGCTACTTTGCTTCGGGAGGAGGAAGCTCGAAACTACCTGTGCTTTTTTTGGTATTGCCTTTGTACCCCTTGTTTTGATTCTTTTGACCTGCTGTTTCTCATTAACGCCATCTTCAGTCCGTCTTCCAGCAACATATGAGCGCTGATTCAATAAAGTAAACATGAGTTGTTGCGGGACGCTGTGGCCGAACGTTATGTTTTTCGTTGCCTTTGTTCTTCCATTCAGCGCAGTGTTGCCCATCAGCTTTTAGCTCCCAATGCTGATTTCTTGTACTATTCAACGAGATTTATTTAATAAATAGAAATGATTCATTGTTAAACATTTATCTACCAAACATCGGTCCTAACATAATTCATTCCGGAGACTGGCCCGGAAGAGTTCATCCAGGAGACGTGAGCTCGCTCATCTTCACAACGATCAAAGACGTGACAGTCTTGAAGGTTTTGTTAAATGAGCTCTCAGAAACTTCCAAGTTCAGGCTGTTTTGGTAGTTTCTGATGATGAAGCAGATATGGTAAGGTGTTTAGGCTACAGGTAGGGTCGTAGATTACCTTCCATAACTTGAACTTTCCTTCCTCCTTTTGTCATATCATCCAATAATGTACTATCTCTTACTCCCATTGTCATATTCTCAAATAATGTATATATCTTGAAAACCTCTTAAAATGTCATATTCCCAAATAATGCATCTCTTAAGAACCTCTTAATCTACAAAATGGCATTGTTTAGATTTTTGAATGTATATGTAAAGGTGATTGGCTGCATAACGTTAGAAGAGACTGGACAAACGTTTCTAAAAAGTCCGACAATTTTGCACAGATCAAACCCAAAAAGAGTCCAGACAACTCCTCGAAACCAATGCTCTCATCATGGGAATCACTCGACTCACCGCACACCCCTCCAAAGAACGCCTTCTACCTCCTAGACTCCCTCAACGCACCCAACCTCCACTCATTCCCAAAAGAAAGTCCCCTTAAACCCCAACCCAACCTCGCATGCACATTTAGACTCTCAGCATTACGGTAACCAAAACCCATCCCCCATCAAAGCTAACCCCCCCATGAACACCAGAAAACTATCCACCCACCTCAAATCTCTCAACGCCGTCCTCAAATCCATCGAAACCACCACCCATCAAATCCATGTGCAAGATTCGTGAGTCCTCGTTTTCAACATCAAGTAACTAAAAAAAAATCAGGTCGTTCTTGTCTTTACTATGCAACATGGTGAAAGACTTTGTGGCGGTGGGTCAATACATTCAAATCCATTCACAGGATCTTTTTGAGGGAAAAGGTCTTTTAGCACGATATTTTGCCATGCAAGAGATATCACGTTCATTCCACTCTTTACTGTCAACCATGACCACCATCGCTGACATCATCCACCACGGGCATTCTTTGAAAACAATCGAAGACCGTGTATTGACGCTTCTCCAACGTTCCGACGTTCTTGCCTCATTCACACATGAACGACGACAACCATCAGAGTTTCTTTCATTGAACCATTACACAACGGAACTGCATACACTGTTATTAACACACGTCGCTGAAACGTTGAACAGAGTCCTAGGATTCACGGGTACACATACAATCGAAAACTCACATGTCAGTTTTCATTTAACAACCGCATACCAATTCCTTCAACCCTCTCAACCCTTCATTGGTGTCCCGCAAGAGTCATCATGGATCCCAAACGTAATGTTTTTTTTTGCGGGTTGACTTTTAACTGATGAAAAAGACCATCATGGCGGAAACGTCGGCGTTGAGTGGGAATGTGAGAAGGGATGCGAGGAGGTTTTTGGGGTACTTGGAAAAAAAGTTGCCAGAGGACGTGGTGTTTTGTGATTTTGATTTGAGGGTGTGGTTGGATCGCCGTTGAGGTATTTTTATTGCTGGTTTGTTTTTTTTTAACGGTGGTTAGATCCATGTCCATGTTTTATGTGGAAAATGGAAAGTGGGAGGCCGGGTTTCGGGCACATATTGCGGATATGGAGAGAACGCAGAGAGAGAGTGTCTCGAAAATCAATGCGGAAGATTAGAGAATGTCGAAAGGGTATGTTTTGTATCCTTTAACGAGGTTATCGTTTACGCTCCATTTATGTTTTTTTTCAGCAACGTGTCGTGGTTGAAGCACGATCCCGTCAACGTCTTGAACGCAAGAATTCCGTGATGGAAGGAAAACGACGGGCGCAAAAAGATATTGAAGCGTTTCTGGAAGCCGTGCTGTGTATAAAGAAGCGGAGGGACGAGATCAAGCTGAGGGTGATGAGAAGGCAAAGAGGGATGATGAGGGGATGGAGGTGATGATTAGGGAGGAGGGGGAACGGCTTGAACGGGAGTTTGCGGTGAAGATGGGGGAGATGGAGATGAGGAGGGAGAGGGTTTTGTGGGCGCGGAAACGGGAGGAGGGGTTTGAGAAACGGAGGGAGTGGATTTTGTGGGAGGAGAGGGATCCGGTGGGGTTTTGGGGGAGGTTGGGGGAGGTGGGTGTTGATGTGGGGGTGAGAGGATGGATGTGGGTGATGAGAAAGGTGATGTGGTGGGCGTGAGGAAGGTGACGTGGTGGATGAGGTGGATGCGGGTGACGATAGAGTTGATATGTTGGGCGGTGAGGAAGGAAGGGATCGAGGTGTAGAATGTCAAAGTGTGGTTCCGCTCATCGTAGGTGATTTGACATCAGGTCGTGTCGAAGAGCCTACCTGTGGCGATGCTGTTCAGAAAGGAGTGATGGACGAAAGTGTGGATATCATGGACGCAACGCCAGTAGGTCAAGTGGAAGAGGGTATACTGCGGAGCGCCGTTGAAGAGGTGTTACCTACAGTAAATCTTTGCAACTCTGGCTACATCGCACGCAGAAGAAATCGCGGGATCCATTCTCACCCATCGTCAACCATCCGATCCAGAAGAAATCGCAGGATCCCTTCTTACCATCGTCCACAATCTGAACCAGACACACCTCCCTCCCCCACCATCCTCCCAAACCAAGATAGAGTATCTAGCCTCCAAACTTCTCCTCCCCCCACTCCTCCGCTCCCACGCCTTTCGCCACGTCCTCTCAACCCGATACCACCAGATCCATTCCTCCGTCACCCTTCTCTCCTCTAAAGACGCTCATCTCTTGCATGGCATTCGACTCGTCCGAGACTACTTTTTGGGAATGTATGCGCCGTTCCATGAACGGGTTTTGGGTGCGCTTGTGCGGGATCGGGAGGTGGGGGGTTGGAACGGAAGGTGATGTGGGAAGAGGTGGGGGAGTTTGTGAGGAGGATGTTGAGGGAAGGGGGGTGGGGGTGAAGCGAGGTTGGAGGTTGATTTGAAACGGGGGGCGGTGTCGAAAGCAGTTTATAGGTGAGGGTTTCCCGTTGGTTTTTTAGGGATATGAGTTTTTTAATGCTTTTTTTTTGATTGTTTTTTTTTTGGAAGATGGGATACGACTTGAGGTGGAGTTTCCGGCGTCACCTTTAGAATTGTTTTCTGCGGATGATATGGAGAGCTTTCATCGAGTGTGGACGTTGTTGATGCAGTTGGGGTTTGTGGTTAAAGTTGCTAGATCGGAGTGCCGTTCCAAGCACGACGGTGTGCCTTTTTCCAGCACGCGTATAGGTTTATAAGGATGTATTGTCATTTGCCCAAGACCATGTGATTGCATCGCAATGGGTGCGATTCGAACATCCTTATTGTCGACACGCAGCAAGACGGTGTTGGTGGAACTTGTGGGGAGTTTAGGGGATGGGGTGTGTTGGAGCTTGTTTGCGCATTCGAGTCAGAAGGCGGTGATGGAGGTTGTGATGGAGGGGGTTGGGATTGGTTTATGAGTATTTGGAGGGAGGAGAGTGGGGAGTATGGGTTGGAGGCGTTGATGACGACTGTGGAGCTGTTTAGGGAGATTGTGGATAATGTGGCGGGGAGAGGGGATAAGACGTGTTCGAGTCATTTTAATGTTTTGGCGGGTCTTTGTCAAAACAATAATATGAGAATTGTCAGTTATCATGCATGTAACTATAATAATACCCTGGTCGTAAATAATATTTTCAATTTATTGAATGATGATGATGGCTGGTTGGGAGTTGAAAGGATATCTTTGAAAGCACACACATTAGTAGACTAGGTTTGTTTGCAAGGATGACGACGACGACGACGAAGAGACGGGGTGATGGAGTATTCAAGATGATGTTTTTTGTATTCAACATTGGATGCATTGGGGCTGGTCTTGCACTTGCCATTATTGTGTTTTCGGCGTCGTTTGGGACAGGCTCGACGATGCACATGTTTGCTCATCTCCCATCATCGCTTACCATTGGTATGTTATTACAATGTCATGCTTTTTAAAAGTGGTTTGGTCGATGCTCATGACTTTTTTTTCTTGTTAAAAAAGAATGGCGTTGATGGCAGCAGTATACATTTCTGCCTCTATTTTTGGGTGTTTTAGCGGATTCCGCGTTGACGTACCTTTTCTCCTCGTTATCCATACATGGATTCTGATCCCCATCACGCTAGCCCTTCACTTATTCGTGGTGTTGCGATTATGCGAATCAGCCATAGCTTCGGCAGAATCTGACGCGATGGTGTTTTGGGATAAACAAGTCAAGAATGCGAGTCTTGAGGAAGAGTTTGGGTGCTGTCTTTATGGAACAAGGACGGATGGTGATGATGATGTTGTGATGGGGTCAGTGATGGTGGGACAGACGTCAGCTTGTGAGGAATGCTTGAGAGCAGTTGTAGAGTATTTGTGGAGCAAGCGGTGATGACGCGAATGATGTTTTGTGGACTGTATGTGGTTGAGTGTGGCATGTTTGTGAGCAGTGTGTTGTTCTATGGGTGTTGCAGCAGTGTGATGAGAAGGAGAATATGATGATGGTGATGAGTATTGATAGCATGTATGGCTATTATGAATGATTATGTATAAATGTATATAAATGTATTAGATATAATTAAAATATTGAAGAAGAAGAAGAGTTAGGTTATGTAAATAATAAATAAATATGAAATATTAAATACTAAACAGTGTGATGAGAAGGAGATGAGTATTGATAGTATTACGCATGACTATGCATGGATTATTCATAGAATGTATTATAAATGTAATATATGTATTAATTAATTATGGAAGGAGAAGAAAGCCATTCATAGTAAATACTAATAAATACTAAATACTACATACATATATGCATGGATGTGTGTGTATTGTATGTACATTTATTGTATTTATACGCGTTTATTAGTCTTGGATTATAAGCATGCATTAAGGATAGATGGACGGATGGACAGATGCCTGGGTATGTATCCAATAGTATTTAATATAGATATATATTATATATAGATATGAATGCATTAATTATTGAATAAATGTCATGTCAGCACATGCGTAATGTATATGTGTATATATATCTATAGAATTATGTATTTATTATATTGTAATATATACATATATACATCTTTTTCATTCATTATTATTCATTCAGTCAGTCAGTCATTCATTTTATATTTATACAATTAGGATGATGATGCAACCACTATATTAAATGTTACTTACTATACCCTCTAGGTATTTACTAATAGGTATATACCTATGTATAATACAGTACATATGTAAAAACCTCATTTTATTATTATTATTATTTTATTTTATCATTTCATTGTCATGCAACATGTTACACAATATATTAGGGTACATACATATTACCGATATAGGCATATATATAGCCAGCCAGCCATGCGAGCCTATATGTATCAAATTTGAGTTGTTTTTTTTTATTTTTTATTAATTATTTACTTATCCTCCGGTGTGTGAATCCTTGTCTCCACCTCTATTATTATTTGAATTATTTAATAATTACTAATTAGTAAAAAAGCACCTCCTGCGACACCCTCATTTCCCCCACTTTACTCACTATATACTCCGTCATTCACTATCATCACTATCCATCATCCATCCATCATCATCAAATACCCATACCATCCACTTCAATTCATTTATCAACCTAGATCCATATCGTCAACTCTTTGACATTCATCAAAAAAGACAGTCCGAAATACCTCGATTGAGTCATCAGGAATACTGGAACACTACGTTCGATAACTGGATTTCATTCTTTCATAATCTGTAAAAGAGAGAGGAAGCAACAGGGATCACTCACTTTGGTATTGGAACATAAAAAGTTTTCAGACGGTTACTTGGACCAAAACGACTCTGTGGGGAAAACCCCATTGGACAAAAATCAACAAAACTATTACATAGAAGAGGAGAGGGGGGATCTGGCGACAACCCCAACTCTTCAACCACCCTCAAACTATAGACTTGATATAGACGAAACCAAAAACGAAAACGCAGCAGCAGAGATGGCATCAACCCAACGTTTCTTCCTCTCTCTTTGCGGAACAAAAAGGAAAAAGGCAATAGATGTACATATGTTGCTCCGGATAGAACCTTTCACACCATGTCGGGATCATCACAAACCAAGACGACCCGATCTTCTATCCACCATCCCCACCTCCCCATCCCATCAACCACGTCATCTCCAAAACCCATTCCTCTCTTCCGCATCTCCACAACACCTTCTCTCTCTCCACAACAACAACAGCAACAACAGCCACCATCACCGTCAAGGCATCGTCGATCCATCACTTCTCCGTCATTGGGTCAGTCTCTCATTGGGATCAGCATCCACCTGCAAGTCCTACCGCTGCCAGATTGAGGAGGGATCCAGAAACCCATTTGTGGATGTCAATGTCGTCGAACAAGGAGACGAGGATGATGCCTATGTGGATTATGGGGATTCTTGCTCAACCTCGTCTTGACTGAAGTGCAGGATTAAGTCTGGATCGTTCCGTCAGGATAGGAATAGGTGAGGACTCGTCTCTTTTTTATTCATGGTGGACCTCGAGCGAAGCGAGAGTATTCTATTTTGTGTTTATGGTTTCGTGGGTGGGCGAGCGATAGCGAGTAATATAGTTTTTTTTTGTTCAGACTCGCCGTAGGCGAGTTAATCTCTGTTTCTACTCTTCATCCCATCATTACTCTCTTCTAATTTTCTAATTGATTCAACTAGCCATCAACTGCCTACCCGGCCACAACACCAGCACCGCCGCCACCTCCAGCACGGCTTCAGAGCTTTAATGAGACCTGTGAGTGCCCTGCATAATGTATGGAGAGGATGATGTTATCGACCACTCCCGAGGAGAATGTGGAGATGAGTGAGGCAAAGAGGATGGCTCATGTAAATGGAAAAGAGGATACGGGGAAAGGATTTGGATACGATTCTTCTGAAAAAAAACAAGGTTTGTATTAGTCTATTTCCATTTGTTCTTTTTGTTTTTCCCTAAATAAATCCTCTTTCGGCTAATGATCTAATTATCTCTATGTAGAAACCCAAGGACAAGATCCCTGTCTATGGCCTACCTCCAGGACCCATCGCCCCTCTTTCCCACCGACTGTCTCCCCAGCGCTGATAGCAGCGCCACAACCGCCCACCCCACTCTGGAACGTCCCTCCTCGTCCCTCGCTCACCGCTCCCCATCCTCCCCCAAACTCGTCCCAACCCTCGACTCTCACCGCATCGCCGCCCTCCGCCTTAAACACGCCCGCTTCTCCCGCTTTACCCTCCGTTTCCTTGACGACCAAGTCGAGCAAGACTATGGTTTCTACTTTTGGGTCGATCTGCCACACGCTGGAGAACCTTTGTCGCCGTTGCCGGAGCTCTCGCCGTGTCTATCAGGTCGCTGCCATGCTTGGACGTGGAGGAGATGTGGACGCACCGCTTCCACCTCTGATTGGGTTGTGCTGGCGCTGGCTGCCGTACTCCCCATGCTCGCCGTCGGCTCAGCTCCTTTGTCTTTCCTGGACCCCGTCTCGCCCGTTGGATTCATCACCTTTCCTTCCTCTTTCTCGTCATTGTTGGTCCCGTCCTTACCTCTATCCGCTACGTCCACCCACATCAGGTGACCCTCATCACCAAGTCTCACCTGCCGTGACCGCGCCCCTCTACATTGTCTGTCTCGTTGCATCCGTCTTTTCCTCCGTCTGCGGTTCGTCTACACATTGATGGCGACCCTTGTTGCCGCGCCGACGTGGTATGCCGTGTTTGGGGTTGATTTAAGAAATGGAGGTGGAGAGGGTATGGTTGCGCAGTATGCTGTTGCGTCTGTGGCGTTGTTTTTAGCATGCATTGTGACGTGTTCCATTGCATATGATCTGGAAATGACGTTACGAACGCCAGTACCTCTCGGATTCAAGGTTCATGTCCATCACACGGAACCTCCAATCTCAGCTTGAAGGATTAGAACGATCCCTCCTTGCTGCCTCTGGGCGACAGGACATTACGCCGGCTGATCTTGATTCACCGCTTGAAAAAGCCATGGTGGCAGTTCGATCGTTGTTGATGGACCCGACGGTGAAGCGACAGCATCGGAATGTGTTGATGTGGTGATGGCGTGTTTGAGTAGCCCTGATTTGTTGACGCCGGATTTGGATGTGCAGGTCAAGAGGGGGAGGTGGAGATGGATGATGAGGTAGAAAAGTGGTTGTTTAGTGAGGTTGCGAGACGGAAGGGGCTTGAAGCGGATCCTGAGGGGGTTGGAAAGGAACAGGTTATTCCGGAAGATGAGGAGGTGGAGAAGGAGGGTGAAGAGGAGGAGGTTACGGATATGCAGCTTATTGCTGTGGCTGCCGAAAAGTCTGATTTGACGCGTCGTCATCAGATTCCATTGAACAACAACACCAACACCACTTCGACGACGTCATCACCTTTATTCCGTCATCGTCGTCGATCGTCGACCACCATCCCCATCATCCCGACCCTGACCTTGGAGTCTTTGGATATCTCCATGACGACGTTGAGGACGCCTAAAGCGGTGAGGATGTTGGAGAGGGTGATGGAGTTTAATTTCCCCGATTTTTGAGTTTGCCGAGATGGCGGGGGGACACCCTTGTTGATGTTGGCGCATCAGGTTTGTGTGGTTGGGATGGGGGACAGGGGGGGGTTGTGGGACGGCTTGGGTTGAGTGTGGAAAAGTTTTTGAATTGTATGGTGACGGTGGAGGCGGGGATATCATGCGGATTTGGCTTGTAAGTAGAGTTTGGTTTTAATAGTTTTTATTTCGATGTGGTTTGTTCCGTCGTGATATTGTTGATAACTGATGTGCCTTTTTTCTTTCTTTGATAGTCCACAACTCTTTACATGCAGCTGATGTCCTTCACTGCATCCACTACCTTCTTCACCTCCCCACCATCCGCCCCATCTTCACCGACCTCGAAATCCTCTCTATCCTCGTCGCCGCCCTCATCCACGATTTCGACCACCCCCGGTGTCAACAACCATTTCCTCATTGCCTCATCCGACCGACGCGCCCTTCCTCTACAATGACAAATCTGTTCTTGAGAACCATCACTGTGCAGCGGCGTTTGAGGTGATGAGTCGGAAGGAATGTCATTTCCTGGGGAGTCTTGATCGGAATGAGTTTAGGAATGTGAGGGAGAATGTGGTTGAGATGGTGTTGGCGACGGATTTGGGGAAACATTTTGAATTGTTGACCATGTTTAAAAAGAAGGTTGTTATGGGGGATTCGTTTGATCCTGTGGGGGTGAGAGAGGATAGAACTTTGTTGATGCAGATGTGAGTGTTTCCCCTTTTTTTTTTGTTTGCGTTTTACCCCCGTTTAGTTTTTCTGCCTTTTTTTGAAACCTCCCCTCTACCCCATTTTTTATCTTTGCTGATCATCTCGATATATATTGATTTACTTTGTTTCAGGCTCATGAAATGCGCCGACGTCTCAAATCCCACGAAATCCCTTCCCGAATACAACGAATGGATCCGTCGCATCACCGAAGAATGGTTCACGCAAGGTGACCGCGAGAAATCCCTCGGCCCCCCGTCTCCCCCTTTTGCAACCGGACGGCACAACCGCCACCAACCCAGCCACCTCCCAAGCCTCCTTTATTGATTTCATTGTCGGCCCGCTCTTTGATGCGTTTGGGAATTGGTGTGAGTTGGGGGAGGTCAAGGAAGGGCTTGAACGGAATCGAAAGATGTGGGCGGGGATTGTGGTGATGGAGAAGATGGCGGCTGAGAAGGAGAAGATGGTGGAGGCCGCGGCGGAGAGTGAGAAGGAGAGGGACGGAAACGGAATAAAAGCGTGCCGCATCTTCCGGGATTGATTACGGGACGGGGGATGGAGAGGAGTCGGAGTCAGTATCAGCCTGGTGAGGGGAGACGGCAGAGACGGTTGAGTACACCGGTTGAGGCGTTGAGGTTGGAGGTGAGGGAGGAGGAGGAGGAGGTGGTGCGGGGAGTAGGAGTATGCCTGGGACTCCTGTGAGGAGGAGGTGATTTTTTTTTGGAGTGGCAGATGGTGTTGTGACGTTTCTCGGTTGTGTTTTTTTTGTGTTTTTTTTAAAAACTTTAATTCATACGCCTTTTTTTTATTGTTGGGGGGATTCGGTTGTGTTGAACATACCATCCCCCGCAAGTTTTGAGGGCTGGTGTAAGCTACACCCTTCTGTTTGCTTTTTATCATTTTTTTGAACCAAGTTTTTGAAAACGCTTTTTTTTATATACATTCACTGTCCATGCTTTGAAAAGTCTCTTTTTTTTATCCCCCCACCCCCGACCACGCTTTTTTTTTGTTTAAGTTGGTTTTTTATAGAAGTACCCCACGATTTCCCCCGTTCTTTACAGTATCGTTTTTTTTTAAAGAAACAGAAACAATCAATATTTTATTTGGAGTTGATGAAATACTTTTTTTTGCTTTTATTTCGTTTTTGTGTGGAGTTTTTTCGAATGCGTCAAAACGTGTCCTTTGTTTCAGGCGATTAGAAAAAAAGTGGATGTGGTCTGGAGAAGTTGCGGTAGAGTAAAATGTGGAAAGTTGTTGGTTGACGGACTATATCGTCTCATGATTGCAAGAATGTCAAAGATTGAAGAAAGAACGATAAGGGTGATGCCAATAAAAGGAATATAATAAAATGGTCCATTATTTTGGGTTTACGCGTTAAACGGTCGTTCAAGGTGTCAAAATTTCGATACTGTAGGCCCACAGCAAAACAAACGGAACATCAACACTCTGAAATAAAACTCGGCCAAAGGTATACAAGCAGGCAATATATATCGAAATCGTCATCCCCATAATCTTAATACCAAAACAACCTTCATCAAAAAATATAATCGGGCAAGAAAAACAAAAGAAAACGCGAGACGATAAACACAGATCCTAGGATCGGTAACGTCTTCTACCCCAACTTTTCAACATTCATCATCTCGTAGCCTCACACATATGATCCAACCTCGCGGCATGTGCTTGATTATGCGACTGCGTCCTACAATTCCTCCCATACCAACATTTCCCTCTACCCCTCGCATTCGCTGGGAGCTTGTCACTCGGAATCCTGATACGATACTGATAACAGATCTCCTCAAACAAGCGTTGAAGACACAAGTTGCAGCTGTATGTCTTTAAAAAACGTCAGAGGCGATGTATGAAACGAAAGTATACCTCTTTGGCTACAGGTGCGAAATTGGGATCGTTGGGGTCGGTGGTTTGGGTTTGGAATCCGTTGGCGTAGAGCTGGAGTTCGTCTTTATCAATCATTTCTAAAACTTGAAGGAGAATGTGTTCCATGGTGATGTTGTTTTCTGTGCAATAATCACGAAGCACTTGCTGTTCGAAAGCATTGGATTTGAAAAAATGAGGGCCGATCGTCAAAGTCGTAAAATCTTTTTGATGTGTCAGAGGTGTCAACATCAAATTATAACCATACCTTTGATCTGTTTTAATTCGCGTGTTGCGGCGAAATGGGAGGTGCATCCACCTAGATAAGCGTGACAAAGATTCGCTTTGCAAAAGGCACATCGTTGGTTTGGAAGATCTCGATTTGGGTATTGACGCGTGCAGAGGATGCATGATAGGTGTTGTTGTGTTGGCGTGCAGGAGAATCCATCAGGTGCGGAACTCGGGGGGCAACTGGGACAGGGTATAATGGCAGGAGGCACCCAAGGATCGGCGGAAAAGTCGGAGTTGTACTCATCGTCGTCGTCGTTGTCGTCGTAATCGTCATAATCGTTTTCGCTGGACTTGACTTTATACGGCTGGCAACATGATGAGTTTTTGGGAGAAAAAAGACACCAACCTCATTTGTGATGATGTTGGTTTTATCCATGTATTCAATTTCATCAGCCGTCCGTTGAGCATCAGGCTTACTATAATTTGTAAGTAAAACATATATAAGCGAACCCAACTTTTTCAAGAATGTTTCAACGATAGATTGTATCTGATGGTTTTTCTAGAATAGATTGATCAATAACAAACTCGCTACATTTGGTAAGCCTCACAGATATCCGTTGTATCGCAACTTTGCACATTGGGCACTTTGAGCTCTCCTTGATGGTTTCAGAGATGCATGATCCGCAAAACGTATGCATACATGGGAATGCACTTGCCGGGACGTAAAAGACGGCGCGGCAGATGGCACAACTAAAACCGATGGTAAGAAACCTCGTTAAAAAACCAAATATGCCTCACGTTAAGCTTTGCTCCAAAGCATCGTTAAGTTCATCAAGCTCTTCTCCCTTGTCGACCTTCTTTGCTGGCTGCTTGGTTGCATCCGTAGCCGTAAAGGTTTCCGGTAGCTTCCTCTTTGATGTCTCCTTCTCCTCTTTCCTTTCAATCTTTGTAAACTCGTACTGTAGATCCTTTTTCAATGCAATCGTATCTCCCGTCTTCAGCTCGACATTGTTGCCCTTTCCAACTGCTGTCCCGTTTACCAGCGTTCCATTCATAGACAGATCCTCCAAGATGACGTTGCCATCTTTCTTAAGCAACTGGCAATGCCTCAAGCTAACCCTCATATCAAGAACGCACAGATCACAATCCTTCGCACGCCCAATGACGAATGAATCCTTATCGTCAGAGGCAAGGAACATTTGGTCCTTGATGCGAAGTGATGCCCAATGGTTGCGGGGTGTAGGGCTGACTTTGCCAGCGTCATCGTCTTCGTCTTCTGAACCCGGCAGGGTCTTTGTAGAGGCGATCGAAAGACGGCTGTCCTTTTTCCGATTAAATGCACTAGAGGTCGCTGCGGACACTTTTGGGGATGTATTGCCAGTGTCCATGTTGGTATCCATTTCTGTAAAGAGTCAACAACTTTGGCGTGCTGAATGTTCCGAATTTTTATTTGCAAAACACCAAAAGTCTCATCAAGCCATCTTTGGCTTTTTAAGCTCGCCCGCATTCTTGCCGCGAGGCAAAGCAACGTCATAAAATATGGGTAATTTTAAAATTAAACAACGAGTAGCATTCTTTCATTTAGGGATTTATGTTGTAAAAAAAGAGTTAATTTTGAAAACGAAACAAAACAACAAGGAAATACACGTTCTGGGAATATAATTGGAATAAATATGAATGATAAAGATCCTCAACGACGTGTTCACTTTGCTTGGATCGCCGTGCTAGTAGTCGGTGCGTTCGATGGGTTACTGTTTATGCATAAATCAGCGAGGGGATACACTAAAACGAAGAGAATTTGATGAAGAAAAAAGGGAGAGAGAGACACAGAGACAGAGACAAAAGGAGTGATCTACCTGTTCTCCAGGCATGCCAGAATTTGTGAAAGATCGTGATTTTTCTGTGTATCGGTCAAACTTCAAATTAATCCAAAGCGCGGTCACTTACCGCAATCAACTTGTATGCGGTTCGACACTTTGGACATTCTTTTGCTTTACCAGTGGCTATCTGAGATGTCATGAGCCTATAAGAGCAAGCTTTGCAAAAAGAATGCATGCAGGGAATAAGAGACATGGGTGGGTAAGTCTATCACAACATATGGCGCATCTACAGGAAAAGTTAAAATCAGCTCACATCTATGTAAAGCTTACAAAAAACACGAAAAAAAATAAAAAAACATACGTCAGTATATCCTCCATCTCAGTCATAGCTTTCCCTGTCGAAGTCGCCTTCATAGCTTGACTCCTAAGCGCCTCATACGCCGGTGGATCATTCGCCGTTATCGGTCTCAAATACACAATCAACTCCAAGTTTGATGCCTTCCCCAGTCCAATCTTGTCCCTGTCTGTCAACCTCACAGCTTGTCCCTGCTTTACCATTGCCCCATTCCGATACACACCCGCCTTTGCCAAGCATTCCAAATAAATTCTATCATCCTCTCCAACGTAAACTCTGCAATGAATTTTATCCACTTGTGGTTTTAGTATAACTAGATGGCAGGCGGCGGATTGTCCGATGAGAAATTCGTAGTTGCGGACAGAGGCGAAGATGACTTTGTCTTTGGAGACGAAGGCTGCCCAGTGTTCGAGACTCGTTTGAAGGGCTCGGTGAATGGGGACTGCGGGGCCAACGAAGGAGGCATCGGGCTTGGGTAGTATATCGTCGCATTCGTCGTCTATGCGCATGTGGGAAGCACTAGGATTTGATGATAGCCCCATTTCGAAATGTCAGCTTGGGCCACAAAATGCTTTTCGGAATTAGAAGGATGTGATGTCAATACTGTGATGATCACATCCATCAGGAGATCTTGTTGCCGAGACGATGCTTATGAGAGACGGATTGATATGACTGCCTCGTAATTCGGACATGAAATCTACGTAGACATGGATATTTACACACAAGCTCATATGCTGGTTTTGTTTATTTTCATAAAAATAAAATTCGTCTTTTAGTACACTCTTTATTATTCTGCATATGTAGCCATACGTCCTCATTGATGCATCAGCATTCTGATGTCTTTGGGTCGCGAGGTCAACAGTGTCCTTGACCATATCTCAAGAACTTGAATTTGCACTTGACAATTCAGAATGAGCTACTTCTGCATTGTTGGTACAAGGTACTTCGCCTTCATCCCCGATCCATACCCTCTAAAACCCATCCATCTATTCAGAGATAACCCTCTCTACGAAACCGACTTCCCAATTCCAGGCCGCAAAGATGATTCAAGGGTATACTTTCTCGCCTGCCCCCAATCTTAACAAACCGCAGCGAGACGACCGTCATCTCAACCAATTCGTGGCTCATGCATCACTGGACGTCATAGAAGAAGTCATGTGGACGACAAATTCAATGTAGTGCTTGTTGGGGGGTATGCTTTAACTGATGTCGTTAGGTACTTGAAAGTTGTAGACAGGTTTAATGAACTCATGGTGTCTGCCTACGTCCTTGCAAGTGGTAAGTCCTCCGTTTAATAGCACCACCTAAGATTTTAAGGCGTAAAGTTTATTTTACTTCACGAGAATAACAACACGGAGGGCATCCGTAGTTTCTTCCATGAAGTCCATGAGAATTTCATTAAGGTAGAACGCCAGCTTTAAACATAGAAGGTCTCATTTATCGTTTAGACAATGTTAAACCCATTCGCCGAAATCAACTCCACGATCACTTCAGCCCCCTTTGACGCAAAAGTCCGTGCAGCCGCGAAAAAATATATGTAGATTTCTAAGTCCTTACTAATAAATAATACCCGCCAATCATTTAAATAAAATCGTTCCGTATTTACAATATATTATATAAGGGTATGCCAATCTCTCCAAAATCGACGTCACAAGCTAAGACGAATATCCCCCGACACTTCAAGGTGTGTTTCCCAACATCCTTAAACCTCTTCTCAATTTGCTCCTACAAAAGAAATTCGCAACATGAACTATAAGAAAGTAATACCCACTCATAAGTCTTCACCTGCCGTTTAGTAATCTCTAACTCTTCTTTAATCCGTTTCTCAAGCGGATCTTCGGTATCAACTCTTTCGTCCGTCTAAAAGGCCATAAATATATTTTATAATTATCCCACCTCCCACCTTCTTTCCTTTCTTCTCACCTCTTCCTGGACTTACACCCCGCCTCCCTTCCTCCCCACTTATCCCAGGACGAGGACTCAAACTCCGTCTATCTCTTTCCTCCATCAACAACCCCAAACTCTCAAACCTAACCTCCATCTCCGTCTTTCTCTTCTCAACTCTACAAACACATTAAAAGAAAAATAAAAATCACATCATACCTTCACCCTGATTCCTCAATTCCTCCTCTAAGTCCTTCACACGCTCCATTAATTCCTTCTTCTCCTCCTCCGCTTCATCCACGCCCGTCGTGCCATAACGCCACCTCCATCCCCACTCCCCATCGCCGCAATCCGTGTCTCGAATCCCGCAACTCTAGCTTCAAGCTCCGTCTTAACGCGTTCAAGGCGGACCCGTTGTGACCGTTCAGAAGCCACAAGCGTTTCCAGTCGCTGACGTTTCTCATCCTGAAACATCTTCATTAATATCAAAGGAAATAAGAAAACGTAAACCCCACCTCTTCTCGCATTTGATTATGGTAAACATCTACCTCGGATTGGGCGGCACGGAGCTCTTTCGACATGCGTTCGTGGTCGAGGTGAGAGCAGCGAGTTTTTTTTGGAGCTCTTCGCGGCCCCTGTCGAGAGTTGCAGCAAGGTCTTGGGTGATGGAAACTTCACGGCTAAGGCGAGATCTTTCAGACTATGATCAAATAAAAAAAATAAAGTTAAATATGAAAAAAAACTGAAAAATTGAAAGCTAATAAATAGGGGTATTACCTCAAAGTGTCTCGCATTACGTTCATACGTCGCAATAGTCCGTGTAAGCGCTTGACAGAAAGTCAGAAATCCTATGTATCAAACAATAACGAAGACCCCAAATAAACCTACCTCCACACTTCCTCTCCCACCCTCCTAAATCAAACCTCCAACGCCCCCTTTTCTCGTCCTACAGTCTCCAGCTCCTTCTGCATCCCAACTATTCTCTTCTCCCTCAACACCACTTCCATCCTTAGTGTATTCGCATCCTCTGTCGCGCTCTTCAACGCCACTTCAATGCGATCATGGTCGTGGATGATTTTACGGTACGCGGAAAAGAGTTGCTCCTTTTCTCGGTCTTTGGTGAGGAGTTGATCGGAGAGAAGGTGGTGGCGTTTGTCGAGGTCGGCGAGGTCACGCTGGAGACGGTCACGGTCAGTGACAACCTACAAATATGTGGAGGTAAGTATGAGAGGGTTGTTAATATTAATAGGTGGAAACAACCACAAACCTCCGCAAGCTCTCCATTCAAGATCTGATTCTCCCTCATGGTCGCACCCAAATCCGTTTTCAAGTGTCCAATCTCTTCCTCCATTCCCTCGTTAGCCACCAACATTTTCTCCCGTTCTGCCTTTGCTCCCTCAATCTGTTTCTGCAAATACAAGATTGTCTTTTCATGATCCCCTAACGCCTTCATGGTTCCATCAAGCTGTGCACGCAGTTTCGATGAAGCATTTTGGAGTTCGCCGTTAGCAGTTGTAAGGTTCTTGATGATATCTATTTAAAATGTTACATTTACAAAGAATTGAAAAAATAAGAAAGACTGAACAGATAAAGTAGGAAAAACATACCCTCCATATCCGCCATCTTCTCTGTCTTTTCATCCAACTCCATCCTACAACCGTCCCGATCCCTATCTACCTTCATCATTAACTCCCTCTGTGTCGCCATCTTTTCCTGCATTTCATACATCTCCTTTCTCAGTCGATCCACCTCCTCTCGCGTCTTCTCCCCATGCCTCAACGCATCTTCAAGGCGCTTCCTTAAATCTTCACTGGATCCTTCTGTCATAGCGTAAGAGGTTGAACGTATTGAAACAATCATACCTCTTTCGTTCGATAGTTACGCGCGTCCTCAAGTTCCTCTCTCAACCGTCGCTGCTGTACATCGTGTTGTTCAGCGAGTTTCTGTGCGGTCTCAAGTTCACCCGTTAATCGCGTCACCTCTCCGCTTAGCCCCGTGATATTCCTCTCACTTTTCTCAAGCGCCGCAATAAGTCTATCATAAAATTAACCTCGAAATACAGGAAGGGGTAAACCTTTCTTTCTCCATCTCCAGTCTCCTCACAGCCTCTTCTGCGCCTTCCCCAACCTCCCTCTGTTTAGTCGACGTAACCCTGAGATCTGATTCCAGATTCCGCAGTTCAGCACGAAGGTGTTCGACTTGACGCTTTAACTGGGTCTCGCTTTCAAGGAGTTGAGCGAGACGTACCGGGGTAGGGTCCTCTTCGGTCATGGTTCCAAATTCCGCCTTTGTCTAAATCCTTGATTAGAATTGTTCTAAAGGAAGATTTTACCTTTGGTAGAGAAATCCCGCGACGTTGGAGAAGCGACAGTTCAAGGTTGACCTACCGCACATGAGAACATGATTAAGTGTGAAGACGATGTTACCTGCTCATACATCATTGCGAGGTTATCCCTATCAGAACTGATGTTGGTGATACTTTCCTGCATTTCATCCATTTGATGCTCGATCCGTTGAATAGCCATAATTAGTTGATCACGTTCTCTGAAGACATAACGAGTTAGACTTTATAGGATATGGAGCAAATAATTCAAAATTAGGCACCTGAGTGCTGTCCGGAGATTAGCTTGAGATTCGTCATTTAGGGATGCAAGCTTAAAATGGTCTATTAGAACATTGAACTTCAACTTTAAAGGTATTGAAGAACAAGTATCATCACAGACCTCGTTTTTCAATTTGATGGTGTCATTCAACTCGCCTTCAAGTCTGCTCTGATTGTTCAGCTTGAAACACCATAAAACGTTAATATTAAGCCCAGTTTAAACACGAGTAGAAACAGCAGACGTACACGTTGCTCTAAAAACTCAACCTCCTTCTTCAACATACTATTTTGATGCTCAAGCTGTCCGATTGTGGATTTAAGGGTATTCTCCTTTGATTATGGTCAGCAAGAGGATTAAACGTTTAAACTACCTTTGCAATAATGCCATCATGCAACGCTGCATCTTCATTTCTCATACCTGTGGGTATCAGAAAAATACATTTACGCTTTTTTACCATGAAGCTGCTTCTCAAAAGCGGCAATGCGATCTTGCTTTTCTTGCAAAAGCGACTGCAGCATCTCTGCACCGACAAGATCGTTTGCCTATCAATAAACATTACCAACGGGAAGATCAATATACGAAAGGCTAGCAATCTTACACTCGTTTCAGTTTGCACAGCCCTCGAAACCCCCAAATTCAACAATGTTGTCTGTCTCACAGGGGAGGTACGCCTTCCACTTCCTCTCAACGGTGAATCCCATGCTGCTCCGCCTCTCCTCTGTGTTGGTGTGTTCTGCTGCTGCTGTTGCGGCGACGCTTGGGCAACCCGCCCCATTGACAACGCAGGTGATGAAGGGTAAGGCGACGCTCTAGCACTCGGCGCAGCAGATCCACCAGCAAGTGTATGATATTCCGCAAGCATCCCCTCAAGTCTCGTCATAGACCGAATTAGCCCAGCATTTCGTTGACGTTCTTTTTTCAAGTCGTCTTCGATGGCGGTTTTTTCACGTTTAAGTGTAGCAGCATGCTCGGTTTTCTCGGTCTCGACTTGAGCGCGTTCCTGTTATATTTTTAAGATGAGATAAAACAAAAGCCTGAAGTTCCAAACCTTTTCCAGTTCATCCACTTGTTCCAAGAGATGCTCAACCTGCTGCTCAAGCTGCTCAATCCGTTCTCTCGCAACTGGAAGCAGGTGTATACTTTCCGCCGGATCCATCGGACCCTCATCATCCCTCGCTACCCCGACAGGTCGTCCGCTGACTTGTATAGACGAAAACTGCTGCGCGCGACTTACTTCGAGTTGTGTTCCAAGTCGAACGATTTCTTGCTCTCGTTTCGCAAGTTGGTCGCGTTGGGTTTGGATCTAGATTGTTTAAAGACATGAGAGTTGCCGTAATGTACCTCGTTTTCGAGGTCTGCGTTTTTGCCACGAAGGTCTTCGCATGTGCGTTCTAAGGTGTCGATGCGAGCTTGGCTGAGTTTCATGAGATCTATGGTGGTTGGGTCCGGGGGTTGAAATGTGGGTATGGCTTCATCCATTGGCTCTACATTTGAAAAGAAATTTACATGAACAACAGAATGTTCAGATCCACTTAAATCATTTTCCATACCAAGGCCAGTCTCCAGATCGATTTTTTGCAACCTCTGAAACAGCTTGTCTGCTTTCTTATCACCATTCTTTTTTTTTTCCAACACCTCCACCAGAAGCCGAAACCACCTCTCCAGTTTGGTGATGAATCAGTAACCCCATTTTTCCAAAAGCCTCTTCGACTCTCGCTCTCTCCGCTTCGCTCCTTTTCTGCTCCGCGGCCAAACGATTCGCGTATTGAGTATTCATAAATCGAAGGTCGGATAATTCTGCTTCAGCTCTCCGCATCATCTGTTGAGCGCGTCGATCGCGGGCGTCACGGTCATCGGCGAGCCGGACGATATCCATGTGAACTTTGTTGTTTTCGTCGGTGAGGTTTCCGATTTCCTGGCGAAGGGGTTGTATCTAATAAAGCCATTGTCTTTGGTTAACTCCATTATTTTTGTGATATTTTGAAGTTATATTGTGCTAATGAGACGCACTAAGGAGTGGTGGGAAAAGAAAGAGCGCACTCTATAGTGGGAAAAGAAAGAGCGCATTGCACCTGCTCTTCAAGCCCCGCTTTTTCCTGAACGACTCTGTCTGACTGGTGTTTAAATTTTCTTGCGCTGTCCGTTGTCATAACGAGATCTTGAAATAATCTTCTGACGAGAGGTATGGCGTCAGATGGAAGGTGGTCCTTGTAGCCCAGTTGAGCAAGTCTGTATCTGAGCAGTGCGTCCTCCTCCTCCTCCTCGTCATCCTCTCCTTGACCCTCATGTGGAAATGCATCCTCGTCCTCATACATTCTCCTGGTAGGACTTTTCCTACTTCTATTCCCTCCTCTCCCACCCTCATCTTCCTGTGCTGTTCTCACAGGAGAAGGCACCATGAGATGGTTTATGTGATATGTATGATATAAATATTTGATGGTTTTTTGATGTCCGAATCAACGAATGGATTGTAATAAGGTCTTGAATATCCTTTGTACTACATCAAATATCCTGACAATCATTAATGATGTTAAAAATCCCCAAATATTTTGAGAATGAATTATTTTCTGCCACCAACATTTTTATAATATTTTCTTTTCCTGTTTTGAGTTGAGAAATCGTTTCATCCATCCAAGATGTTACACTCGAAAGGAACCATTAAAAACGACGTCTTTGTTTTTCATTCCTTCATCCATTAAATAAAAGAAATGAGCGAGACCAAGGTCTACACTTCCGTCGAGGAGCTCTCCGAACTTCCTTACAAGATCGAGGTCGGCGCTCCCCTCATCAACTTTCCGGATGGCCATTATGCCATTCATGGGAACTCCAGGGTCATTGCATACCAACCTGTAGCAAATAATCTTCTCAAAGGAGCCGCTGCAGTCAACACCACCCCATCGCCCTCTGCAGCTGCTGCCGCTCCTAGTACATCTGATACAAAGTCATCCCTCTATGGTGTCGTCATTGCCGAATGCGTTGTCGGTGTCCTCATTCTCGCTGTTGCTGGTTACGTTTATTCCCGGTACCGCCGCACCAAGAGTTTTGGAAGAGGAAGTGGAAAGCCTACTGGATTCACTCCTAACGGGCTTCCTGTCTGGGAGATGGGTCAATGGAGGGTCATTCGTGCTGAGGATTGGGCTGCCATGAATGATGAGAAAGAGGATGACGATGAGGACGAGAAGAAGATGGATGCCGCTTATGAGAAGCATATGGACTCCAAGATCACCATTGAGGACAGGTGAGGCCTTTTTACTGTAATTTGAAATATCAAATGCATGCATGCCTTCTCTTGGTTTGAGCAAAAACTACCAGTCGAAAGCCAACTTGCCTGCAGCTTTTTTCCACTTTAGAATTAAACATAGTCTGACCTTTTCTATAGCAAAAGGTCATCTATCGCCTGCAGCATTGAGAACATGCACTCCTTCCTCCCCACTTCCCGCATCCGCAACGATGCAATGCGCATTCCCGAATCCGAAGAGGACATTGAGTCCGGCGCTACCATGGTGTTCGAAGCCCCTACTGCCGGTAGCTCTATCCACGGAGAGGACGATGACGACGAACCTATTGCCACCACCATCCCGTTCAACTACTCTCTTCTCTCTCAACTCGCCAACGAGGACCAGGAGGCCGACTCATCTATCCACATGAGCAACAGCAACCAGAAGTAGATTTTCATGGTTAAAATTAGAGTCGTTTGCTCTTGTTGATCATCTTTTTGTTTGATAATCTTGACGATTGCGATGCAAACCAACTTTAAAGTATCCGCCATCTCACTCTTTTTCAATCTCTTTCAGTTATCTTTCTCTTTCAGTTATCTTTCACACCATGTTCAGCGCAGTCTTTTTTTTACATTTCCCTTTTCTCGGTGGTATTTGTCGCCGGTCTTCATCATCATCGCCGTTGTTTTTTTATTTCATTTTATCTTATTTTATTGACTAAAGGCTCGCTTGATTCAGACCTGCACTGCTGTTTTACCTTCTTTTTGAAGTACCTCTCTGTCACTCCTGTTGTTCTCTCATCGCATCCAAATGCAAATCTACCGGTCGTTATGAAATTTTATGATCATCTTTACTTTTTCTTCATCTTCAAGAGGGATTCAATCCGAAGATGGTTCAGGACTCTCCATGCTTGTTAGGACATGTTGGAAGGTATACGCGCCATTTCACTGTTTCCTGGCGACTGTCTCCAGTTTGACATTGAAAACATACTTCAAAAACATCGATGATTCATGACGGTGATCGTCGTCATGCCGCAGACTTGTCAAAAAAAGCCCAAACTTTACTCAACCCTTTACTTCTCCACACACTATGGTCATGACAGCCTTGAGTCCAAAGTACTCCTTTCCCGGAGTGAATGCTGCATCGGCAGAACGGACACCTCACTTCTCCATCACAGAGCTGCATGAATTGTCGGAGCTCTCAGAGCAGGAATATAACGAGAGATTGGAGAAGATTAGAAACAAGGTACCATCTCTCCGCTGCCACTTTACCATTAGTTAAAGCTAACTTTTGTTTGTTGCGGTAGAATGCTTTCATCAGTGATATGGATGGAGGTATGTGATATTGTCGCGTCATATCAATGCGATGTTTTGTTCAAGGATTTAAATAACTTTAAACCACTATCATTTCATCATCGAATCCCACAACAACAGTTATCTATCATGGTGCGTATCTGTTGATCTTATAATTATGATCGGTTCTCCAATCTACATCATACAACGTTTCGCCTCACATACTTTAGGCAACATTCTTCTCCCCGGCGTTAAAGAGTTTGTGGCATGGCTCAAGAAGGAGAACAAAAAGTTTCTCTTCCTAGTAAGTTTTCATCACATCCCCACCCTCATGGACTTCTCAAATTATTTATATTTTCTCTAATCCTTATTCTCACGTAGACCAACAACTCTGCACCAACCCCTAAAGAACTTTCCGAAAAGCTCAAACGTCTCGGCCTAGATATCCCCGAAAAGCATTTTTTCACATCCGCCATGTCCACCGCCAAGTTCCTTCAAAGCCAAAAACCCAACGGCGTAAGCGCCCATTTTCAATTCTTCAGCTTTTAACATGAGAAACTAGGGAACTTGCTACGTTATTGGTGAACCAGGCCTTACTTATGCACTTTACGAAGCAGGATTCACTATGTCTAGCGAAAATCCCGATTATGTCGTTATCGGAGAAGGCAATTCTCATAATTTTGAGAAAATCACGAAAGCGTGTAATCTTGTTTCGAAAGGCGCAAAACTTATCTCCACGAACCCTGATTCGAACGGTCCCTCTGAAAATGGGTGAGGCTTCTTCTTCAATTGTTCTGTGCGTTTTTTGCTTTTCTTGTTTTGACGGATGATGTATAGAATCATCCCCGCCACTGGCGCGTTTGTGGCTGCCATTGAACTTGCGACGGGCAAAAAAGCATTCACGTGCGGGAAACCCACATCGCTTATGATGAGGTACGCGCAGGCGATGATAGGCTCACATAAAGCCGAGACGTGTATTATTGGAGATCGGATGGACACTGATATTCTTGCGGAAACGTATGCGCAGATTGATCCAGGTTTGTTTAACACGTGATTTTTTGATTAATGATTTCTAGTTCTTGTGATGAGCGGAGTGACGAACACGGGGAACTTGTATGATGATGCTTTACCGACCTTATATTGTACTGAATGGGGTTGGTGAGATTGTTGGATGGAGAAGGATGATTAGTTGGGACTTCCGTTTCCTGTCGCGGACCTTTTCTCTTTTCGGAATATCTTTTCGTTAATCCAAGTTCACCTGTCAATGTGGCGGATGCCATTCCCAGTCCTTTTGTTATTGATTATGGCAGCTTGACGTAATACATGTCTCCAATAATGAGAAAGATTTTGATTTGTTTTGTCCAGAACCTACTATTGTCATTACATATTGACTGCAATAAGCCTAACCAAAGTATGTCACCTCGAATGAATGCAGCAGAGGGGAACCGCAGTTCTCTGCCCAGGGCCTTCACCAACTATCGGAACTCTCGGGAACAAGATTACAATGAGAGATTGGAGAGGATCAAAAAGCAAGGTAATCACATGCTTCACCGATATCATTCATCCCAAGGCTTACCATCACTGATTTTACCTAGGATGCATTCATCATTGACTGGATGGAGGTAGTAGTCGCTTTAATCTGACGACGTTATTATGGAGAGTCCTTATCATCTTTTCATGTTTTGGGTAACTCGCACACACTGCAGTCATATATCAGGGTACAACTCCGCTCGTTTTCATCAACCTCTCCCTATTCCCATTATTCAACGATCATGTCGCATTTCTAGGCAATGTTCTTCTTCCCGGCGTCAGAGGGTTTGTGGAATGGCTTCAAATCGAGAACAAAAAGTATTTGTTTTTGGTTAGTAACCTCCCGTGTATCATGTTCATGTATACTATGATTATTATTCCTAAGTTTTTTATAAAGACCAACAACTCTGCGCCAATCGCCAAAGAACTCTCTGAAAAGCTCAAACGCCTCGGCCTCGATATTCCCGAAAAACACTTCTTCACCTCCGCCATGTGTACCGCCAAATTCCTTCAAAGCCAGAAACCCAAAGGCGTAAGAGACCTTCATCTGATCTTACATATTTAATACGAGCTTAAAATAGGGAACTTGCTATGTCATTGGCGAGCCGGCCCTAACATACGCGCTTTATGAAGCAGGATTCACCATGTCCAGCGATAGTCCCGATTACGTCGTTATTGGAGAAGGGAGTTCACACAACTTTGAGAAAATTACGATAGCCTGTAACCTCGTTTCGCGCGGCGCAAAACTCATCTCCACCAACCCGGATGCCAACGTCCCCTCTGCAGACGGGTTCGTTCCTCCCCATTAGCTCGTTCAATGTCTAGATTAAAGCTTACAATCGATATAAGGATTGTCCCTGCGACCGGCGCGTTCGTTGGTACCATTGAGCTTGCAACAGGGAAGAAAGCGTTTACTTGTGGAAAACCGACGTCGTTGATGATGACTTCTGCAATGGCAATGCTTGGGTCGGAAAAGAACGAGACTTGTATTATTGGGAATCGCATGGACATGGACATTTTAGCAGGGATATATGCTCAGATTGACTCAGGTATGAAGTAAAATAGCTCCTTCTTTTGGCATGTTTCGAGGTTTACATGTTGGACTTTGCTAATAAAGCGATTTTCAATAGTTCTTGTCTTGACCGGGCTTACAAAAAATGTTGGGTGTATTCTTGACGTCGCTTACAGGCCTTACATTGTTTTAAATGGGGTTGAGGATTTCGTCAGTTATTTTAAATCAGGTAAGCGATGGTCAGTTTTGATATTGTATGGCCCTGTTTTTCGATGTGATGGTCATCTGTTCTGATAATTCAGTGATCATTGTTAGCTATATCTGACACCTCAATTATTTTAGAACCCATCGCCCAAGTCAGCATTGCTGAAGAATCACCAAGAGGTGAAAACTTAGCAGGTTCCGCTTCCTCGCAAACCACACAAAACCCGATAGGGTCTGGAGATACATATTATGCAGATACTATTGTCGATGACAAGGCGACAGCATGGGAGATAGCTCAACTATGCGATTCCGACAACAGTGATTTTGGCCCTGAATCTCCATCCTTAGCATGGAAGATAGCTCAACTATGCGATTCCGACAACAGTGATTTTGGCCCTGAATCTCCATCCCCAGATTTCACACCCCGTTCTAAGAGAAAGTCGGTTACTCATCCCGAATGTTCTTCTAACGAAATTGCACGGAAAAGAAAAAAATTTACGGAAAGTGAAGATCTAGCAGAGCGACATCAATTGAAGTACCTAAAAACACCACATGAAAAGGTCCGCCTTCTTATAGAGATAAGGAACAAAATACCGACAACAACTCCCATTTCTAAGTTACTGACGAAAAGTGCGAGTTTATTTTACTATGAGATGATGGGTATTTTGCGATGCCTTGAAGATCATTTTGGAGGAGAGGTGAATGCTTTTGTGGACGCTTGGGGAAACTTTCCGATGTGGAAATTTAGGGAGGCATGCTGTGGTGGTGTAGGAGATATTTGTGAGAGAAGGCTAAAAACTACGCGGAAGGGAAAGTGAGCCAATTTATATATCGTGGAATATTAATGAAGAGCACAACATTTATATAGTGACTGTGCTTTAATATATATTTCAGCTGTAGCGCGTAGAACTGGTCTGATACTCATGGGTATTGCAGCAAAAACCACGCTAGTTCCATGCTTTCATATCATATGGGATAGAAAAGCTTTTTAGTGACGTTATCTTTATTATCGTAGCGCTAAGTGACAATTGAAGTCTTAAGTAAAGCTTTGCCGCATCCTCGAAATGTTCCACCACATTGTGTTCTCGGTACGCCTTCCCAAGAGCAGATGGCATGATACGGATGGGAAATTGCGATTATCTATTCAAAAGTTGCGGACGTTTTTATCCGAGCTTTTAGAACACTTATTGAGCTTCAGTTGCTTCGTCTGATTGGACCGCTCTCCATGTCGCTCTAGGAAAAACCCAGCTCCTGCGCAAGGCCTTCAGGCTTGATACACTGAAAACGGAGAAGATCAAATTAAGTAACTTTGCATAATATACTTCGTTCAATATTACATGCTTCGTTATGTCCATACTATCAACTCAAAATGGTTGTGGTTTGGTTTGTGAGTTGTAAACACGGCCCGATTTTATCCGGACTTATTTGTCGGAATACTTGTATTTGAGATTCTCGTATGTACGAAACAAAGGTGGCGATAATTCAAAGCAAAATGTCTTTAAAAAACATTTAAACGGTCACAGGCTTAATATCCGCTTCCTTCTCCTTCACTTCTTTCGCTTTGGCCTCAGCCTCCTCCTTTTGCCTCGCCTCCAACAACTGCATCTGTTGTTCCATCTTTTTCAATCTCCCCTCCAAATCCTCAATCGTAGCAGCCATCTCCTTAACTTTTCTCCAGAAGGATCAGCCTCCCTAATACCCTTCACAACCTTCTCCACTGCAGGCCTGTCTTGTGCAGGGAATCCAGCCAATGTCGCCGCAGCGGCACCAGCAAATTCTTTCCCTTCAAGATCCTTTAAGGCACCTAGCGCTGCCCTTCGGATGCGGTGGAATGGGTCACGAAGATATTCAGAAATGGCTTCTGCCGTCTTGCGCCTCTCGAGACGGTCACCCATTGTCCTGAAGTGCTTAAAGCCGAAAACACGGCCGTCTGCCCACGTTCAGGCTGCGACCCACGGGAAGGTTGGATAAAAGAAATTGGTGAGCTTCAGTAGTACGAAGGTGTCCGATAGCCGTAATCACACCAGCCCGGACAACTCCAGCCGTTCCAATAACGGGATCGGAAGCTGCAGCGATGAGGAAAGGGAGGTCAGCAGGGTTACGCTGACGACCGAGTTAGTAAAAGCTTGAGCACGGGCGTTGTAAGTAGAGCGGAGGGGTTTTCGAGGAGCTTCAGAATGCCTTTGCGAATCGACTCGGCACGAATAGTACAGGCTGAAAGGAGAGCGGTGAGTGCGCGGGGATGCGTCTCAGTCGCGAGGGAGCTGGCAAGGATGTCGACGGCGGTTTGAGTCTTGGCAGCGGAAAGTGCAAGGTAGGCTTGGGTTCGGACGCCAAAGACTGTTCGAGGGGAAGGCATTCTCTGACCTTCTTTAAGTGATATGCTGCCAATCTTGATCAACTCCTTGTACGCGTGGATCTTAGGAAAGAATATTATAAACCATGGTCATCTATCTTACGTTCCAAATCTACTTACCCTGCTTCCGATATCTCTTCCCCCTTGATAGTTGACTCCAAAATTTGCTCTCCAGGGTTAAACTCAAGCGAATGTAAACCTTGCCCCGCGGGTCAATCTCCACAATGGAAGGTTTTGCCTCCCAAGCGGCACGATAGCTACAGCTCTGGATTGTTCTCCTCAAACGGACCTGGACAGTAAAACCTTCCCATCGGCATCAATAATATCAACTTCAACAGTGATATCAAAGACAGGATGTTGTCCTTCTTGCTCACTTGAGTCTGCTCAAGAACAATTGTACCTGCTTTCGAGCAGCAACGTACTCGTAGGTGGCCTTAAGCTTGGGGAAACCAAGGCCATAGAACCATTGGTCAAAGAAGCGTGTGAGATTCAAGCCACTCTCCTGTTCGAGGCAACGCTTAAAGTCCTCGGTTTCCAAACCTTGTTTTGCAAATGTATTGACGTAGTCTAAAAAAATTATCAAATAATGCATTTTAGTACATTTTATGAGACAGCGGGAATACACTCACTCTTAACGGCAGACCAGAAAACTTCATCGCCCAAAGGTGGACGCAGCATGTGAATGCGAACGGCACCTCCAGGGTAAAGATGTGAGTCGAACATATTCCAAGAGCTATCGTAAGTCCTAGTAACATCGGGCGAATGTAGGATGCTGTCTCAGCAATGTAGTTTTAATGTTAGAAATAATGTCGTAGCGGAACATTTCGTGGGACGCATGGTCCTCGAGCCAACATGAACTGATATAAGTCGCCCACGATTCTTAAGGAGAACAGGAAAATTAGTTGAAGCAGGAGTGGCAAGAAGGGACAGCAAGACTAGGTCGGAGAAATCTATGAAGATCAAGTCACATAGGAATTGAATAAGGCCTCACCCTTTAACCAAGCATGCTCAAAGTGGCGCATTACCAAGAGGTCACCTATTAATTCATAATAATATGTCAGTTTGCACTGTAAATATGTCATAAGTCCGCAAAACTCACCAAATATGTATGAGCCATTTCGTGAATATTAACAGAGTCAACAGTGTCGACAAAATCCTTGGCGGCAACCTACACAGTAAACAGTGAACTCGGGATCGCAAACGAGCAACATCTCACCTCATCTATGCAGAGTCGGTCCGTGTAAGTAACCAGACTGATGTTTTCCATAGCGCCACCATTATCTCGGGCGAAACAATCTACGAAATCCGCCCCCAAGATGAATATTACATCAACTAATGAATAAGTATATTACCTGGTAATACTTTGGCCACGGAAACTTCAGGCCACTTCCTTTGCAACCATCTGACCATGGAGTCTAGGATGACATGAGTGAAAGAATAGACAGCAATGCAAAAAAATATATTAAAACGCATACCCAAACTGGTCCTGACGGCGGGGGAAGTCTACACAGGGCAGCCAGTACCTCGCACGTTCTGTCTCGTGGTCAGTGATGCAATGCAGCACCTTCTCCTTGAGCACCTCATCAGGAACATGGAAGTAGAGACCGGCTATGGGTTCTCCGCCTTGTATCTAATTTCGATAATCTTGGTCTCTTCTGGCTTGAACGCCGCTGGGAACCTGACCTTGATTTCCTTTCCATCATAATCAAAGTCAAGGCTAGACCCATCAGCAGTATCAACAACTGCAGAGATATCGAGCGACACGGCGTTAAATGTAATTTGAGAGAGTTCGCGGGCGAGAACTGAACCCTCATGGATGGGAGTGTGGCGAGGGTTGTTGATGGTATGCCTAACGAAACCTTGGACAGTCTGTTTGGGGATGTCAAAGGACAGGTGGACAGCCATGTGCTTGGGCTCGAGAACATTGTTGGGAGGTAGGAGGGAAACAGCCTTCTCAGAAGCAAAGGGGCCCCCTGCACTAGAGCTGGCGCTTCGCATGCAGAAGAAGCAAAGACTTCTTGCTCAAGATGCAGACTCAGAGGTGGTGGTTGCAAGGCATCTTCCGTGGCAGTTCGGAGAAAAATGTCGGATGGAAAAGGAATGACCGAGTGTGACGCGTTTTACAAGAGCGATGCCAATAAAGGGCTTGAGGCATGGACAACAGCTGGGTAAAGATTCTGAGTAAATTGGCGAGGACGCATCCAGTCCTTTTGATAAGAAACGCAGACAGTTTTACTGCGATCGTCAAAATCAAAATGCCTCATGATGCACTAAAAGTAACGTCAAAGGACCAGTGTATTTAGAAAGATTCCGATATCGGATTGAGTTCCCCCCCCCCCCCCTCGTCGACAGTATTGGTCTTTTTCAATCGTGCATATCCAATATTGCGCACATATGGTGTAAATATTGTAGGTAGCATCGAAATGAAATACTTTATCACACCACGGCTGAGAATATATAATTTAATTATAAGAGTACTACGGCGAGTTTAGTTTTTATCAACAGCAATGTCACCAAGATCATAACATTTAAAATCTTAAAGAAGGAAACGAGGTCAAAGGAGGCATCATAAATATTAGGGTGTGCAGATATTATGCTCTATAGTGTTGAATTAACACATGCAGGTTTATTACCCGATATTCGATTATTATACTCCATCAAACTAATATTTAAATTTTAACAACGTCCACCCTCGTGCGTTTATCTGCTGCGTGTCCAATCACAATCCCCTCTTCGGTGCGATCATTTTCCTCTTCTTCATTATCCGTCTCCATTTTGGCCTCCCTTTTCATCCTCAACTCACTCATTTTCTTGTCATAGTACGCCTGCACCTGTGCTGGCGGCATAGGGTGGACGCAAATTTTCGCATAGGTTCCAGCAGCCTTTAACGTCGATAAATGCCCTGGGTTTATGCAGATACTCCCATCAACAACATGACTTCCAGGCTTGATAGGGCTTGGCACAATCAGCACGTCGGGTGTAGCTTGAAGGGTAACAGCACCAGAGCTCAAACGAGTCTGGTCGACTGAGAAATGTTCGGAATGGGAGGGGGTGATAGTGGTAGAGATGGCGTTGATCGAGCATGTGTTCATACATTCGTGCAATTCGGTCGGATCCTTTTTGATTAGGAACGCGTGCCCATTCCTTAGAGCTGATATGGCTGACGGCGTCAGCAGTAGAGACGGCGAACAGGATCTCATTGATCGTAAACTGGGTAGGATTTGGAAGGAGATGGATGGCAGAGCCTTCTTGACCACGAATGTTAAGACCTAGCTCTTCACGACGTGAAAAGGTTTCGGAAGGGTCTATGGTGCATGCAAGCGGAGGTTGAGGGTACCCAACCCATTCGGTGCAGAAATCGCGAGTCGAAGGGATCAGGATGAGGTTGAGATTTGGCCTCGCGTCAAGGATCCTCCTCAAGCTTGGTGACACGCGTTGGGCAAAGATTTCGTCTCCAGAAAAGCTTGATTTTATAAGCTCTGGGTGCATGCTGTCGACGAATGGTCCAAAAGCACCACGACATCCGGCTTTTCAATGCATATGGTCTCTGTCAATGCCTCAAGAGGCTCATACGCCAACGAATCTTCTAGCGTAAAAGGACCTCCTGCTACAACCACGTTTACTGGAGACAGAGCCTCAGCGTTGGTGGCTGGATAGAACGACTGAATTTGCTTGATGGTGGTGGCAGATTTGGGGAGCTTGGGTGGCATCACCACCTTGCTTACATTAATCTGCTTTCCGGTCGGGTTCGACCCGTAAACACCAATTATCTGCCCGGGAAAAAGAGCAACGGGTTTGTTGTTTGCGAGCATATCTGAAAAAGACAGGTATACTCTGCCTCCACTTCCTATTGTCCTTGAAGATTCCAGCATGATCGAGGAGTCATTGAGCCTAACCTCGTCCAATGGCGAGTCACAGCAAACTCTTCCGACGGTGAAAAATGGCTCAGGAGATATATGGCCCGGATGCCATACAATATTGCCAGTGACTTTCTCCCCGTCTTCGACTGACGTATCAAAGTTCATGTCAGACGGTCTATGAGCGATCAGATCCTTCTCAATGATTGTTGACATCTGGTCAATTCTGTCATCGATTAGGTCACCCATCTCCGTCAGCTTTTCGAACATGTACCGATAACCAGCAACTTGTTGATTATGGAGAATTGTGATGGTTCGAGCGGCCGGGTTGGAAAGGGGTGATGGAATGATAGGGATATGGGAGTTTAGTGTATCTCGCACAACGTTGCGGTCTTGTCGGCCAGAAAAGTTGACGGAGGAGACAGACGGTGAGGACATGAGATGACTCGAGTTGAAATTCGGCTTCCCTGCTGGGCTGCTGCTCATAACAATGGAGCGCGAGGAAGAATCTCCAGGTGTCTTCATGAACATTGGAGGCTTTGAGACGGGTGTGAAGGAATTCGGCTCGTGCTTCATGCGCGGAGTGGAAGAAGGGGGACCTTCGCCACGAACCTTCACTTTTGGTCGGGAAACCGGGGTTTTTGGGAATGACACGGATGGAGCCTGAAAAAAGTCAAATGCTGTTCGATACACTGTTAAGGTACCTGACTATCCAAAAATTCCTGCAAGCTATCTTTGTCAAAGAACCGTCCGCTCGGGGGTAATAACGTCTTGTCCTCCATCTTGACCTTGACCAGAGGAACACTACTCAAGCCCATAAATTTATTAACACGAGCTTCATATTCCTTGTGTAAATTCGCGCGCAAGGTCTCAATGTGATGAAAGTTTGGGATGCTGGCGCTTGCATCTGCCTCGCTCTTCTCTATGCCCGTTTCATCTTCGTTCTTTGCGTTAATGACCAACTCCTCCCATTTCGAGTTTAAAACATCTGCCGACACAGAGTAGCGGTTGCAGAGGGATAGAAGCTCTTCCAAGATGGATGCGGATGAAGCTAGATCCGGCCCAAACTCTTGGATGAGGTCGTCCGCTGTCGTTGTTTCGGAAGAGAGCATGACTTCTAGTTTGAGGGTCTCAGAAATGTAGGATTTGTCCGAAAACCTGGATTCACGATTGCAAGCCTGAACGCTTGTCTTCTCTAAACAACACAGAACAACATGGCACAACAAAGGAAGTTTTCCTTGAAAATACCTAACTAAAAGGGCCGACATGAAGATGTACGCATCATGGCAACTAGGATTGCTCTTGACGGGCATGATAACTGTACATGCACAGCCGTCCGAGTCTCAAGCCCAATCCATCAATGACTGCCCACGGCTCCCTCCACGATCACAACCACCCACCTCGGTATTTGATTTACGAATAGACGACATTCAGGTATAAAACCATACATACTTGGCGTGCATATGTTTAGAATTTATGCAGACTATTATGGGAATTGGAACATCAGCAATGGCAGGATTCGGCGCTCGTTCGACATCCTTCAACATACCTACGGTGATATTGTCGAATCCGTTATATGAAGACCGGTTAGTAATAAAACTCTGTTTTTTCCATTATCTAACAAATGCATAAAGTGGCGTTAACTTTGCTACCGGTGGTGATGAAACGTCGGGATCTTTGGGCGCGTTAATTCGAAATTTCAGGCCAAGCTTAAAAGGTCTTTCACTGGGACGGCGCATGTTTGAATTCTGCTTTGGACGTACGTTGCTTCACCCTGATAATTTAACATAAAAAAAATTAGCTGTATTCTGTCTCAGCAGAGGTCCATTATTTCCCGACAATGTCCCAGTCCAGGGGCTGAACGCCGCCCAGAGTGGAGCTTGGATCAGCAATTGGGACAATCAGATAGCATACTTCAAGGACCACCTTGCTACTGTTGAACCTAATCTCCACCGACCCGATAATTTTAAGCTTCTCGTTAGTAGAACTAGGCGTGAACGACTTATGCAAATCGTGTTCCACCAAACAAGGTCGAGAAACCCATACACCTGAAAAATACGAAGAATCACTTCGAGCGCTTATGACCGCTGTCAAACAAAAATCAAGAACGTTGTCGTCGTGATAATGTCATTGATTAACGTCGACTCATTCTACACGCTACAGCGATCCCTCGATTACTGCACGCTTGCCAAGGAAATCAGTCAATTTTGTACGTGTCTTGAGGAGGATGGAACTCGGTTCGAGTTGAAGGAGACCGTTTCGGAATATACCCGGCGAGCCAGAGTTTGGTCAACGAAATCAACGACAAGAAAGACCCGGAGTTTGGGGCGATCTTTGATCCTGGTCTTTTGGGATTTGATGTTAGCTTGGGACGTGCTGATCAGATGCTATCTGCTATTGATTGTTTTCATCCGTCGAAACTCGCGCATGATTTGGTTGGCAAGGGGTTATGGTAAGATGATCTACTACTAAATGATGTTAACCATTGCAGGAATAATTTGTTCTTGCCGTCGAATAGCCGAAGGGGTTATAGTTTGGATCCGGGGGGCTTTACGTGTCCTTCGGAGAATTCACGTATTCTATTGGGATGATCCTGTAATCCAGACGCGTCATTTATAGTGCTCGATATTTTAAATATTCTTTTATTCTTCTTTCACATACTGCCTGCCTAAACACAATCGGATTCACTTTTTTAATACACAGTCTTAATAACGAAGTGGTTGATTATTCCGGATTTATATAATTAAATATCACTGATGCTGATGGAGCATCGGCACAAGTTTCCCTCTCTGAGCCAATTCTTTTGAAGCCTATCCGCCATGGAATATAATCACATCCTCCAACACCGTTGTTTTGATCTTTTTGAAGACTGTCAAATTCGTTTGTCCGAAACAAACCCTTACATGGTCGCTGCAAGCTCATGCCCCAATTGACTCCCCTCAAACCAAAGGGAAAGCCCATCATCGTCCCCAAAAACTCTCCAACGTCTTTAGATGATGATTTCCAAACACCAACATCCTTCAGTCTCCGAAGGTCACCAAGATCTAAGGCCGGTGTGAACATGCAACGGCAAAGTAAACTTGCAAAAACGAGTAAGCGGGAGGCATCGTTGAAGAAGCCTATAATAAAACATAAGGGTACAGATGCACATAAATCACTGGGGGATGGGGATGTGCATGTACCTCCAGGTGCAGGGATGGCAAAGTCTCCGAGCAAGGGGATACTGAAACCCGCCACGGGTGTGCATAAGTCTCCAATTGTGGGCACGGCCAAAGCTGTGGAAGCAGCAAAAGCGACGATTAAACTGGGATCGTCAAGTAGTTTTACTGAAGAAGATTCGGACAATGGTAAGTCAAACGACCTCAAACACTTTTAAATTATTTAGTTAGATTATAGTTTTTACATGCCTTATTGACAACAACCCCTTTTACATAAGACCTTGTAGGTTCTCAAGACATTATCGGAAGCCTCCCTGTGGCAATAAAACGTACCAACTCCGGAAAACTGCGTTTACCACCGAGTAAGACCCAATGCAATCAAATTAACATTTTTCGCAGAGAAACGGATCAGGCCTTCAGGCCGTCTCGACGGTGCATCTGACAGCGAATATGAAGATGACGAGTTGAAGACGTCAACGTATTTGCTTTTTCCTGTCAAAAAAATATGCTGACTTAAAGAGATAGTAACAAAATGTTTCCTGGCTCGAGTTTTTATAAATTTCAAGGGGTTCTCGCAAGCATTCATGGGGACAAGATTTATCGTGAGTGCATTTGGTGTCTTAAGTAATTTATATTTGGTATAAGACCCTGCGAGAGTTATGAATTACTATCATGGCAAGAACCGTTATGGTTTGTAGTGTCTGAATCTGTCGAGTTTAACACATGTAGATCTGTTACTATGTAATGGTATGAAACTACGTAAAAGTCGGGAGCAATTTCTCGCGCAAGAGGACAAAGACTTTCTTACATGCGAAGTGAGTCTAACGTGCAAAACATTCTTTTTTCCGTGTTTTTTCCGTGTCCTTGTTTGATATCAGTGCTGTAGATTTCACCAACCGTCCACGAAATTATCTCAAAAGAATCACAAGAACTCGATCCACTCCTCCTCGAACAACTCAACACCATCCTCCCCCGTGTCAAAGAAGCTCTATTCACAACTCCTCCCTCCGCAAACTCTCGTCTCGCCATTTTCCGCTCCGGCAAGCGCGACGTCCTCATCCGCAACGTCATCCCTAGTCCCTCAGATTGTCTCCTCTCCGCTCGTCTCTCCCAAGACCTTCATTCCCATCTCTGTCAGTATGACGAAAAAACGAAGAACGAGTTCTTGGCTCTCGTTGTGGTGCCTGAGGCGTTACTGGCTATGAAGGAGGCATTTGGAGAGGACGCTAAGGCATTTGAGAAGGGGATTGTGGAGTGGACTAGGGAGATTTTGGCGTTGAGGGATACGGTGAGGTTAGGGAATAATATAAATACTAATTGATGAGTGGGAGTATTGTCAAAGTCCGACATGAAGGGGCTTGGGGCGTTATTGGTTTTATTTCGGTCATGTCTAATCAACTTTTCATTTTGTTAATACATATTTTTAGAGTGTCCTTTTTTTCAATGGCCATGTTTTGCAATTAAGTTGAAGCTGGAGGTATAGGCCAAACGCGATTTTTGATAAACTCGAATATATTTATTTGCAAAAGAGACTATCTTTTTCAAGCGAAATCACACTTTCAAGGTTTCTCCCAAACCGTCCTTTTTCTCTTCCTCACTCTCCACTTTCACTTCCGCCTTCACATCCTCAATTGACTGAATCAGCGGTGCACGTACATTCGCTGTAATAGCCGAAATCTTCTCCGTAGTCACGCTCGGCGGTGTCCATATATTCGCAATCGGTTCTAACGTCTTCCTAACCCGTTGAACGACAGAAGAAACACGACGACGCATTTCTTCGGAAGAGCTTGTGACATCCTTTATGTGATTCAGTAAAAAAACGGCAGGGGAGAACAAACCATGACGCCAGTGGGGGAGATGTTGATCGTGGCTGTATCATCATCGAGTTGAACGGTGATGACGACGGTTTTATCATCACGGTCGACTTTTTGGATGCGGTCTTGACCAAAATGGTTGATAAGAAGTTGCATTAGGAAAGTAGTGCGTCGGGATGCGGCTTCGGTGTCGTCAACTGATGGGATGACAGTAACTTTGGTGTCATCTGGTTCGACTTTGATTTTAATGTCATCGGTGGTATCCATTTCTTCAACTTTGGGTTCATCGTGGTTGTGAGTTGCGGAACCATGTGAGCAGGGTTTTCCGCGTGTAGCTTTAAAAAAAAAATATGGTTAGGGACGATGTTAATTTAGCATATGGATACGCACCTTTTACACTTGCAGGGCTGAATTCAGATTGCATGATGATAGCAATAAGAGAATCGGCAATCATATCATTCACCGCATTCCCCTCCCATTCCAAAAGAAGACGTCCATTTCCAAGGTCCGTGACATTAACGGTTTTAAATACCTAAAAAGAAAACCCGGTTACGACATAACATTGAAATGAAGGACTTTACCCTAAACATATCATCCTCCACATCCTCAATCATGCCATACATATGATCAATGTGCCATCGGATTAATGATACAGGTGCCCGATGGGGAAGGACGAGGCGTTGTTGAAGTGAGGTGGTGACGAGGTCCGTGAATTCAGGAAGATCTTCGGGTGCCATCAAATGGTATGTGAAATCTCGCGCGACAAGAACACCTTGCACTAGCTGATTTGGCTTGGGGTCAATAAGCGCAAGGCTTCCAATGGTCTGTAGGATCATATTACAGCAAAGGTGAGCGATAAATGATAGTCAAGGTGGTTTGTCTGAAACAAGCAATTACCTTTGCCATCTTTTCTCCTCTAAAATACAATTCAATCGTCTCACAATTCTTTGGCGTATAAATATGCAACTGCTCATCCCTCTCCGCATACTTACTCGCCAACGCACTCTTCAATCTCCCCATTTCATTTTGATCACCGTGAACAAGAACCTAATGATAGTCAATGATCGACAACAAAAAAACTTGCGGCATACCAAGTTGGGTGCTCCAACTTCTTCGATGAACTGAGAGTTTTGGGCGAAATCAACGTGAGCGGAGAAGGAAACGTATTCGACAGAGAGTTTGAGGGGGAGTTTGGAGCCAGATTGAGCGGTGATTTCTTCAGGTTGACTAAGGATTTGCTGGGGGGATGTGAGAAAGAGTGAATTCGTCGATTTTTTTACCTTTGCTAATGTACCCTCGACAACGTAACCTGGAATGATGACACCGTTGCGTTTGTCAACGCACCAAAGCTCGAAAAGTTCTCTTGATAAACCGCTCTATTACAACAATGTTTTGCACAAACGTTGTACGATTAGTTGAAATAAAGGCATGGCATTATTCAAATGACCACCTACCTGCAACATTCCCGGACTCGCCATCATAACACAAGGCCCCACATCATCAAAATGCGTAATACTCTTCAAATTACTGATATGCTTAAACATAAACGGATTGCTCGTTTTACTCTGCATCCTGATCCTCGCATTCATCATATTCGAAAACGTCTGATACACCGCCATACATTTCTTTGCAAGAGAACTCACGTAGTAGATGGGAACGTTGTGAAGTTCCGGGTGGGCCTGCCAATATTCATCCAGAATCAGCAGGAGCTCCTGCGCTCGTCCTAAAGCAAACACCGGGATAAGACAACGCCCCCCTCTTTGGACCACCCCGTGAACAGTTGACGTGAATATATGCTCGCGTTCGGTTCGTGGACGTGGTGTTGGACGCCGTAGGTGCTTTCAGTGATCAAAACTTCCGGTGTGACATTTGGGGGTCGTTCTGCAGCCATCAAGTGACGGTCTTCTTCACGGGAGTAATCCCCAGTGTAAAGAACACGAACTCCAGCTATTTCGATCAGGAACATGGCGGCTCCAAGAACGTGGCCGGCGTTATAAGGGGTGAATTTGATGCCGTCTATGTCGACTTCTTGGTGGAAATCTATGGTTTCGATTTTGTCGTAAGCACGAAGGAGGTCTTTTTCGTCGTAGAGCATGTCTTCGGTGGCGAGATTGCTGGAAATGATGAGATGTGCGGGATGGGGAGGAGCGTACCTGACTTTGACATAATCGGAGAGTAGCCATTTGAATATGGCTTTTGTGGGATGGGTCATGAAAACACGTCCTTTGAATGTTGTCTAACACTTGTTTAATATGCAATTGAACAAAAAGTGTTTAGATTGGAGCGCCAGAATCACCTTTTCCATAAAATACGGAAGTCCGGCTGCGTGGTCAATGTGGAAACTATTTTTAATATTAGTTTTACCATGACGTTGAAGCCCTAATACATACTGGGTAAGGAGGAGGACGTCGATTGTGGATGGGTCGATGTTGTCAAAAAAGGGTAACGCGGCGAGACCGTTATGTGCTGGATGCAATCCGCAGTCCAGCTATTCAACAATGTTTAAATAAACAACAAAAGGTCCACGTTAGATATGGTTCGATTCTCTCTCTCTTTATTAAATGATAAAGAAAGAACAAAGCGCATTTAAAACACAACGATGAATGCAAAAAGGAGTGAAGTGCTCTCGAATGCACAAGCAGCAAAGAAAACAAAAACCGCAAAAAAAACAAACGGTGAAAGAACAATTGCAAAGCTCTAAACGTAATAAAAACACAAATAGCGTACCGACCATCACTGTCTTGTTCTTGTATTCCAGCATAATGCAACTTCTCCCAACTTCCTGTCCAGCACCGAGCGGAGTGATTTTAAGCACATCGCTTTCATCCTTTTCCATTCAAGTATCAATTAACTGGTTAGAGGTGCCATGATTTTAATGTGTATGGTCGCGAGTTGGATTGAGTTTAGTGTTATGGTCCGAATTGGATTGCGTTCATTCAATGATGGTCCCGTCTGCACTTAGAAACCGACCATGTATCTCACAATGAACGTTGCAAGAGCTCTTTAAGACACGCGCATCCATAACTATGGTAGTTCCGACAGTGACAGGGAGTATAGATGGAGAATGTTGGATTCACCTGTACTGGAAGTGGTGTCGGTGGGGTCTTGCGTTTGAGATTGGAATCCATCCTTAAAGATTTGGGGAAAAATTGCTACCTAGAGCCTTTTCGCAGTAGCCTCGTCAGCAGGCATGACCGCGATGATATGGAAATACGGTGACATAATTAAATGAGATACAGTGCTTTCTTTTGTTGACGAATGTTTCAGGTCGGAAGGGGACTTCACGATGATTATTGTATGAGATGTTGACAAGAAACTTTAAAACAGGGATCGAATAAAAAACAGGGGCGAACGGTATTATAAAAAGCGAGAGGAAAATAAAAAAATGGGAAGCTTTCATGTAAAAGCTGGTTTAAAGATTGGCGATGACTTCAAGGGTAAAGTCGGTGGTAGTATGGGTACCGTGGAGGTCTTTGGTAAGGCTCTTGCCTTCAGCCAAGACGCGGAAGAGGGCATTCGAAATACGGTTTGCTTCGTCGTCGAGGCCGAGAGTGCGGAGCATGTGGATGGCGGAGAGGAGGAGGGAAGTGGGGTTAGCTTGGTTACGGCCCTATTAAAACTGTTATTTAATGCCAACTCAAAACCAAAGCCAAAAGAAGCACATACCTGAATATCTTTGCCGACGTGACGACATCCGGGTTCAAAGACAGCGTAATCACGGCCAATGTTGGCACCAGGGACAATACCAGGTCCACCAACGAGAGCGGCACCAATGTTTGAGAGAATGTTACCATAAAGGTTCCCACAAACGATAACGTCGAACTGGGTAGGCCTTGACACAAGCTGCATAGAAGCATTGTCAACAATCATCATCGAAAATGATTCCAGAGCTCTTGTAGGTCTTGGCGACCTCACGGCAGGTTTCCAAAAAGAGACCGTCACTCAGCTTCATGATGTTGGCCTTGTGGATTGCTGTCACCTTCTTCCTTCCGTTTTTGAGGGCAAAGTCGAACGCGAACTTGGCAATCCTCTCTGTCTTTGGTCTGGTCACAACCTTAAGGGACTCGACAACGCCGGGAACAGGCTTTATAAACCACATCAGTCGGAAAAATTACAAAAATTAATTAGACGTACACTGTGCTCGAGACCTGAATAGAAACCTTCAGTGTTCTCACGGATGATAGCAATGTCAACGTTCTTGTGACGGGTGGGCCAGTCACCCTTCATGTTGCGAATGAGGGAGAGGGAAGCAAAGATGTCAAGGTCCTTGCGGAGGTAGCCGTTGAGAGAGCGTTGACCGAGGCGTCCCACAGGAGTGTAGAGAATGCCTATCAAACGAATATTAAAAAGCTGATGTATACATACTGCTACTAGCAGTGAAAGTCTTTGAGTAATGGCATATAGCTTCGCAATAAACCCCTCCAGAGCTGAAAATCGACGCAGCAGAGCCACCCCAACTCCCTCCAAAATAGTTGCTATTGCCAGCTTCGCTCAAAGCCCGCCCAGCCAATCGTTGCACTATTTAAACTCAAACTTACCCTTGAGAGCCACCTTATTCCTCCTAATAGAATCCATAGCCTGCTTCAATAAAGTCTCATCTCTCGCAGTATATCCAGAAAGATCAAACTGCTCCCACTCAATAGGAACATGAGCGGCCTTAAATATAGTCTTGACAGCCTGAGCCATCTCGTGGCCAATACCGTCACCAGGGATCAAGGTAACAGTCCTCTTGCGGCATATATGTCAGTCTTGTAAGTCTGTAACAATTCGTTAGGGCATTGCCGATTGACCTGAGAAGTGATGCAATACATGCATGCATGTATGAAGATACTTACTGCGTTGGGGATAGCGGATGAGGTCTCGACAGTCCCAAAGGCACGCCTCGGGGCAGCAAACTGCGAAGTGTCAAGAGATAGAAAGGTTAGCCTGCAAACTCCGAAGAGCATGCCAAATTTAAGAACAAATTCCATTCCAAACCGCAACAAACGGGCAGGAAGGATCAACGGCCTCAAGAACGTAGGCTAGAGAACTGATCGAGGGTTTGGCTTTACCTTGCATTGAGCAGCAGATCTAGCGGCAGCTGTGCGGAGCATCTTTGAATGGAGGCTTTTCACGATGGAGAGAAAGTAAGAAAAAAAAAAGGTCGTTGAACTAAATATTTTTAAAAAAAAACAGGACAAGTTCTTGTGTAGCATTTCTTTCTTCAAACTAAAAAAGTATATGTAAATAGAATACGTCATTTCTCAAAAAGCCCAATTTTCTGACTTTGAGATGAACCATAGCGAGGCCATACATGTAGTCGCTGTGGTTGTATGGGGTATCAACCGCGAGTTGGAGGTGAGCGCGTG